>JAYESA010000017.1:26670163-26952663 GCA_036927795.1 Iris macrosiphon
TCCACCTTCCTCCGCCTTGAGCCCACGCCCTCCTCCCTCGTCTTCCTCCCCCCCTTCGATCATCCCCGAGCCCCCGCTCCGTCGACGAGCCCCCAAACCCGAGCAACGTCGCCTCTCCCCGGCCACCAACGAGTTGCCCTAGCTCTGCCTGAGACACCCCGACGAGCCGACGATCCTGGAGCCCTAGCCGCAGTGCCGCCCGACCCAGCTCCGGCCAGCTCCGCCACCTCTGGCAGCAAAACCCTAAACCCTAGAACCCGGACACAGAACTCAGACATGGCCCGGACACGGCACAGCCCCGTGTCGGTGTGTCAAGACGACCCGGACATGAAGAACCCAGTTCCACGGAGCCCTGTTCAGGTAGCGTTTTCTCTCTCCTCGTTGCCCCGTTTCCCGTTCCATCAGTTGTAATGCGTAGACTGTGTGACCCCCTCGATGCCCGTGCAACCCGCTCGGTGCATCTTGTCCTGTGGCGATCGCGAACCGCGATCCAAAAACAGGAAAAACAATACCCCATTTTCACCCAAAACTGAGTATGCCCCGCCAAACGGGACAACTTGGTCACGTGCGGTCTTCACCGAAACATGTGCGCCATTGACACGGACGTACGAAATTTTGCAGAAGTTGATTCGGATGTGCGTGCACAGCAAAATCAACGCGTATCCGCCGTCAACGCCCCGTATCCGTCTGTTCTGAACACGTTGTAACTATGTGTACACACGTCGGATCAAAACTAAACTTGTGCCATCGGACTCGTAGCAATACACTGGTCCTGTGACCCAAGTTTGGTTCGATTCTGAGAATGTTGACAAAATCGCGTATCGTGGGCCCCGCGGCTCCACTTAACAGGCGATTTTGTGATTGGCTCATCGGAATCCAATTCTGGAAGTTTCGTTGGGTTCGTATCATCGTTCTGGACTTGTTGACACTAAGTTTGACGAATTTGGAGACCTATGACCCTGACACATTTTTCGGTGCAAAGCGGCCCACATGTGGACCCCGCTTTGACCAGAAACTGTATTTTTGCCCTGGTGTCCAAATTGGACTCAAAGACAGGCGTTTCTAGCTATTTAATATTTTCTGAATCTGATGGTGATGTTTATTTCAGCAACCGGAGGAGTATCTGCAATTTCTACTGAGGTCAGAGCTACAGTTGGAGTCAGAACCCCAGGCAAGTGTACCTTGCCAACATTGCAGTTCTTGTTACTTATCTCCTTGACTTATTTATATATTATTGTATATGCTTGACCTAGGACCATGTGACTCTACTTAGCATCCAATTAATAGTCGGGTGCCAACACCGTACGCGGAGTTGTGTAATGTCACCTAGAGTTGGATATCGTGACCCCTTTACGTTCTCGTACTTGTCTTATCAAGTACATTATACCCAGGACACTTGATACTATTCATAAGACGGAATCTTCCTGAGATATTCACGATAATTCTGTGTAGGATACAGGTTCATGACATATACAGTTACATGCTTAGATTTTATCCTGACTTGTTGCATTAGTTATGGTCTTGTGTGACATGGACATGTACATCGTGAACTGTGACGTGAGATTATATTGGGTGGGGAGAGTATTACCATATCAAAGGCTGATTATATTATATATATTGTCATCTGGAGGTATCCTAGTCTCTGATACATAGCTTTGGCACAAGTTTTGGCCCTTCGAGAGAATACTGCTATGGGCTTCTCCGACACTGATCTTGTAGTAGTCTCAGCCCGAATATGACTAAAACTCTCATTTGCATATCACTTAGCTGGTTATATAGTCTACCCTATTGTTTTATTTATTACTGCACTGCATTTATTTTGGCTTGTATTATTTGTACCTTGTTATGTCCCCTGAGGACCTGGATCCGGATTATGTCCCCAGGATTAGCAAACGATTTCTACCCCGAGGTATACGGGGCCGGAGCATTAGCAAAAGCAGGAACAGGTGCATACATTAGAGCAGTACCAGAACCCGAGGACGAGATCATGCCAGAGGACTTCTCCTGAGCATTGGCTTTATATACTCAGTTATTTCTGTTTCTAGTTACTTAATTTCTAGTCTATTGCATTGATGTATCTGACTTATTCTCGGATTGTTCTCCGAGACACTTTTATTGAGATATGATAGATTATATTTATTTGTATTTATTCTGGCATTTGATCTGTGATTATCTATTGTGGATGAGATTAGAATAGACTGTGACTTGTATCATTGGACCTACTTATTGTTGTATTACAGCTTAAGTATGCCCCGATGGATCCATTAAATTGGGTTTTTCCATCGGTGTGTGCTGCTGGCCATTGCCACGTGTCTAGTCCCTCGATATTTTGGAACTGGAGCGTGACAACGAGTATCTTTGGATAGCCTAAGTAGCTCAAAAATGGACAATCTGGCTGGAGTATTAGCCAACTGAGCCAAGATATCGAAGTTATATGGTTTCTCTAAACCTTTGTTTTGAATATTCTTCAAAGGTTTATCAAAACGAACTTCTTTTTGCTTGCCTTTGTCCACCGAAGTTGGTCTAGAAGGACCTACTTCTGGTGTAACAGGTTAAGGCGCTTGAAGTGTCTGCCATTGCTTCCCCCTGGTTCCCTCCATAGTCCTTGAGGTAGGCTTTTCCTGACCGGGTTCCAGTTGCCAAAACCTCTTCTTCTGATGTCGGGGATATTGCAACCATATGGCATGGTTTGCATCTTGAGTTCTTTTTAGACTTAGCTTTAGTAGCTTGAGTCTCTTCCTCAATTTCTGACACCAGATCAGGATGAACCTACATGATCTCTCCACGCTTGGTAGTTAGGGGTACTAGGTCATGATTTTGACCCCTGGTCGGAGGAAGATTAACAATGTTCATCATCGCCCGTGGAATAGGTACCATACCATCCGGGATTTCTTGAGGGGGCAGATTCCCAAACTGGAGTGAGATCATGTTGGTAGTGACCGTCTTCTCGCTATTACGCAGAGTGATGGCCTTGGCGTCGATCAACTCCTGGATTTTCTTTTTTAGTACATAACATGCCTTTGTGGGGTGATGTATGTATCTGTAGAAAATACATTACTTAGGGTTATTGGTACTGCCGACTTCATTTGGTCGCTTTATCTTGGGGAGAGTAAGCTTGCCACTTTTGACTAGACAACCGAATATGCTCGGAATATCATCGTCGTCAAAAGAATATTCTTCTTTAGGCCTAGAAGTCCCAGGATTCGTCTGCGTAGTCACTGGAGTATGTTGTCTGGACGTATTGATTGTCAGAGCTTCCTTTCCTTTGGAACTAAGAGTATGGTCGTTATTGGAGGATGACCACTTCCCTCTATCAGAGGTAGAGATCATGATTCCATTGTCATGCGCCTTTTGACTTTTATCTTCAGCGGCTACCGCTGAGATGATAAACGAGGGCCAATCATGGAACTGATATGGTCCCGTGAACACAGAGATCAGTGGGAGAAGGTTCTTCCTGTAAATGTCCACCAAGGTTGAATCCGGAAATCCATGAGGCATCTGCAAAGTAGCCTGACGAAAATGTTCAATAAAAGTACGAACGTCCTCTTTTTCCTTCTGCTTAACTTCAATGAGCAATGACATAGACATGTCCATCCCTCCTTCGTAGAATCGAGCAAAAACAGAGTCTTGAAATCTTCAAAAGAAGTAATGCAGTTGTCTGCTAGACTACGGTACCATTGGTAGGCCACTCCAGTAAGGGCAAAGAGTAGTTCAACCGGTCAAAAACTGACCGTTTTGCCTTAGAACAGCAGTAGTTAACTACAACTTTATTGTCACGCCCCGGTCCCGCCCGGGCCGCCGCTCCGTCCTGCCCCGCCCCGTACGGCCGGGATTTAACAAACCAGGCAAGAATCACCGTTCCTCGGCGCGCCGGACGCGAATCACCGCGTCCGTCCCGCTGGCGCGAGGGAGGAAGGGGAGCTAATCGAATGGCCCGTTCGAGCTTTCGGGGACGTGATGCAGCATGGGCCTGGGGTTGCGCCCGTGCAAGGCCAATCGTTTAAGTTGATAATTGGCTATCATCGCATCAATCGAGTAAGCAGCGGAAAGAGACTTGTTGTAATACAATGCATTTAGCCAACTGAGCGTTCGGGACAATCGAGGCAACTTGGGTTTCCTTTAGCAAAGGCACACGTTCGTTCCATACATTATGCCCCCTTATACGATAGCATTCTCGGGGCAACAATCGAAACCAGGATTCCGGGTCTTCGGGACTGTGGCACGCCTATCGCTCCCTCGGACGATCCAGTACCTGCGAGCAAGTAAACTGTTGGTGGGTCAGCACTTTATACAAGTACTGGTGAGATAAAATAACTGAACAGAAACAAGCATTCACTCAAACAAGCACTAAGTAATCATGTTATAAAATATTACATTACTAGTGATCTTTCTAGTTTTACCTAGGTTCGTTTCATGCAGTTCTAGCAGAGTCATATTACATTGCTTTTGGAAACATGTTTGGAAACAGAGTTTCATATTGAATATGCAAGCAAGCAAGCCGTTCATATTTTAGGGTGTACGCAGCGTATCTCGTGCGACTCCAGGGTCAGATGCAAAGCTAGACACACAATGCACGATCTTAGGGGCAGTTGTAGAAGCATGAAAAATACGCTGGAACGATCTACGCAGCATCTCGATACAGAGCAGCGTAAGCAGAGGCCTTTGAAGCCATCCAACGCAAAATAGGGTTCTTCATCGCCTCCATGGCGTAAAACCCAGCCGCTCTCAAAGCAGCGTTAAAGCGTACGAGGAACGCTTCGTCTTCCCCGAAATGAACCTGTCAAGTTACGCAGTGAACCTGGCCTCTGACTCCTGACAAAAAGTACTGCACGGCTATCCAGACGACGGCTGGAAACGGTGGCAGACCCCTCGGGACGCGCTCCACAGTATGATGGCGGATCTCTGCATTTAATGCAGAGGATTTGGTTAAAATATCACCAAGCCATCGTCTACTGAAATCCCCCCAGCGTAAACCGCTCCTTCGCGTACAAGGGAATACGCTGCCTTGTTTACACGGGCGAACATGAGCTGTTTCACGCTCCGTAGTAAGGCAAACCGCTGCCACGTCAAAAGCTGCACTTCGTACGGGACTCGAGGCACGTCTCCACGTCTAATTGCACAGAGCAGTGACAGTTTCCCTCAAGGCACGTCTCCGCGATGGATGCACAGAAGGGCTGCAGACCTTCAAAAACACGTCTCCGCATTTAATGCACGAGATGATGACAAATCTCTGTAGAAGATTTGATTACATCTTCGAAAGACGTAATTCCGGCTAAGACGTCCGCATCAGCACTTCGACTCGGTACGCAGTGGCTTCTACGCCTGCTCAGGAACAGTGCTCCCTCGGCTTCCAACGCCCTCTCGGTCTCTACGACCACTCGGCTTCTATACCTGCTCGGCTTCTATGCCTGCTCGGCTTCTATGCCCATTCGGCTTCTATGCCTGTTCGGCTTCTATGCCCATTCGGCTTCTATGCCTGCTCGGCTTCTATGCCTATTTTGGCTTCTACGCCAAGGTGACAGTCGCTTGGCTTTTACGCCAACCTCTGCTACACAAGGGATACCTACCTACGTGGCTTCTACGCCGTGATCTTCGTAGCAGATATATGCGTTTTGTCCCCTTAGTTGGATACGCGTCACATGCTCACTCAAAAGGTCATTTACACACAGGCATTGGTTATTTTAAACCGTTGTGTAAAAGGGTGCTGTACTGTCCACTCCTCGGTTGTTACACCGACGGAGTGGTCACTGTCACCAAAACTCTATAAATAGAGACCCCTACCAATGGGGAAAAAGGTCAAAAAATTGGTCAAGAAAACCAGTACAAGATCAAAGGCCGAAGAATTAGATCGGACAAGATCATCGAACCAGAGATCAAGGAGGAGAGATAGAGAGAGAGAGAGAGGAGAACCCAGAGCTCGGGCAAGGAACAGGGAGCGACGACCTTCAGCATCGCGCATCCACCCTCCTTTGCAACCTCCGGAGCTGTATCCTGTCTTCCACGGCACTTCTTCAATATCGTGTAGTCCAAGGGCTAAAGTGATCGACCGCAGATCAGACACCTATAGCAATTTATACCCAGATTAAATAAATTGTACTCCCACATCCTCGTATAGGATTACATTGTACAAGTTTGTTTGTAAACCAAAGGGCGCGGGCCTCTTATAACCCCGTCATTGAAATACACTTTCATTCTTTCGTTTAATACCACAAACAAGATGGCGACTCTGCTGGGGACATCTTTCTCCTCTGACGAGGAAGTAATTGCTCAACACGATGCGGTATCTGTAGGAACCGTGAAGAAGACACTGGTCATTCAGTTCGACCAGTCTGCCTACGAAGACATGCTTCGGACTGGGGGTAGCTCTCACTCTCTTTCCGTCCAAGACAGCAGGAAGCTACGCAAAGTGTGGATGCCCAAGACATCCTCCGCCGTTCCTATGGACTCTCCGATCTCTCCGACCAATGAGGTGGTAGCATCGCTCCCTCCGTGCCCCGTACGTAAAATTCAGTCTCCCGCTACGCGCGGTACAGACAAAACTTCTGGCAAAGCCTCAGTGCTAACCCAGGAGTATCCTCTGCGCTATACACGCAGAAATCAGTCTCCCGCTACGCGCGGTACAGACAAAGCTTCTGGCAAAGCCTCAGCGCTAACCCAGGAGTATCCACTGCGCTCTACGCACAGAAATCAGTCTCCTGCTACGCGCGGTACAGACAAAACTTCTGGCAAAGCCTCAGCGCTAACCCAGGAGTATCCACTGCGCTCTACGCATAGGAATCAGTCTCCCGCTATGCGCGGTACAGACAAAACCTCTGATGGCACCTCAACACCAAATCAGAAGTACAGATCGCGCTCTACGCGCAAACTGACATCTGACCTTTACGGTGAACCAGACGAGCGCGGCGATCTCCGCAAAGGAAAGCAGGCGGGTGAATATTCAACTACTGGGCCCTTACGCCAGCAAAAGAATGATCTGCCTACTCTCCGGATTATGCGAGAAGCTAATGGCCAACTGAGAGCCTCTTCAGCCTTACGCCAGACTGAGCGAATCTCCAAGTTACGCCAGGCGTGGTCCCTCGGCGTAAAACAAACTCATAGGCTCAATATATTAGCCGATTCGAAGCCGGTAAAGCAGCACCAACGACGGTTCCGCCCCGATATGATGGACGCCATCGAAGCTGAAGTCAAGAAGTTGATAACCTGCGGTTTCATTCGGGAGGAACAACACCCCGACTGGGTCGCTAACGTGGTCCCGGTCATGAAGAAAAATGGAAAGATACGCATCTGCATCGACTACCGAGATCTGAATGCGGCCTGCCCCAAAGATGAATTCCCTCTCCCCATTACGGACATCATGATCGACAACACCTGCGGCTTCGAACGCATGTCTTTCATGGACGGGTTCTCGGGATACAATCAGATCAAGATGCATCCTGAAGACGAGAAGCACACCGCCTTTCGGACACCACTGGGGGTATATTGCTATACGGTCATGCCCTTCGGGCTAAAGAACGCTGGGGCTACGTACCAACGGGCTATGAGTAACATATTCCGTAGATATTTACGCAAAACAGTGGAATGTTACGTAGACGACATAGCCGTCAAAAGTCGCCTCAAAGGCGACCACATCCGAGACCTGAGGGCAGTATTCGAATTAATGCGCCAGCATCAACTCAAGATGAACCCCGCAAAGTCCTTTCTGGGTGTATCCAGTGGCAAGTTCCTAGGATTCGTCATTACCACCAAAGGCATCGAAGTAGACCCTGACAAAGTCCAGGCGATCACGGCAATGCGACCGTCCCGTAATCTGAGGGAACTCAGGGGGTTCTAAGGACGTCTGGCTTATATCCGGTGATTCATATCCAACCTCTCGGGGAGATGTCAGCCCTTCTCTCATCTCATGAAGAAAGGTGTGTCCTTCATATGGGACAAAACCTGCCAGCAAGCGTTCGAGGATATCAAACGCTACTTAACCAGCCCGCCAGTCCTGGTGCCTCCCGTCGTGGGAAAACCATTCTTGTTGTACGTACGGGCAATGGATCATTCGCTAGGAGCTCTTCTCGCACAGAAAAATGATGCGGGTCATGAACAGGCTATCTACTATCTTAGCAGAATGATGGTCGGGGCCGAACACCGGTACAACCCAGTAGAGAAGGAATACTTGGCTCTGATATTTGCTGTCCAGAAAATACGGCACTACGTCACTGGCCAGACTATTCATATCATCTCCAGGATCAACCCCCTTCGGGTACTGATGAGCAAGCCAAGTGCCCTCAACTCCTGACTCGCAACGTGGGCGATGCTGCTGACACCATATGATATGGTGTACATACCACAGAAATCCGTCAAAGGCCAAGTGCTGGCCGACTTCCTAGCGGCTCATCCGACCCCGGAGACCTCCAAACTATACGAGGACATCCCGATGAAGTTGCAGAATGTAACTTCGCAAGGAAAAGCGACGTATGGCAACTGTTCTTTGATGGCGCCTCCAGAACCGGTCCTAAAGGAAACGTCATTTCAGGAGTGGGAGTCATCCTAGTTACCCCGGATCAACTCGTCATCTACCGAGCATACTCTCTTAGCGAGCCCTGCTCCAACAACGTGGCAGAATACAACGCTCTACTAATTGGGCTCCAAGTTGCCACGGAACTGGGGGTAGAATCCCTGGAGGCTTTCGGTGATTCTCTGCTCATCGTCAATCAAGTCAGGGGAATATACGAAGTCCGTAATCCAGACCTCATCCCCTATCACCGGGCGACGATCGAGATAGCCATGACGTTCAAAGGGTTCTTCCTAGAACACGTACCTCGATCTCGGAATCCAGAAGCTGATGCCCTGGCCAGCCTGGCCGCAGACTTGGCCGCTCCTATAAGAAGGCAAGATTCGGTAATCCTTCTTAACAGAGATTTGTTCTGTGTGAAGAACAGCTGTCACATAGAACGCAGCTACGCTGTAAGCGCCGATCCTCCTACAAGAGATTGGACAAGTCCTTTCATAGATTTCGTGGCATACGGAATCTTACCGGAGAACCCCAAGGAAGCAGTGTCCGTCAAGAGATGATCGCTACGCTTCTACTTCGACGCGTCTTCACAACGCCTGTATCGCCGGACCTACGACGGACTGCTGTTGAGGTGTCTCTCTGGCACCGAAGCACAGCAGATTATCCGTGAAGCTCACGACGGCGTATGCGGAGCGCATCAACCCGGGCCTAAGCTACAGGATCGCATCAGGAGGATGGGCTATTACTAGCCGACCATGATCGCAGATGCAATACAGTATGCAAAGCATTTTAGAGCCTGTCAGGTTCACACAGACTTCATACATTAACCGTCGGAATATCTACATCCTACGGTCGTATCCTGGCCTTTCGAAGCATGGGGAATGGATATCATCGGTCCTATTCACCCATCTTCTTCCAGGGGTCACCAGTTCATACTGGCCATCACGGATTACTTTTCCAAATGGGCCGAAGCAATCCCTCTCACCGAGGTAAAGGCATCCAACGTAGTCAGCTTCATCCAACATCACGTCATCTATCGCTTCGGGGTACCCCGGAGGATAATTCACGATAATGGGCCCCAGTTCATTAGCCAGACATTTTATCAGTTTTGCGATAAAAACCGGATACACAATGTTGCCTCCACGGCATACTATCCAGCTGCTAACGGTTTGGCGGAAGCTTTCAACAAAATCATTATCAAACTCTTGAAGAAGTTTGTCTCTTCAAACAAGAGAGACTGGAATGAAAAGCTGGGCGAATGCCTCTGGGCATACCGTACGACGGTACGAATGCCAACGGGTTGTACCCTATTCTCGCTGGTCTACGGGAGTGAAGCAGTTCTCCCCATTGAAATCCAGATCCCGTCACTCAGGATAGCCGTGGCTAATGAGCTGACTCAAGAAAAGAATGACCTCTTAAGGCTTCAGGAGCTAGAAGGATTAGACGAGAAACGCCTCCAAGCTCAACAGCGCATCGCACTCTACCAAGCACGCATTTCCAGGGCTTTTAACCATAAAGTAAAGGAAAGGGTGTTCAAAGTCGGCGAGCTAGTTCTAGCAGTAAGAAGGCCGATGATTTTAACTCACAGAAGTAAAGGCAAATTCCAGCCCAAGTGGGAAGGCCCTTATGTGATCGAGACAACGTTCTCGAACGGCGCCTACAGGATAGCCCAGCCTAACGGAGACCTATTAATGGCTCCCATCAACAGTAAGTTCCTGAAAAGATACTACGCTTAATTTCCCCCTTGCCCGGGCGGAACATAGCGAGAATCTCAATTCTGACGAAACTACCCCAAAAAGAGAAACTAGTTAGGTCATATCCTATCATGTCTATACGACCTCTGAATAGATACATCCTGCTAAGGAGGTTTATCGAGAGTATGTCAGGTCCATACTACCTCTGATATCCCCCTCACCTAAAAAACTGTCATTTACATTCCGAAATGACGGGTCCACCACAGTCAGAAAAGAGTCGCTTTTATTCATTTCCAGAAGGAGGCCAAATTACATAAGGAAAGATACATCAAGACGGCGGAGTAATCAGATCACGAATCTGCCGCTCCAGTGCAGCTATCTCCTCCTTCCTAAGGACCAAGGCATCGGCGCGAGCCCGCTCCAGCTGTGCCTCGGGGGTATGCATGAGGGTCAGGTTAGCCCTTGCCCGAAGACAGCCCGCACGGGCAGCTTCCGTACGGTCCAGATCCCGTCGCGCTTCACTCAGTCGACCAGTCGCCACCTCTAAACCTGCCCACGACTGGGAAGCCCACTCCTCGGCCAGAGCAAGTTTTTCTCTCAGCTTGGAGACCCTCGCTGCATTCCCTTCATGCTCGGATCGACACTGCGTCTCGACAGCAAGAGCTTCTTCCACAACAGCCTTTCTCCTATCCATCTCCAGCTTGTGCTTCTGGATAGAGTTGTTTAGACTTGCAAGCTTGGTAGCGAGCCGCTCAGCCATGAGGTCGAATCGAGCCTGGACATCAGCATCAAGGCTGGCCTCAGCCCGCTGCAAATATTCGTTAACGGGTTGCTCTAAACCGTTAACCACCGCCTCCAAAGCGTCAGCTACTCCAGGATTGCCAAGCCCCCTGATAACCTCGATCGAAAGATGAGAAGTCTTCTTCAGGAGCTCGAAGTCAAGTTTCTTCGCCAACACCATCGGTATCATCATTTGTAAACCGGTGTAGACAAGGCTGGTATGTTGCTCAGTCAACGCGACTAGACCCGACTGAACGTTCGGAGTAACCGCGATGCTAGTAAATCCCTCTCCAGGGACAATTGCAGACGAGGTAGCCACCGCCGCCGTCTCGACGGGTGGCGCGGCCGAAAAAGGTGTGACGACAACGATCGAGGTCATCGGCATACTCGCGAAAGGCGAGGTCGCGATAACAGGTTCGTCCCCCTCCCGGGATGACGAAACCTCTCCAGGCAAGCTGGCCCCCGAAGACACTTCTGCCTCAGAATTTGGCGCCTCCACATCTTCACTAGGAGCCAACGGCATATACGACACGTCTGTACCTGGTGTGACTAAACCACGCCTTAAGGACGCAATGCGACCTGTCATACCTGGAGAAGGAGGTGGGCCGACCGACATCGCCAAAAGTTCGGTCAAGCCTTCCCCGAGACGCGGTCGAGGTTCGTCAGCCGGAGTCTCGCCGAGCGCTCTCGCTGACCCAGAAACAACTTCCCCCACTGCTGACCTCGGGAAAGATTCTCCCATCTGCAGCAGCCACGTGGGCAATCCCGCTCCACTGCTTGAAGCAGCCACGGCGACAGCAACCTCTAGCGAGGACTCCCCGGCGCCACCAGCCAAAACTGTAGAAGGTCCCTCTCTAAAAGGCGAGGAACCTCCAGCCAAAGATTCATCCCTGATATAGGAAGGTGCCGACTCACTCACAGGAGCCTCAATACCAGGAATGCGGATAGGACGAGCCACCGTCTCCTTCCTCCTCTTGCGAAGGGAAGCTTCCTTCGGAGCAGAAGCCCGTCGCTTCCCAGAGGAGACTATCAAAGCCCCCGCCGGCGCAGGCACTGCACACCTCGGCAACGACACCAGGAGCTCATCCGGAGTACCAGACTCCTCGCCCTCGTCAGAAGAAACCGAGGGGACTTCGATTCTACCCCCAGGCTTGGCAGAAGGCACTCTAAAGCTTCCCCGCATGTCGAAATCACGATGGAAGGTGTTAATCGCCACATAAAACTGGGCGTAAGAGTGAAGGATGCGCAGCTCCGTGGAGGTTGTAACGACCAGCACGATGAAAATTGCCCCCGTACAACCCGTGATAAAATATCGCCACCCTCTAGCTCCATCAATGAGTCCGCCCCTGGGTCTGAAGCTGGTGACGGCGTTACCCACGTGCAATTGATCGTACCCAAACTGCCTGGCAAATCGACTAGGCAAGTAGGGCTCGAAGAAGCAATAGTCTTCGCTCCTATACAGCAGATGGGATGGTCTGATACAGACCAACCAATTGAAAGCCTCCGGAGAAAGGACGGTCTTCTCTCCACCTGAATCCTCAAGCCACACCACGGATTGGTTGCAATGTACCGGAGGGGGAGTACAGAGGATCTTCCAGCCATGGCTGAGGTTCAACACTAACCGACAGTCTAAAACTGTATTCACATTCCAGGTAGAATCCCTGTAGTTCAACAGGAACATGCCCCCTGAGCTGCTGCCGGAACCGGGAGACATCACCCGGGGATTGTGGAGAATTAACCAACCCATCAGATACAGGTATGGCAATTCCACCCTGGGAAAACTCTCACGCCGAGCTTCATCGACGAGCAATCCATCGGTCATGGCCCTCAGGCCAGCCTGAATACGGCACACCATGGCAGGAAGCAGGCCCAGTCTTGCCCCAAACACCAGACGCACTGCGGGCCACAGGATGTTCCGGTGAATTTGATCCGCAGACGCGATACCGGGCACTACCACTCGACGCAGCCATATGGAGAGGAAACCAGTCAGCTGGGCTTCCTTAGACAGAGGCCTGCGACAGCGCCTCAAGTAACTGTGGGCCTTGGTGCCTTCGGGGTATTTTCCTACCCCCTCAACGAGAATCTGATCGGGAGCCTTGGCGTCCTCCATAAGAGCCTCGACCATCTGGGCACTAAGGACGCTCAAGCAGTTTACGGGCTCATTCTTACCCCCCGAAGCTTTCTCCGACTTAGCGGCCCTAGCCCGATGGAAGAAGAGGTAAGATATCCACTTAGTGGTATGGGCCAAATCCGAGGGCTCGTCATAAAAAGCAGTGCATGCGAAGTACTGACACATCAGCTCCTGATATACTTCCGCCACCCGAGGGTCCGAATCCCCCAACTCCCGGTTGGTGGGGACATACTCTTCATATGGGGTATCCCCCATCGGCAGTCTCGAGACGACTGCAATCTCATGGAGGGCCAATCCCAACTCCCCCAGCGGAGTGGCGAAGGTCCCGGTGAGCAGAATATACCGCTCCATCAGTGCCAAGAACAAATTAGCATTGGGAGGCAACCCAACACTCGTCGCGCTCACAGCGGCGTATAATCCGATGTCCTCCAGCTCTCTTCGAAAGTGCGACAAGGCCCAATCAACTAGGCATCTCCATCGGGAGTTCGTCGGGGCGATCCACCCGTTGCACCGAGGATTCTCCTTGGGATATACCCCACCTCGACTCATGAAGTCATTGCAGAAGGTCGGCAACTGAACAGGCTGGATCACCGAGCTATCTTCACTCGGGACATTACCCGGGCACAGACCCCGGAACAGCGTCACAACGCCGGAGGGGCGACTGACAAAAGACCCCTGGTCAGCTCCTTTCAGATGAAAGATCTTCCCAGGCTTCCCGTGAAGATCAGGAGTCAGCTTCCACGACATCTTCCTAGGATGCGTCGCATGGGAGAAAGCCGAGATAGGATAATCCCTCGGCATCGTCGGCAGATACAAGACCAAATTCCCGGCAGGGAAGACCCAAGGCTCCCTCTTGGGTTTCGTCTGGGACTGCTTATCGATCATATCCCCAAAGAGGAAAGCCGATTTTATGTACTGCTCCCCGTCTACATATGTCAGCGGTTCGCCATTGATCATGCTCAACAGCATTCGCTCACCCTGGGCCGATATCAGAAATGCCCTGCCCTCAGGGTACTGGGGTCCAGAGATGGGAAAGGCCACATGGGACAGATCCTCCAGGTAGTTCGAATGCAGCATCCCGGCAGCAGAGCCCATCACCTCAGCCAGCTTTGACTCACCCAAATCAACTGCAAAAGTACAAGGAAAATAGGTCATTACAAATCCTGCACAAGTACGGACCAAAAGAAAACGACAGTCTGTGCTTTACGCCAAGATTGCGCAAATTTGATCTCTATACGCCGGAAGTCTCCTCCGCAAGCGTAAAATTCAAAATTTACGATATACCCCGATTTTCGTCAGCCAGAGCTTTTATGCTCAGAGCTACGAAAATATGGAGCTCTTACGCTAGCACATTAGAAATGTGGGCGTAAAAGATGAAAACGTCTTCGTGCATCATCTTCCTCAAAAGAGGCTATCAGCACAGAAGACGACCTAGCGCGGTCACGTTCAACGTGTGCGAAGGATTTTTCGTCGTTGGTGTCATCCCAAAAGGCTCTACCTCTAAAGCCAGGTGCACTGCTCGTCGACGGAATACTCCTCTCGGAAGGAGGTTCACCTCGCCCGACCGAAGATTCTCTCTCCGGTACCGAAGACCGAGAAGAAGAACCTACGCTCTTTCCCTTAGCGGAGGGAGTTTGTTTCGACGCCATTTCTGAGGACTCGAGGTGCTTGGAGAAGGAACGAAGGAAAACTCGAACAGTCGAAAGCTCTCTTTCGCAGAAGACAGATAAAAAGCTTTTTCTCAAAAGCTTGGGGTATATATATATGGTCCGAGTCGACTCCTCGAATCCTCAGACGAACCCCTCGAGACCCCAACCGGATCTCGCAATTAAGAGTTGGTTATGATTGGATGCTACGTCAGCCCACTACCCTCGAAAAACGGACAGTCAACGAATTCGAAAGATTTTTTCGTGCAAGACGGTTCAGCGGGTTCTACGCTAAAGGAGCTTTCTATGCTCGACAGCAACAGATCTACGGTTTTATGCTCGCAAGCGGCAAGTCTATGGTTTTATGCCCGGATGCCTTTGTGCTCGGTAGCTTTTATGCTCGAGAGGCCACAAACCTACGACTTTACGCTCAGCAGATACCAAATCGATGATCTCACGCTCGGTGGCGCTCAGTTTACGCTCAGAAGCAACAGATCCGCAGAACCTCACGCTCGAAGAAATTTTCTTTTCAGGAGTACAGATCTACAGTTCTGCGCTAAAGGAGCTTTTTTACGCTCGACAGCAACAGATCTACGGCTTCATGTTCGACGGCCACAAGTCTACGGTTTATGCTCGGATGCCTTTGTGCTCGGTAGCTTTTATGCTCGAGAGGCAGCAAACCTACGACTTCACACTCAGGAACTACAAGTCCACGATTTCACGCTCGATGGTGTTCTTGCGCTCACAGGCTACAGATCTACAGTTCTGCGCTAAAGGAGCTTTTTTACGCTCGACAGCAACAGATCTACGGCTTCATGTTCGACAGCCACAAGTCTACGATTTATGCCCGGATGCCTTTGTGCTCGGTAGCTTTTATGCTCGAGAGGCAACAAACCTATGACTTCACGCTCAGGAACCACAAGTCTACGATTTCATACTCGATGGTGTTCTTACGCTCACAGGCTACAGATCTACAGTTCTGCGCTAAAGGAGCTTTTCTACGCTCAACAGCAACAGATCTACGACTTCATGTTCGACAGCTACAGGTCTACGATTTATGCCCGGATGCCTTTGTGCTCGGTAGCTTTTATGCTCGAGAGGCAACAAACCTATGACTTCACGCTCAGGAACCACAAGTCTACGATTTCGCGCTCGGTGGTGTTTTTACGCTCAGAGGCTACAGACTGATGATTTCACGCTCCACGACTTTCCGCATATCCGAACAGTCCCCAAGGCGGTCAATTGCAAAGAGTTTACACAGAAGATACTCGTTCTTGACCCAAAGCATCCCAAGTACCCGAAGCATACAGAGTTCAAATATTGAGAAATTACTCTTCTCGGGTCCAAAATTGGAGGTTCATCCAGACTCCGGTCTGAATATTCCGTCTATCAAGGTGGCAACTCAATTCGACAGCCAAAAACCTCGACCCTGTTCCAAAGGAGTTTCGAGAGATCATTCTTGAAGACGAAGTCTGAATAAGATCCTGCTCATTAGAGAAGCAACAGTTCAGAATTCTACGCCGTCCCTCAGTCCTAGCAACAGGACAGTTCTAAATGTTCAAAGATGCTCAGCAGCATTCTATGAACTATTCAGGGCCTAATACTCTTTCTATCAGAGTCGGCATAAAGATTCAGACGTGTCGAAGCTGCACATATCCAGACTTCACAAGCAACGTATGGCAAAGACGATCATATGGAGAAAAAGACGACTTTATTTAAAATCACAAATTACATATGAGGGAAATTCTGTCTACAGGGGTTTTCTTCACTTTTTGTGATTACATATGAGGGAAATCCCTTCTACGAAGGATTTTCTCATCGTCGTCTGAAGATCGCCCAGAAGCTGTTCTGACAGGTTCTCGCTGGGGCGTCAATTCTTCATCCGTCTTCTCCAGCAGCCAGTTAGTTCCTGCAAACTGGCTGACATGGCAATGATCACCGGTGGCGGCGACAGAGTTGGGGCTCGCATAAGCTGTGCAGACCCCATGCTCCACGCGCCATTGAGTTGGGGTTTTTTCACCCTACTCAATACGGGAGGACGGCGGTTATAGCTTGTCTTCTCTCTCGTCACCAGAGGGCATCGAGGGAAGGCGCAGCTTGCCGAAGCCGCTGTGGTCTAATACGACCCTTCCTCTCTCTTGGTACAACGCCATACAAAGTTGCTGATTATCCCGAGCAAGGAAGGCTAAGATATCCTTCCATGATCCATCGTTACAGTGGACACTCGCTCGAAGACGCCGTCTTTTTCGGCTCCTTACATGCTGGAAGAAAATGATCTCCTTCTTC
The DNA here is from genome assembly GCA_036927795.1 of Iris macrosiphon. Lineage (NCBI taxonomy): Eukaryota > Viridiplantae > Streptophyta > Magnoliopsida > Asparagales > Iridaceae > Iris > Iris macrosiphon. The sequence goes on from JAYESA010000017.1 coordinate 26,687,201, forward strand.
CTCAGATCGACCCGACGAGCTCCGGCGATCATCTCTGCATGACAATGGGAATGCGGTGAAACAGGTTCACCCCCCCTCCAGCCTTTTATAGGCGCAAGAGATCACAGCGGTCCCCAATAAATCCGCCATAAAGTCAGTACCGACCGTTTCAACGCTCCATTCAGAAATGTTTCGAGTTACGAGGGGCCGTCCATGATTCTTTCAAAGCGTTTCAAATTCTGAGGAATTTAAAAGCTTTGAAGGGGGTCTTGTAGAAGCATAAAAAATACGCTGGAACGATCTACGCAGCATCTCGATACAGAGCAGCGTAAGCAGAGGCCTTTGAAGCCATCCAACGTAAAACAGGGTTCTTCATCGCCTCCATGGCGTAAAACCCAGCCGCTCTCAAAGCAGCGTTAAAGCGTACGAGGAACGCTTCGTCTTCCCCGAAATGAACCTGTCAAGTCACGCAGTGAACCTGGCCTCTGACTCCTGACAAAAAGTACTGCACGGCTACCCAGACGACGGCTGGAAACGGTGGCAGACCCCTCGGGACGCGCTCCACAGTATGATGGCGGATCTCTGTATTTAATGCAGAGGATTTGGTTAAAATATCACCAAGCCGTCGTCTACTGAAATCCCCCCAGCGTAAACCGCTCCTTCGCATACAAAGGAATACGCTGCTTGTTTACACGGGCGAACATGAGCTGTTTTACGCTCCGCAGTAAGGCAAACCGCTGCCACGTCAAAAGCTGCACTTCGTACGGGGCTCGAGGCACGTCTCTACATCTAATTGCACAGAGCAGTGACAGTTTCCCTCAAGGCACGTCTCCGCGACGGATGCACAGAAGGGCTGCAGACCTTCAAAAATATGTCTCCGTATTTAATGCACGAGATGATGACAAATCTCTGTAGAAGATTTGATTACATCTTCGAAAGACATAATTTCGGCTAAGACGTCCGCATCAGCACTTCGACTCGGTACGCAGTGGCTTCTACGCCCGCTCAGGATCAGTGCTCCCTCGGCTTCCAACGCCCTCTCGGTCTCTACGACCACTCGGCTTCTATGCCCATTCGGCTTCTATGCCTGCTCGGCTTCTATGCCCATTCGACTTCTATGCCTGTTCGGCTTCTGTGCCCATTCGGCTTCTATGCCTGCTCGGCTTCTATGCCTATTTTGGCTTCTACGCCAAGGTGACAGTCGCTTGGCTTTTACGCCAACCTCTGCTACGCAAGGGATACCTACCTACGTGGCTTTTACGCCGTGATCTTCATAGCAGATATACGCGTTTTGTCCCCTTAGTTGGACACGCGTCACTTGCTCACTCAAAAGGTCATTTACACACAGGCATTGGTTATTTTAAATCGTTGTGTAAAAGGGTGCTGTACTGTCCACTCCTCGGTTGTTACACCGACGGAGTGGTCACTGTCACCAAAACTCTATAAATAGAGACCCCTACCAATGGGGAAAAAGGTCAGAAAATTGGTCAAGAAAACCAGTACAAGATCAAAGGCCGAAGAATTAGATCGGACAAGATCATCGAACCAGAGATCAAGGAGGAGAGATAGAGAGAGAGAGAGAGGAGAACCCAGAGCTCGGGCAAGGAACAGGGAGTGACGACCTTCAGCATCGCGCTTCCACCCTCCTTTGCAACCTCCGGAGCTGCATCCTGTCTTCCACGGCACTTCTTCAACATCGTGTAGTCCAAGGGCTAAAGTGATCGACCGCAGATCAGACACCTATAGCAATTTATACCCAGATTAAATAAATTGTACTCCCACATCCTCGTATAGGATTACATTGTACAAGTTTGTTTGTAAACCAAAGGGCGCGGGCCTCTTATAACCCCGTCATTGAAATACACTTTCATTCTTTCGTTTAATACCACAAACAAGATGGCGACTCTGCTGGGGACATCTTTCTCCTCTGATGAGGAAGTAATTGCTCAACACGATGCGGTATCTGTAGGAACCATGAAGAAGACACTGGTCGTTCAGTTCGACCAGTCTGCCTACGAAGACATGCTTCGGACTGGGGGTAGCTCTCACTCTCTTTCCGTCCAAGACAGCAGGAAGCTACGCAAAGTGTGGATGCCCAAGACATCCTCCGCCGTTCCTGTGGACTCTCCGATCTCTTCGACCAATGAGGTGGTAGCATCGCTTCCTCCGTGTCCCGTACGTAAAATTCAGTCTCCCGCTACGCGCGGTACAAACAAAACTTCTGGCAAAGCCTCAGTGCTAACCCAGGAGTATCCTCTGCGCTATACGCGCAAAAATTAGTCTCCCGCTACGCGCGGTACAGACAAAGCTTCTGGCAAAGCCTCAGCGCTAACCCAGGAGTATCCACTGTGCTCTATGCGCAAAAATCAGTCTTCCGCTACGCGCGGTACAGACAAAACTTCTGGCAAAGTCTCAGCGCTAACCCAGGAGTATCCACTGCGCTCTACGTGCAGGAATCAGTCTCCCGCTATGCGTGGTACAGACAAAATCTCTGATGGCACCTCAACACCAAATCAGAAGTACAGATCGCGCTCTACGCGCAAACTGACATCTGACCTTTACGGTAAACCAGACGAGCGCGGCGATCTCCGCAAAGGAAAACAGGTGGGTGAATATTCAACTACTGGGCCCTTACGCCAGCAAAAGAATGATCTGCCTACTCTCCGGATTACGCGAGAAGCTAATGGCCAACTGAGAGCCTCTTCAGCCTTACGCCAGACTGAGCGAATCTCCAAGTTACGCCAAGCGCGGTCCCTCAGCGTAAAACAAACTCATAGGCTCAATATATTAGCCGATTCGAAGCCGGTAAAGCAGCACCAACGACGGTTCCACCCCGATATGATGGACGCCATCGAAGCTGAAGTCAAGAAGTTGATAACCTGCAGTTACATCCGGGAGGAACAACACCCCGACTGGGTCGCTAACGTGGTCCCGGTCATGAAGAAAAATAGGAAGGTACGCATCTGCATCGACTACCGAGATCTAAATGCGGCCTGCCCCAAAGATGAATTCCCTCTCCCCATCACGGACATCATGATCGACAACACCTGCGGCTTCGAACGCATGTCTTTCATGGACGGGTTCTCGGGATACAATCAGATCAAGATGCATCCTGAAGACGAGAAGCACACCGCCTTCCGGACACCACTGGGGGTATATTGCTATACGGTCATGCCCTTCGGGCTAAAGAACGCTGGGGCCACGTACCAACGGGCTATGAGTAACATATTCCGCGGACATTTACGCAAAATAGTGGAATGTTACGTAGACGACATAGCCGTCAAAAGTCGCCTCAAAGGCGACCACATCCGAGACCTGAGGGCATTATTCGAATTAATGCGCCAGCATCAACTCAAGATGAACCCCGCAAAGTCCTTTCTGGGTGTATCCAGTGGCAAGTTCCTGGAATTCGTCATTACCACCAAAGGCATCGAAGTAGACCCTGACAAAGTCCAGGCGATCACGGCAATGCGACCGCCCCATAATCTGAGGGAACTCAAGGGGTTCCAAGGACGTCTGGCTTATATCCGGCGATTCATATCCAACCTCTCGGGGAGATGTCAGCCCTTCTCTCATCTCATGAAGAAAGGAGTGTCCTTCATATGGGATAAAACCTGCCAGCAAGCGTTCGAGGATATCAAACGCTACTTAACCAGCCCGCCAGTCCTGGTGCCTCCCGTCGTGGGAAAACCATTCTTGTTGTACGTACGGGCAATGGATCATTCGCTAGGAGCTCTTCTCGCACAGAAAAATGATGCGGGTCATGAACAGGCTATCTACTATCTTAGCAGAATGATGGTCGGGGCCGAACACCGGTACAACCCAGTAGAGAAGGAATGCTTGGCTCTGATGTTCGCTGTCCAGAAAATGCGGCACTACATCGCTGGCCAGACTATTCATATCATCTCCAGGATCAACCCCCTTCGGGTACTGATGAGCAAGCCAAGTGCCCTCAACTCCCGACTCGCAACGTGGGCGATGCTGCTGACACCATACGACATGGTGTACATACCACAGAAATCCGTCAAAGGCCAAGCGCTGGCCGACTTCCTAGCGGCTCATCCGACCCCGGAGACCTCCAAACTATACGAGGACATCCCCGATGAAGTTGCAGAATGTAACTTCACAAGGAAAAGCGACGTATGGCAACTGTTCTTTGATGGCGCCTCCAGAACCGGTCCTAAAGGAAACGTCGTTTCAGGAGTGGGAGTCGTCCTAGTTACCCCGGATCAACTCGTCATCTACCGAGCATACTCTCTTAGCGAGCCCTGCTCCAACAACGTGGCGGAATACAACGCTCTACTAATTGGGCTCCAAGTTGCCACGGAACTGGGGGTAGAATCCCTGGAGACTTTCGGTGATTCTCTGCTCATCGTCAATCAAGTCAGGGGAATATACGAAGTCCGTAATCCAGACCTCATCCCCTATCACCGGGCGACGATTGAGATAGCCATAACGTTCAAAGGGTTCTTCCTAGAACACGTACCTCGATCTCGGAATCCAGAAGCTGATGCCCTGGCCAGCCTGGCCGCAGACTTGGCCGCTCCTATAAGAAGGCAAGATTCGATAATCCTTCTTAACAGAGATTTGTTCTGTGTGAAGAACAGCTGTCACATAGAACGCAGCTATGCTGTAAGCGCCGATCCTCCTACAAGAGATTGGACAAGTCCTTTCATAGATTTCGTGGCATACGGAATCTTACCGGAGAACCCCAAGGAAGCAGTAACCGTCAAGAGACGATCGCTACGCTTCTATTTCGACGCATCTTCACAACGCCTATATCGCCGGACCTACGACGGACTGTTGTTGAGGTGTCTCTCTGGCACCGAAGCACAGCAGATTATCTGTGAAGCTCACGACAGCGTATGCGGAGCGCATCAACCCGGGCCTAAGCTACAGGATCGCATCAGGAGGATGGGCTATTACTGGCCGACCATGATCGCAGATGCAATACAGTATGCAAAGCATTTTAGAGCCTGTCAGGTTCACGCAGACTTCATACATTAACCGTCGGAACATCTACATCCTACGGTCGCATCCTGGCCTTTTGAAGCATGGGGAATGGATATCATCGGTCCTATTCACCCATCTTCTTCCAGGGGTCACCAGTTCATACTGGCCATCACGGATTACTTTTCCAAATGGGCCGAAGCAATTCCTCTCACCGAGGTAAAGGCATCCAACGTAGTCAGCTTCATCAAACATCACGTCATCTATCGCTTCGGGGTACCCCGGAGGATAATTTACGATAATGGGCCCCAGTTCATTAGCCAGACGTTTCATCGGTTTTGCGATAAAAACCGGATACACAATGTTGCCTCCACGGCATACTATCCAGCTGCTAACGGTTTGGCGGAAGCTTTCAACAAAACCATTATCAAACTCTTGAAGAAGTTTGTCTCTTCAAACAAGAGAGACTGGAATGAAAAGCTGGGCGAATGCCTCTGGGCATACCGCACGACGGTACGAACGCCAACGGGTTGTACCCCATTCTCGCTGGTCTACGGGAGCGAAGCAGTTCTCCCCATTGAAATCCAGATCCCGTCACTCAGGATAGCCGTGGCTAATGAGCTGACTCAAGAAAAGAATGACCTCTTAAGGCTTCAGGAGCTAGAAGGATTAGACGAGAAATGCCTCCAAGCTCAACAGCGCATCGCACTCTACCAAGCACGCATTTCCAGGGCTTTTAACCATAAAGTAAAGGAAAGGGTGTTCAAAGTCGGCGAGCTAGTTCTAGCAGTAAGAAGACCGATGATTTTAACTCACAGAAGTAAAGGCAAATTCCAGCCCAAGTGGGAAGGCCCTTATGTGATCGAGACAACGTTCTCGAACGGCGCCTACATGATAGCCCAGCCTAACGGAGACCTATTAATGGCTTCCATCAACGGCAAGTTCCTGAAAAGATATTACGCTTAATTTCCCTCCTGCCCGGGCGGAACATAGCGAGAATCTCAATTCTGACGAAACTACCCCAAGAAGAAAAACTAGTTAGGTCATATCCTATCATGTCTATACGACCTCTGAATCAGAAACTCAGGTTATTATTATGGCGTGCAAGAATCAGAAAATGAAGTTCTGCCCACTCACTTTGATATATAACGTCGACGCGGAGCGGGACGTTACATACTTACCAACCAACAAAAAGTTTCGTCCTCGAAACTTCAAGGATAAATTTCTCGTTATTCCGAGCAGCGATAGTGTCGTCCCACGCCGTACTCAATCGAAACAGTCAAGCAATTCAAGTTCAGAAAACATTTGCACTTTGAGAATATCTATGGACTTATTGTATGGAACGCTCTTTGCAAAACCATATCGATAATATTTCAGAGTCATAGCAACGGATTTTGGGCCAGAGAATCGATTCCGCTCTGATACCATTCTGTCACGCCCCGGTCCCGCCCGGGCCGCCACTCCGCCCTGCCCCGCCCCGTATGGCCGGGATTTAATGAACCAGGCAAGAATCACCGTTCCTCGGCGCGTCGGACGCGAATCACCGCGTCCGTCCCATACATTCGCGCGAGGAAGGAAGGGGAGCTAATCGAATGGCCCGTTCGAGCTTTCGGGGACGTGATGCCGTACGGGCCTGGGGTTGCGCCCGTGCAAGACCAATCGTTTAAGTTGATAGTTGGCTATCATCGCATCAATCGAGTAAGCAGCGGAAAGGGACTTGTTGCAATGCAATGCATTTAGCCAACTGAGAGTTCGGGACAATCGAGGCAATTTGGGTTTCCTTTAGCAAAGGCACACGTTCGTTCCATACATTATGCCCCCTTATACGATAGCATTCTCGGGGCAACAATCGAAACCAAGATTCCGGGTCTTCGGGACTGTGGCACGCCTATCGCTCCCTCGGACGATCCAGTACCTGCGAGCAAGTAAACTGTTGGTGGGTCAGCACTTTATACAAGTACTGGTGAGATAAAATAACTGAACAGAAACAAGCATTCACTCAAACAAGCACTAAGTAATCATGTTATAAAATATTATATTACTAGTGATCTTTCTAGTTTTACCTAGGTTCGTTTCATGCAGTTCTAGCAGAGTCATATTACATTTCTTTTGGAAACATGTTTGGAAACAGAGTTTCATATTGAATATGCAAGCAAGCAAGCCGTTCATGTTTCAGGGTATGCGCAGCGTGTCTCGTACGACTCCAGGGTCAGATGCAAAGCTAGACACACAATGCACGATCTTAGGGGCAGTCATCTATCCAAGCCAACACAATAACTTAGCTATATACAGGATGGTCCCCGAGTATCTCAGGATCGGCAGCTGGTGGAACAACACACCAATGACTCATTCATCTGATGCTAATGGCAGCTGTGACCCATGGTGGCATGGACGCATGCAGTTCAGCTCTCCACCAAAAGCCATTGTTCGACCGCGTGCGAATGCATGGAACACTATCAAATAAACTCTAGTATGCAGACTAGACGAACCATCAGAATAGTTATCGTTGTTGCGGGGCAATCCGACTTATCACTTGAACACATTCAGGCACAGTATGGTTCTCTCGAAGCATAGACGATAGTGAACATGTTCATGCACTCTAAGTAGGCAATTCAGGATTTTCGTTTAGCAGACATTGATTCAAAGACAAGCTAGGTGAGTTCGTTCATTAACATGCAAGGCAGGTTCTATCATTCTCTTAAGAAAACATTGCAAGCAAAAACTCAGGTTATTATTAAGGCGTGCAAGAATCAGAAAACGAAGTTCTGCCCACTCACCTTGATATATAACATCGACGCGGAGCGGGGCGTTACATTTATGACTATTAAAACAATGCTCCCTAGGGGTGTAATAGACATATTAGAAGATCTCCTTTCATTGCGCTTCTGGATCAAGAAGTCACACAAATCAGGGGGATTAACAAAAGAAGAAGAAAGCTTATTCTGCCTTTTTACATCAGTAGGGGCGTGGAGATTGGGAACCATAACTCTCTTCCTGCCATAAGAATACAGCAGTTCAGCCATGTGAGTAGCATACGACCCATCATCCGTCTGAGGAGCATATTTTCCCGTGAAGCGGGTCTTCTTTACGTGGACAGACTTATCCTGGCATAATTTGGAGTTTTGCACAGGTTCGCGTAAAACAGGGGAAGTCCTCAAACGGCCTTCAGCGTCACGTGTAATCCGAAGAGTGGGCAACTTCTTCTCTTGGGGGCGTACAAGCCCAGAGGTCGAGAGATTCGCCACTTATTTTCCCTTGATGTGATCCAAGGGTCCATCTGCCTCCTTATAGACGGAAGATATAATTTTACGCGCAGGGCGCGTTTGAAATTTCTAGAGTGGCACTGGGGCCTTACCAGAAATTTTGTCTGCCATGTCATAGACGGGAGACAGATTTTTACGCGCAGGGCACGTTCTAGACTTCTTGATTGGCACTGGGTATTGCCAGAAGTTTTGTCTGCAATATCACAGATGGGAGACAAATTTTTACGCGTAGGGCGCGTTCTAGACTTCTGGATTGGCACTGGGGCATTGCCAGAAGTTTTGTCTGCCACGTCACAGACGGGAGACGGATTTTTATGCGCAGGGCGCGTTCTAGACTTCTGGATTGGCACTGGGGCTTTGCCAGAAGTTTTGTCTGCCACGTCACAGACGGGAGACGGATTTTTATGCACAGAGCACGTAGGTTGTGTTGTCACAACCTTGTTGATCAGAGAAGAAGAGCTTGCAGGAAGGGTAGAGGATGTCTGGGGCATCATACTTTACGCAGCTTTCTGTTGTCCTGGACAGAGAGGGAATGAGAGCTACCCCCTGCGCGAAGTATATCTTCATAAGCAGATTGGTCAAATTGGACGACCAAAGTCTTCTTCGTCGATCTGACGGACACAGCATCATGTTGAGCAATGGCTTTCTCGTCAAATGAGAAATTAGTCCCCAGCAGAGTCGTCATCTTGTGTTTGATGATAAACAAAAGAAAATAAAACTAGGTTTATACGAAACCCTTTCTTTGTTTACAAACAAGAAAAAGAGTATAATTAATCTTATACGAGGATGTTAAGTACAAAAAATAATTTTGGAGAAAAATTGCTATAGGAGTCTGATCTGCGGTCGATCACTTTGTCCCTTGGACCATACGATAACGAAGAAGTGTTGTAGAAGAAGAAGAAGATTCAAAGGTTGCAAGAGGGGTTCGTTGCCGAAGTTGTCAATCGACACTCTCTATCTGTGCTCTCTGTTTCTCTCTTTTTTCAATCCCTTTACTCTGTGACTAGAGATCTCTATTTATAGAGCTCAGTCACAGTAACTGTCCAGTCGATGTAGAAGCCAAACTGTGAAGAGAGTTGCACTCTTTACACGGCGGTTATAATAACTGCTACCCACGTCTGAATGATCTTCTGAATCCGCGTGTGACGCGTGTTCCATTATGAGATAACGCGTATAATCGTTCATCGAAGATCACGGCATACAAGCCACGTAGGTAACTGCTCCTTGCGTAAAGATGGTTGGCATAAAAGCCAAATAACTGTCTTGTTGGCATAAAAGTCAAATAATTGTCTTGTTGGCGTAAAAGCCAGATAGCTGTCTTATTGGCATAAAATCCAAATAGCTGTCTTGTTGGCGTAAAAGCCAAATAGCTGTCTTGTTGGCGTAAAATCCAGATAGCTGTCGTGTTGGCGTAAAAGCCAAATAGCTGTCTTGTTGGCGTAAAAGCCAGATACCTGTCTTGTTGGCGTATGTCACGCCCCAGTTCCAAAATACGTAGGACTAGGAATACGTAACACGCCAGCCGTATGTATACGAACTCCAATATATGGAAACCATATACACACGTACGTTGTACATGAATATCCAATCCACAGTGGTAAATATATGTCACAACAAGTCACACGCAGTTCTATATCTCATCCACAGCACAAATAATAGAATAAAGGAAATCAATAACTGAATATCAAAGAAGTAGTCTCAAATAGTAATCTCAAAGTGCAATAGTCGGGTGGAAACAAATCCACTGCAAATCGACTATAATAAACTACTAAAGAGAGAAGTGAATAAACTCTAATATAAGAATAAATGTCTAGAAAAGAATAGCAACTAGAATCTCTAAACAGCTGCAATGAATCACATATAATCAGAAGATGAGATCGTCTCAGACTGATAGGTAGCGTCAGGTCCCGGTCCATACTCCTGCGGGTACTCCTGCTCATCTATATCTGGAAAATGGACCAGGTCCTCAGAGGGACGTAACAAGATACAAATGGTACATGCCAATAAAGTACTGAAAATAAACATCCATTGGGGTCGCCTAACCATCTAAGTGAATGTAGTTTGAGAACAACTTTCCACCAAGTGGGCTATCTGGCTGAAAACTGGGATTGGCATGACTCTCTCGGAGAACCAAGGGCCTCAAAGGCATGTCGTCTTTTGAACGGCAGAGGCCCGCCAAGTAGTATAGGGGTCATCACCGCCCGTATCTCCAGCGGAGCTTCCGGGTGACAGAAGGAAAAGTGTAAAGGAGCCCAAATGCCTTACTTGTTGTTCTCCCCACCCAATGCTCTAAGCATGTCATGTCCATGACACGATAAACCTCTAATAACCGCCAGGTCTACTAGCATGCAAAGTTTCTATTGGCAGTTATCCCTATCCGTCGTACGACCTATACGTACCAGTGGCCAGCCGAGTACGCAAGTCCGTGTCCTACATGTGACTCATACTCGTGTAAGAATAGTGTCATGGCCAATGAAACTTAAATGCCTCATGAAGATGGGATAGTCTCATAAAGTAGGTCCAATGCATATTCATAAATAAAAATATAGTACGACGACACCGTCGTTGCACCCAAGTTTTCTTGGACGCACAGTTTATATAGCAGTTTAAAATAAATGAACTAAATAAACAGAAAATAAACATGCATACCTCATATGGAATGTAAATACAATACAATGGCAAGGTATACTTGTCTGGCAAGAAATCTGTAAAGTGTACGCGCCCAAATGTCAAGGACACATAACCTGGAACTAAGGCCTCCGAACAAACGTCTCCGGATGCCGAAATAAACATCACCAACGTTTCCGGAATGAGCAAAATAGCTAAAAAGTACATCCCTTTCGTCCAATTTGGACACAGAGGCAAAACGGTAATTTCGAGCAAAAGTGGGGTCCACGTGTGGCCCACTTTGCACCGAAAAGCGTGCCGAGGGTAACAGTCTCTAAATGGGACAAACTATAGGTTAAACAACTCTAAATGTCAATATGAACCCAACGGTATGTCCAAATTTGGATTCCGATGAGCCGAACACTATTTTGTCCAAAAAGTCAACTATGGGGCCCGCCAATTGGCGATTTGGTCAACCGTCTCAGAATTGCGTGAAAATTGGGTCACAGGACCAGCGCGTTACCACGAGTCCAGTGGCATAAGTTTTGTCGCAATCTGACAAGCGTGCACAAAATACGTGCGAGTTCCACAAAAGTTGCGACACGGGATGTGTCAGCGGATACGTCCGAATCAGTCCCGACGAATTCTCACGTGTCTGACTATGCTGCGTGCACCATTCGGTACACTTGGCACACGGCGGGGCGTTCCCGTTTGGCGGGGCGCGCTCCGATCTACAACTTTTGGAAATCTGGAAAAAGTGGGTGCGCGCAGTTTTGTGACGAATATAATTTTGTCCACAGCAACTAATAGCACAGGGTTATTAAACAGAAAATAAACTAGGTCAGGAATTCTACAGGTATCAAAAAGAATCATCGAATTCGGATCTCTGTGGTGGGAGATACGAACTCGGCAATATGGGTGGTCATTCTGGAATTCTGCGATCCCAGAATTGGGTCTGTCCGTACCGGCTTGGGCGCTATTTTTTACCTAGGGGCACATATTTTTTGAGGTTGGCTATAAAACAGATATTGGAGAGGGTTAAGGGATGATCATACCTATGAAAACGGAACAGCGTTTGGTCGAGCGAGTCGATGGGAAATCACGCCGGAGTGAAGGTGCCTCGAGTGGGAAACTACAGTTCGCGAGGTCGGCGTCGACGGGATGGTTGGATGGCTTGGTGGGGCTTCTCTGGCTACGGTGACGGCTCTAGATGGGAAGAGGAGGTCTGGAGTTTTAGGTTAGGGTTTTGGAGAGCTAACTATATATATATATCTATATATATTAAGAGAGAGGGTGCGGATGGGTTGAGTCCGCGGAAAGAAAAAAAAAGGAAAGAGAAATAAGTTGTTGTGCTAAGCAAATAGGGCAGTCTCGGGTTTGACAATTCGCTGAAGGATCAATGTGGGCGATCCGGAGCAATTTGCTAGTGAATGGGATTAGTAGTATTATGTTTATTATTATTATTATTATTATATGTATTAGTTACTTATTTAATACTTTCTTTTACTTAATCTTTTCTTAATCCTTTCTTTTCCTATTAGTATATACATATATATATATTTGTATATATATATATATATTCACACATAAGAAAAATTTATAGATTAGGGTATGCACATCGTTAGGCTAGCAACAGCTCAAGGGGTCTCCTACATGGAATAAATTCCTAAAAATTCCTGAAGGTCCCATAAGTCCTCTAAGTGTCCGAACACCTAACATAAAATTATTAAAAAATTTATTTCACCTATTTAGCTCTAATTACTACAATTTAATTAATAATTTATAAATAAAGGGTATTTACGATTTTCTAGGGAGGGGGTTTTATATTCTACCCAACTTGTAAAAATTTCGTCCTCGAAATTAAAATTAAGCCACGATAGAATACAAGGATGGTATAAGATATAAATTAATAATGTAAATTCATACCTTGGTCTGCGAATAGGTTCGGAAAACGCTTGTGCATGTCGTCCTCGCGCTCCCAAGTTGATTCTCCTGGCGCACCATGCCTCCATGCTACGCGAACCAAGGGAATAGACTGGTTCCTCAATACCTTCTCTCGACAATCAAGGATTTCCACGGGTTGCTCTTGGTATGACAAGCTCGGCCCAATGGTGATCTCTGAATGGTCAATAACATGACTGCTGTCTGCCACATATCGCCTGAGCTGCGACACATAGAATACGTCATGTACTCCCTCCAGTGAAGGTGGTAGCACAAGTCGATATGCCACCTCTCCAATTCTCTCGAGCACATCAAATGGTCCAATATACCTTGGACTCAACTTGCCGCGCCCTCCGAATCGGATGGTGCCTCTGGTCGGTGATATCCTCAAGAAGACGTGATCGCCCTCTTTGAACTCCAAGGGACGACGATGAAGGTCTGCCCACTGCTTCTGCCTGTCTTGCGCTGCTCGCAAGTGTCCCTGAATCTTCTTGACTGTCTCTACGGTGTTGACCACCAACTCGGGTCTCAGAATCTGACGTTCTCCCACGTCACTCCAACACACAGGAGACCTACATTTTCTTCCATACAATGCTTCAAACGGAGCCATCTGAATACTCGCTTGATAGCTATTGTTGTAAGAAAACTCTACAAGATGTAGGTGGTCCTCCCATGATCCTCCGAAGTCTAACATGCAAGCTCTCAACATATCCTCCAAGGTCTGAATAGTACGCTCCGACTGCCCATCTGTCTGCGGGTGGTAAGATGTACTGAACTTCAGACGAGTACCAAGACTCTCTTGTATGCTCCTCCAAAAGTGCGATGTGAAGCGCGAATCTCTGTCCGATACAATGCTGACTGGTATGCCGTGCAATCTCACGATCTGTCTCATATATAAATCAGCTAAAGCTTCTGTAGACTGACCCACTCTAAAAGGTATAAAATGGGCTGACTTGGTGAGTCGGTCCACTATTACCCACACTGCATCTCTCCCACTTGGACTCTTGGGAAAACCCGTGACAAAGTCCATAGTGATGTGCTCCCACTTCCACTCTGGAATCGGAAGTGGTTGCAATAATCCTGCTGTCCTCTGGTGCTCCGCCTTCACTTGTTGACATACCAGACATTTAGCTACAAAGCGAGCTATCTCTCTCTTCATCCCATGCCACCAAAAGTGTTATCGTAAGTCACGATACATCTTGGTGCCTCCAGGATGAATAGAATAGATCGAACTATGAGCCTCTGCCATCAGCTCCTGTCGAATCTCTCTATTTGGAACATAAAGACGATCACCACATCGTAATGTCCCATCCTCATGAATGCGCAATCCGGTCTGCTCTCCGGCCTCTGTCCTTTCCTTTAGTCTCCTGAATCTGGCATCTGTAGGCAAAGCTGCCTTAATCCTCTCTACCAATGATGATTGTACTTACAAGTTGGCTAGCGTCCCATCTACTCCGGGTAGTATCACTTCAATGCCAAGCTCTTGCAAGTCCTCCAATAGTTCCCTTTGTGCTGTCAAGAAGTAAGCTGCTGGCTTCCGACTTAATGCGTCTGCTACCACATTAGCCTTGCCTGGATGATAATGTAGCTCTATCTCGAAATCTTTCATCAACTCGAGCCATCGGCGTTGCCTCATATTTAACTCCTTCTGCGTGAAGACGTACTTGAGGCTTTTGTGGTCTGTATAGATCTCCACTCGTTCCTCATATAAGTAATGTCTCCATAGCTTCAGGGCAAATACAACGGCTGCAAGTTCCAAGTCATGAGTCGGATAATTCTTCTCATGTACTCGTAACTGCCTAGATGCATATGCAATCACCTTGCCATGCTGCATCAATACGCATTCTAAGCCTTTCCCTGATGCGTCATTGTAGATCACATATCCTCCTGATCCTGACGAAATCGTCAATACTGGTGCTGTAGTCAGTCACTTCTTCAACTCTTCAAAGGCTGCTTGACACTCGTCAGTCCATATAAATTCTTGATCTTTACAAGTCAGACGATTCATAGGTGCCGCTATCCTTGAGAAGTTTTTCACGAACCGTCGGTAATATCCTGCAAGTCCAAGGAAACTCCTCACCTCTGCTGCTGATTTAGGAACAGGCCATGTCTCAACTGCTGAGATCTTCTCTGGATCAACAGAAATACCATCTCCTGTAACAACATGTCCAAGAAATGAAACTCTGTCCAAGAAGAACTCACATTTGTTGAGCTTAGCATATAACTGCTCTCTCCTCAAAGTCTCTAGAACAATCCGCAGGTGCTCCTCGTGCTCCTCGTGGCTCTTCGAATAGACAAGTATATCATCTATGAAGACGACCACGAACTGGTCCAAGTACTGGTGGAAGACTCGATTCATCAAGTCCATGAAGATCGCTGGAGTATTGGTCAATCCAAATGGCATGACCAAAAACTCGTAGTGTCCATATATTGTTCTGAATGTGGTCTTCGGAATGTCCTGCTTCCGTACCTTCACTTGGTGATATCCCGATCTCAAATCTATCTTCGAGAATACCTTAGCTCCACTGAGTTGATCAAACAGGTCATCAATGCGTGGCAATGGATATTTGTTCTTCACTGTCACTGCATTCAAGGCTCTGTAGTCAATGCACATACGCACTGACCCATCTTTCTTGGGTACAAACAACACCGGTGCTCCCCAGGGTGATGCACTCGGTCGGATGAAACCTTTCTCCTCTAGCTCTTTTAATTGTGCCTTCAGCTCGTCCATCTCCTTCTTCGCCAGTCTGTAAACATGCGATGCTATAGGTGCTGCTCCGGGTGCTAGTTCAATTGAAAACTCTACGTCTCTATTTGGGGGTAGTCCTGGCAAATCCTCTGGAAAGACGTCTAGAAATTCTGAAATAATAGGGTGATAGACAACATCGTCCATTGCGAGCTGCATACCATCAAGGATTTCTGTGGATCCTCGGGCAAACTCAAGTTCAGGCTGGCCAGGTACCTTAAAAAGAATGCTTCCTCCAAAGCAATCGAAGAAAGCATGGTACTTGCTTAGCCAGTCCATTCCAAGCACAATATCAAAAGACGGCATAGGAAGGACTAAGAGTTGGGCATTCATCTCTCTGCCACGTATCACTATAGGGCCCGATCTACAAACTCGACTAACTAGTACAACTCCTCCTCCGGTAAGAATTCTAACACAACTAGATAATGGTGTAGATGCAATGTTGTGTTTGGCAATAAAACTAGATGATATGAATGAGTGGGTGGCTCTCGTATCAAATAATGTCACAGCGGGAAAAGTAAAAGCAAGGGTAATACCTGCTATGACATCCACCTCATGATCCATGTCATCTACCTCCAATGCAAAAGCTCGCCCGTTCCTCTGCGGTTGTCCATGTCCGGTCCTCATATACTGCTCCTCCTGAGTGGGTAGCGGTGGTCCTCTCTGAAATCCTCCTGCTGTTGGGGGTCGGGGTGCTCCCGATCCGGTCATCTGCTGGGCTGGCTTCGGTGCTGGAAGCGCTAGTCTCTGTGCTGGAGGTGGTAGTGTCAATGTCTGCTGTTTTGGACAATCTCTCACCATGTGCTGTCCAGAGCCACATCGTAAATACTGTCCCAAGCGGCCTCGACAATCCCTTAAAATATGTCCAATTTTTCCACAATAATTACATTGGGGTTTCTCCGGAATTTGGTACGGTGCTGCTCGGTGTTGCTGATGCTGTTGTGCCAAGGGACGTCTGATAGGTCCCCCCTGTTGTGTCCTGGCTGGTCCCTGCTGTATCCTTACTGGTCCTTATTGTGTCCTCAGTTGACCTCCCTTTCCTCTGCTAATGGTTTCCTGAAATCTGGCCTCTGTCAGTAGTTCAGCGTAAGAGACTCGGGACTGCGAGCTTGTATAATGTTGTAGCTCCTGGGTCAGTCCTCGATGAAATCTCTTAGCCTTAGCCAAGTCATTTGGTATCAAAGCAGCGCCATATTTGCTGAGTCGACTAAACTCGGCATCATACTCGTCCACGGTTCGGTTCCCTTGCTCCAAGTGAAGAAACTGATCATACAAGGTGTCCCTGACAGTGTCCGGGAAGTACTTTCCCTCAAAGAACTCCAAGAACTGCTCCCAAGTCTGGTAGGTACCCAACTAGCGCTCCATGGATTCCCACCAGTGATGAGCATTACCATCTAGAAGCGTCCGTACACCCGTCATCCATAGGTCCGTAGGTAACTGCGATGCCTCCAGTAGCTTCTGTGTGTGAGTGATCCAGTTGGTAGTCTCCTCTGGGCTCTCAGTGCCCTTGTACTGCCTTGCACCCATCTGAACAAAATTCTTTACTGATCCAACCCTAACTCGAGGTACTGGAGCTAGTGCTTGGGCTGGTACAGTAGCATGTGCAGCCATCCTCTCCAGTGCTGCCAAAAATTCTTGTCTCTGCTCGACTGCCTGCTGCTTCTGTTCGGCTGCCTGCTGCCTCTGTTCCTGTATCATCATCTGAAAGAATTGGAACATCTGCGCTTGGCCATCTTGCGGTACTGGGGCAGGTGGAGGGTTCCCAATAGGTGAAGCGGGAAGATCAGATGGAACTGGGGCGTGAGTCTGTCCATCTGGCCCCGGAAGCCTAGGAATCGTTGGGGTCCCTCCTTGAGTCTGACCATTGACTCCAGAAGTTGCGTCGCCATCGGCGGCAGTACATCCATTCTGCAAATCCATCTCTCTGCAGTTGATGTACGAAACGATTAGAAAAAGTACAGGAATCAAACAGGATGCAAGTATTAAATAGGAAGGATGAATTTCAATCAAGCGGGGATGGGATCCTTATTCTCTATTCCTATACGCAGGCTTGTTCGGTACAGTTACGTAACCGAGACAATATATTCTTGACCTGCATGGGCCACCACAAAAATATGTCACGCCCCAGTCCCAAAATACGTAGGACTAGGAATACGTAACACGCCAGCCGTATGTATACGAACTCCAATATATGGAAACCATATACACACGTACGCTGTACATGAATATCCAATCCACAGTGGTAAATATATGTCACAACAAGTCACACGCAGTTCTATATCTCATCCACAGCACAAATAATAGAATAAAGGAAATCAATAACTGAATATCAAAGAAGCAGTCTCAAATAGTAATCTCAAAGTGCAATAGTCGGGTGGAAACAAATCCACTACAAATCGACTATAATAAACTACTAAAGAGAGAAGAGAATAAACTCTAATATAAGAATAAATGTCTAGAAAAGAATAGCAACTAGAATCTCTAAACAGCTGCAATGAATCACATATAATCAGAAGATGAGATCGTCTCAGACTGATAGGTAGCGTCAGGTCCCGGTCCATACTCCTGCGGGTACTCCTGCTCATCTATATCTGGAAAATGGACCAGGTCCTCAGAGGGACGTAACAAGATACAAATGGTACATGCCAATAAAGTACTGAAAATAAACATCCATTGGGGTCGCCTAACCATCTAAGTGAATGCAGTTTGAGAACAACTTTCCACCAAGTGGGCTATCTGGCTGAAAACTGGGATTGGCATGACTCTCTCGGAGAACCAGGGGCCTCAAAGGCAAGTCGTCTTTTGAACGGCAGAGGCCCGCCAAGTAGTATAGGGGTCATCACCGCCCGTATCTCCAGCGGAGCTTCCGGGTGACAGAATGAAAAGTGTAAAGGAGCCCAAATGCCTTACTTGTTGTTCTCCCCACCCAATGCTCTAAGCATGTCATGTCCATGACACGATAAACCTCTAATAACCGCCAGGTCTACTAACATGCAAAGTTTCTATTGGCAGTTATCCTTATCCGTCGCACGACCTATACGTACCAGTGGCCAGCCGAGTACGCAAGTCCGTGTCCTACATGTGACTCATACTCGTGTAAGAATAGTGTCATGGCCAATGAAACTTAAATGCCTCATGAAGATGGGGTAGTCTCATAAAGTAGGTCCAATACATATACATAAATAAAAATATAGTACGACGACACCGTCGTTGCAACCAAGTTTCCTTGGACGCGCAGTTTATATAGCAGTTTAAAATAAATGAACTAAATAAACAAAAAATAAACATGCATACCTCATATGGAATGTAAATACAGTACAATGGCAAGGTATACTTGCCTGGCAAGAAATCTGTAAAGTGTACGCGCCCAAATGTCAAGGACACAGAACCTGGAACTAAGGCCTCCGAACAAACATCTCCGGATGCTGAAATAAATATCACCAACGTTTCTGAAATGAGCAAAATAGCTAAAAAGCACATCCCTTTCGTCCAATTTGGACACAGGGGCAAAACGATAATTTCGGGCAAAAGTGGGGTCCACGTGTGGCCCACTTTGTACCAAAAAGCGTGCCGAGGGTAACAGTCTCTAAAGGGGACAAACTATAGGTTAAACAACTCTAAATGTCAATACGAACCCAACGGTATATCCAAATTTGGATTTCGATGAGCCGAACACTATTTTGTCCAAAAAGTCAACTGTGGGGCCCGCCAATTGGCGATTTGGTCAACCGTCTTAGAATTGCGTGAAAATTGGGTCACAGGACCAGTGCGTTACCACGAGTCCAGTGGCGCAAGTTTCGTTGCAATCTGACAAGCGTGCACAAAATACGTACGAGTTCCACAAAAGTTGCAACACGGGATGTGTCCGCGGATACGGCCTGATTGCGGCGCACACACGCGTCCGAATCAGTCTCCACGAATTCTCACGTGTCTGACTATACTGCATGCACCATTCGATACACTTGGCACACGGCGGGGCGGTCCCGTTTGGCGGGGCGCGCTCCGATCTCCAACTTTTGGAAATCTGGAAAAAGTGGGTGCGCGCAGTTTTGTGACGAATATAATTTTGTCCACAACAACTAATAGCACAGGGTTATTAAACAGAAAATAAACTAGGTCAGGAATTCTACAGGTATCAAAAAGAATCACCGAATTCGGATCTCTGTGGTGGGAGATACAAACTCGGCAATATGGGTGGTCATTCTGGAATTCTGCGATCCCAAAATTGGGTCTGTCCGCACCGGCTTGGGCGCTATTTTTCACCTAGGGGCACACGTTTTTCGAGGTTGGCTATAAAACAGATATTGGAGAGGGTTAAGGGATGATCATACCTATGAAAACGGAACAGTGTTTGGTCGAGCGAGTCGACGGGAAATCACGCTGGAGTGAAGGTGCCTCGAGTGGGAAACTGCAGTTCGCGAGGTCGGCGACGACGGGATGGTTGGATGGCTTGGTGGGGCTTCTCTGGCTGCGGTGACGGCTCTAGATGGGAAGAGGAGGTCTGGAGTTTTAGGTTAGGGTTTTAGAGAGCTAACTATATATATATATATATCTATATATATTAAGAGAGAGGGTGCGGATGGGTTGAGTCCGCGAAAAGAAAAAAAAAAGGAAAGAGAAATAAGTTGCTGTGCTAAGCAAATAGGGCGGTCTCGGGTTTGACAATTCGCTGAAGGATCAATGTGGGCGGTCCGGAGCAATTTGCTAGTGAATGGGATTAGTAGTATTATGTTTATTATTATTATTATTATTATTATATGTATTAGTTACTTATTTAATACTTTCTTTTACTTAATCTTTTCTTAATCCTTTCTTTTCCTATTAGTATATACATATATATATATTTGTATATATATATATATTCACACATAAAAAAAATTTATAGATTAGGGTATGCACATCGTTAGGCTAGCAACAGCTCAAGGGGTCTCCTACATGGAATAAATTTCTAAAAATTCCTGAAGGTCCCATAAGTCCTCTAAGTGTCCGAACACCTAACATAAAATTATTAAAAAATCTATTTCACCTATTTAGCTCTAATTACTACAATTTAATTAATAATTTATAAATAAAGGGTATTTACGATTTTCTTGGGAGGGGGTTTTACAGCGTAAAAGCCAAATAGCTGTCTAAAGCTTGATGCTGCATAAATAGGTAACCAGCATAAACTAGCCAATTATCCTTTCTGACTGAGGTCTTGAGCGTATTTTAGGCTAAATAGCCTTATCACGTACCTTTGCAAATATAGTCTGAGTTGGCGTATTTCGAGGAGATAGCATACGACGTACTCCTATAGTTGAAAATAGCCTGGTTGGCATAACATGCAAGGATGATGATGTGAGCGTATTAGCCCTAAATTTAGCTCTCCTAGCCATTGAAAATAGACCAAAATCTCGTGCATTGAATGCAGAGATCTGCCCCCATCTCGTGCATTAAATGCAGAGATATGCCTCGAGCTCTGTACGAGAGACAGCTTTTGATGTGGCGTCTGATTTTGTCTCATGTTGAGCGTAAAGACTCATTTTTGCCTGTGTAAAAATAGGCAACGTAATCCTTGAATGCATAAAAATGACTTGTATCAGTGATATGTCACTAAACGACAGCCTGGGCCTCTGTGCAGAATTATCATTACAGTCGTTCTCTCGATCGTCGTGCAGTACTTTTGTCAGGAGTCAGGTTCACTGTTTTGTCTGACAGATTCATTCGAGTAATACGAAGATTCCTCGTACAACTTCATGCTGTATTAAAAGCCAACATATTTTACGCCGGAGGGAGGTGTAGCAACCTTTTACGTCAAAACGGCCTTTGAGTGCTGCTTTACGTAGGGCTGTTCTGAAGCCATATTTTATGCTACACAGCGCTGAAGCTCTATTTTACGCGTACTTCATGCATGTTGGGGGTTTTACGCGTATAATTATCCAGTGTATTTTTATGCTTCTACAAAGAGTACAACTACTATACGTCATAAATTATTAGACATTTAAGGTCTAAATTAATTAAGGTTACAACTTATATAATGCTATCAGTTATTTAGAGTCTAAATTAATTAGGGGTTCTAACTAAGTAGGTTGGCTAAGGTTTACTAAAGGACCAAGAAAGTGTGCAAACACCAAGCCTACTAGTCACCTAACATCATCAAGTCCTCTAAATATACAACTTCTCATATAACATAAGCATGGTTATAACTAAGGTTCATGTTGTAACATCCCATAACCGCACGGTGCATTACGCTGAGTCAGATTGAACGAGGCAATAGCTCGTTATATTTTGATTTGTTGGATTTGGGAATAAGTATTGATTGAGTTGGTTTCATGTGCAAATCACTAGTAGAGTTCGATGGATTCAGGTATTCGTTCAGAGAAGTACTGGGATAGCTGGATTGGAGCAATAATGTCATCTTCCTTAGTCTGATCGGTCGGATGATTTGGAGAGCACAGTCTGCTCGCACGGTCATACCAATTGAGTAGATCATGCTTTGCATCAAACCACGGGTTGAAGGGATCGACCGTATCAGCAGGACAGGATGCTTAACGGAATCAGACTTGGTGAGTAGGCTCTGTCCCTTCTCCTCTACTCCTTCATGTCTAATAATATAGAACACACGTAATGGCTTAAACACTTGGACTGGAATATGGAAATCACTATATTATGGCGTGCATAGTATATACGTTGTTTGCTTGGATAGATATGTGACTTGAGTTGGTTTCGTGTTGGGGCAGTTGGAGCTAGAATTGGATTATATTTGAGGCAGTAGGAGAAACAGTTGGAATTATACATCTTGGTTGGAACATCGGGCAATTCGGGCGGGCGGACGAGCGAGCGTGCATCCGTGTACGAGTATCAGTTGGGCGCTTTGTCATACAAAGCATGCAGTTGTGGTTCAAAATTGGACAACTGCATCGGTGAGGGCATTGTGCTACTGTTGGGGTATTGTGCCACGAAATTGTTTTAAGCGAGGGGTGTTGCACCCATTTGAAACATTGTGTCGAGAAGCGGCATAGTGCCTATAGAAAAAACTTGAGATGATGCCTTAGGCTATAGTTGGAGAATGGTTATGGAAAGTTGGTTGGATTGAGACTAGATAGTTTGGTGGGGCAAGAATACTCGATTCTCTTGTCATACCTACATGGAGTATGCATCGGTCACGGACAACCTGTTGCGCACATGGTTTGGTTTTTTCGAACGGGGAGGCTCCGGGGCACCGGGACTGTTCGGCCATGGAGGAGACAATTAATAACGTGCCTTGGGCGTGGTGCCGGTGGTTTAATGCTATCCAAGCAGGCTAGCTACTCAGCGCTGGATCGAGTAGAACTACAGTTGACAGTCCTTTATGACTTGGCCAGTGACTTCATATAGATAAGAGTTGGTTTGGTTTATACTTTACGTGTAGGCGGCGGCCACCTTGCTTCGGCAAGAGTATACATATCGAAGATTGGATTATAAGGCTTGGATTAAGGATGGATATTGAGGCTTGGATTTTAGTTTGATAGGTTCTTGTGTTGCTTGGGTTTGGGTAGGACGGTTTGCATGCTAGTTTCCTTTTGAGTTGGATATATTTGTTTATATATTGGTTTGAGTTAAATGCTTTCATGTTTAACCTGCTTTACAGTTTTTTTTAATATGTCATACCTATGCCATGAAATGAATCTATGATTCAAGTAGAAAGATCACCATATAACTGTTTGCATTCACTATTCTATTTAGTGTCGGCTTAGACGAGTGGGCTACCCCGCTCACTAGTACGGCTGTGTACTGACCCACGTTTGTGGGCATTATTTCAGGTATGCAGGAGTAGTGGTGCTACTTGGATATACGGGACATGATGTATGAACGGTAAGTACCTTTGTGGGCTAGAGAAAGAGCAAGAGTATTATATCGCCTTTGTGGCAATTATCCTTTGTGGTATTTTATTTGGACCCTATCGAGAGCTTCGTTGCGTATACTCTGATGTGTGCTTGGTACACAATACTTGACTTTTGCTATAACTTGGTCACTTCGATGATAACTTTGATATTTGACAATATCGCCTTGTGCGAGCACAACTCCAGGCTCGTACGATATCACATCCCGATGAGAACGATTGTCATGCAGAAGCGCTGCAACGTGGTGATTCACGTTCAATAGGGACGATTGAGCTTGCGGGAGATTAGGACATGACATATTGGTATCAGAGTGCCCGGTTCATTTTCTCGGACTTGATCTTTTGCTTCATCACAAACTCTAAATAGCTTCCGTGTGTCATTTAGCTCTTTGCTCTACTCGGTGCCGCATTTGATATTTTATGTAATAAGTCTATATATTGCTGGTTGTGGCTACATGTTATTTTTTGTTGCGTTGCTTTCGTTGGTTTTTGGTAGATCGCTTAGCATCATTGGACATTGTTGCATTTGTGAAGCAAGTTGAGAGGTGTGTTATTACGTTGACTTAGCTTGTCTTTCGGGGAGTTTCTGGTTGCATCAGTGGATCAGTTGGTTGGCAGACGAGATTGGTTATGTGGCATATTTTGAGTAAAAGCATCGGATAAAGATTGATCATTGCACGAGTTGCTCGTATAGCGAATGTGTTGGATGGAGTTTGAATTTTTTGCTGGGTATATCACAGAGAGCATTGGCTGAGCAGGTTTGAGTTAGCTTGGGGATATCAGGATAGTATTACATGAGTTGTTCGTACAGCAAATGTGTGGAACATTTGGGTATTAGGTTGGATTACTTGGAAGAGATCGTTGCATGGGTTGCTCGTGTAGCGAAAATACCGAACGATTTGAGAATAGCTGGAGGTATTAAGAATGGAACATGGCACAATTTGCATAACGAGATTAATAGAAGAGTTAGATGGTTTATGCGTTGGCTAAGTTTCGTGTTAGACTTGAGTTGGGGATGGCAGGATCACGCATAAGGGATGGTTCGAACGGATCTTGAATCAGTGCAAGAAATTATGATACGAGTAGTAACTTGATTCACAGTGGTATATGGTATACCACATAGTGAGTAAAAGTATTAGAATATTTTGGATAGACATCAATAGAAATTGCCTTAATAGACAAGGGTAACGGGAATATAAGTTGGTTAACGCACATCGGCTGAGTTAGGAAGAATAAAAATAGAGCAAGGGAATGTTGAGTTGAGCAAACGAGAACGAACTTATACAAATGGAAGTATCGTTGGACTTGAGAGATGGACGAGATCGAAACAAGCAATGGAAAGAGTATTTGAAAATTTGAAGGATTAATGCGGACCAAGTATTGGAAACAAGTTGAGATCGATCAGATGAAAAGCTCAATATCAGAGTTCGCTTGCACGATTTAGAAGTTCGGTGGAGTATTCATGGATACAAAGAGAGAGTTGAGCATGAGAAACGAACAGTTGGGATACGTTTGAAGTGAGCGATGGGTGAATCGAAGTATAGCAAGCACAAACTACGAATTTTGGAAACACATTGGAGCTGTTGGTTGAGCAATAAAACACGATCTGGTTTGGAGGGGCAATGCGATGGATTCATACGGACTTGAAGGATTTTGGATATTGGCACTCGAGAAGTTGGACTCATGGTTTAGCAGAAGTGAAATTTGGCGAAATAGTGCAACGATGGTGGACGGATTTTTTGGAAGGCATAAACAGGCATGGAGCAAGTCTAGTTGATGTTAAGTCATATTGGAAGTTAACACTTGCAGTACTGAGGCGGATTGAGGCAACAAGTAAAGGAAATATAGATTTGAGATTTATGTTAGAACTGATGCACGAGTCATTGAGAGTGTATGGACTAATCAGAACATAGAGAATCAATACGGTCTAAGGAATGAACAAAAATAAGGATTATGGCGGGTGGACTTTTGAAGATAGCTAAATGAGAGAGCCATGTTACAGCAAATCACTGTGCTGCTCGAGCAAGTTGGACGTGCATTATGGAACATAGTATACGGATAAGAATTTGGAGCAAGTCTTTGGTTTCAAAAATTGTTGCAAGTGGTAGTACAAAAAGTCGAACATGGCAGTTCGGAAATTTTGATGGATTCAGGGCAGAACGGCGGATTAATGGAAGACGGTTTCAACGAGCACAGTTCTCGAATTTTAGCTTAGATAGATAGTAAGACTCTAGGTGGTTAAACGGTATTTTGTTGGCAGATCGTCAAAGGTAGTGCATAAAGTGCTCAGATTCGGGAGTTCGTTTGGATGGAATAGTTGGATTATTGCTCAGATTTGCAAAGGAGATATAACATGGTTCATAGTAACTGTCCATCATGATGACTTATAATTATCGAGCGTAGCTTCGGGACAGCTGACCCTAGTGACTTGACCGCCAGATCAGAGATAAATATTGTAGACCCATAGAATGACCCTTGCTACGGCATATTTGGGAATGCATCGAGGGTGGATGTGAGTAGTGTGTTGGAGATTTGCCTAAGTGACTGAGTGTTGGATTTGAGAGATCTACGGGATAGCCTTCAACTGAAGATGCAACCGAAAGATCGAAGCATAGTAGGAATGGTCTAAGTCAACTGATAAGATTTGGAGTCACAGATTTTTGAAGATGGCATCGCCTCTGACTCGTCGTGCCCCAAAAGGGAATAGCATTCATATGAATTGACGACTGTAAAACTAGCTTATAAAGTTAAAGCAATGACTCATTCAGATCAAATCCTTACAATACTGGAAAGGACAGATGTGCCTCAGATCTACAAGATGCATCATAACTTAGTTTGGGATGCATGCTCGTACAGAGGCGAAGGTGGTATCCTGTGCTTTGAGGCAGTAGAAGCAGCACGAAGAACTATTCCATGCGCGACCTAGGAATTGTGGCGAGTGTGTCCACGTTGATATCGTGGTGATACTATCCCTATGGTGTGGCAACAAAATCTTCATGGATTACATGAACCTCAATATAGATATTCACCCAATAAGGTATTGAGATTGAGGAAGAGGTGTTGGGCTGAACTGATCTAAGAGGAAAGTTTGATATTTGGGTAAGTCGCCAAGCTGGGGTAGTATCAGTTGTGATGATCGTTCGAAGCAAGAGATGATATTTGGAGACGGTGCTTGCTGAACATTGTACAATTGGAATCATGCTAGAGTTTGGTTAGTTGAGTTTGGATGGTGCTAGTTTGGATTCAGAAATAGTTGGATGGATTGAGTTGGAACACGAACTGAATTGAGTCAGGTGGAAAGATCGTCGGTGAGAAATCATCACACTTGAGGATAGCGCTTGTGCGAATATGTTAGAATGAATGTCAGGATTGGTTCAATTAGGAGTAAAGCGAATGAATGCCTCGGACATAAAGATACCCTTGTAACTTGTCCAAATTCGCTATCGCTAAGCTCGGCTGAAATGCATGTATTTCAGGGATGCCTTAAATATGTGTATGATCCAAAACTAAGAGATATGAGGAATTTGTATTGAGCTGTATGGAGGATGTAGAAATATAGAATTTGTACGAGCGTTCAGCATGATCGAGATGCTGAGTCTGGATCAAGAGAATTTGAGTTACACGGAGCAGTGTTATGAATTGGACAAACGGCATGCGACAATGAATGGAAACTGGTTTGGTTCGAGGATAAACCTGATTCTAAGTGGTATATTATGTAACGCCCCACAAGCGCATGGTGTATTACGTTGAGTCGGATTGAATGAGGCAATAGTTGATTATATTTTGATTTGTTGGATTTGGGAATAAGTATTGATTGAGTTGGCTTTATGTGCAGATCGCTAGCAGAGTTAGATGGATTCAGGTGTTCGTTCAGAGCAGTACTGGGATAGCTAGATTGGAGCGATAATTCCGTCTTCTTTAGTCCGATCGGTCGGATGATTTGGAGAGCACGGTCGGCTCGCACGGTCATACCAATTGAGTAGATCGTTCTTTGCATCGGACCACGGGTTCAAGGGATCGGCCATATCGGCAGGGCAGGATGCTTAACGGAATCAGACTTGGTGAGTGGGCTCTGTCCCTTCTCCTCTACTCTTTCATGCCTAATAATATGGAATACACGTAATGGCTTGAACACTTTGACTGAAACTTAAAAATTACTACACTGTAGCGTGCATATAGTGTACGTCATTTGTTTGGATAGATATGTGGCTTGAATTAGTTTTACGTTGGGGCAGTTGGGGCTAGAATTAGATTATATTAGGGCAGTTGGAGAAATAGTTAGAATTATACATATTAGTTGGAACATCGGGCAATTTGGGTGGACGAGCGAGCATGCATCCGTGCACGAGTATCAGTTGGGTGCTTTATCATGCAAAGCGTGCAGTTGTGGTTCAAAATTGGACAACTGCATCGGTGAGGGCATTGTGCCACTATTGGGGCATTGTGCTACGAAATTATTCTGAGCGAGGGGTGTTGCACCCATTTGGAACATTATGTCGAGAAGCGGCATAGTGCCTATGGGGATAACTTGAGATGGTGCCTTGGGCTATAGTTGGAGAATGGTTATGGATAGTTGGTTGGATTGAGGCTAGATAGTTTGGTAGGGCAAGAATACTCGATTCTCTTGTCATACCTACATGGAGTGTGCATTGGTCACGGACAACCTGTTGCGCACATGGTTTGGTTTTCTCGAACGGGAAGGCTCCGGGGCACCGGGACCGTTCGGCCATGGAGGAGACAAATTGGTAACGTACCTTGGGCACGGTGCCGGTGGTTTAATGCTATCCAAGCGGGCTAGCTACTCAGCTCTGGATCGAGTAGAACTACAGTTGGACAGTCCTTTATGGCTTGGCCAGTGACTTCATATAGATAAGAGTTGGTTTGCTTTACTTTGCTTTGCGTTGGTTTGGTTTGTGCTTTTCGTGTAGGCGGCGGCCACCTTGCCTCGGCAAGAGTGTGCATATCGAAGATTGGATTATAAGGCTTGGATTGAGGATAGATATTGAGGCTTAGATTTTAGTTCGATAGGTTCTCGTATTGCTTGGGTTTGAGTAGGACGGTTTGCATGCTAGTTTTCTTTTGAGTTGGATATATTTGCTTGTATATTGGCTTGAGTTAAATGCTTGCATGTTTAACCTACTTTACAGTTTTTCTTAACATATCGTACCTATGCCATGAAATGAATCTAGGATTCAAGTAGAAAGATCACTATATAACTGTTTGCATTCACTATTCTATTTAATGTCGACTTAGACGAGTGGGTTACCCCGCTCACCAGTACGGCTGTGTACTGACCCACGTTTGTGGACATTATTTCAGATACGCAGGTGTAGTGGCGCAACTTAGATATATGGGACATGATGTATCAATGGTAAGTACCTTTGTGGGCTAGAGAAAGAGCAAGAGTATTACATCACCTTTGTGGCAATTATCGTTTGTGGTATTTCATTTGGACCCTATCGAGAGCTTCACTACATATACTATGATATGTGCTTGGTACACAATACTTGACTTTTGTTGCAACTTGTTCATTTCGATGATAACTTTGAGGTTTGACAACATCGCCTTGTGCGAGCGCAACTCCAGGCTCGTACGGCATCACGCCCCAATGAGAACGATTGTCCTGCGGTAGCGCTGTAACATGGTGATTCACTTTCAGCGGGGACGATTGAGCTTGCGGGAGATTGGGGCGTGACACATTTAGGTACTAGGTGTTCTCATACTAGGTTTTCGTATACAACATATCATCAACCTTGCTATTCACTAAGTGTCAAACTATGTCAACTAACCTAGGGTTCATTTTGTCTATAAAAACATGAACACATGAGAATGAATAATAGGTTAAATTAGGGTCATCACAAACAATCATACACTATATTCCTCAGTTATATCCATTCATCCAACTATATACAACTCTCGTTGTACTACAAAATGCAAGTATACAAAGACAAGTCAAATCTGAATTTATAATAAGATCATGGCATATACCTCATTCGCAACTTGCATTTTTCATGAATCATGTGTGAAAATACTACTATATATAGTGCACAACCCTAGCATGGCATCTTCTACATTCTAATATAGTATTTATAAACAATAAAACTAGATAGCACAAAACCTAGACAAAGTGCACTACTAGTTGTACAATATTTAATCATATCTCAACCATGCATTTATTTATATGTAACACCCTAAACATAACTTATATATTCTAGAATTTAGTGAAAGTTGGAGTAAAAATTATGTTTTGCAAGTGGTTGCTTAGATTTTAGATCATGGACAACAAGTGCATAAATTATATTCAAGTCTAGACATGAGAAGTAGTAAGTGTTCTTAGTGTAATATCATAAAAAATATAAATAAAAAGTTGGTAAAATTAAAGTTGGATGTGAAGTACATATAGATAGGGTTGATTAGTTGTAGTTTGAGCTTTTACCAAAGTAAAATGGGAAGAAAAAAAGAGGATTGTGCACTGCTTGCACAAATCTGTCTAGATTTGGATACTTCGACTCATAGCAGCTATCTGGGACTTCAAAACATTTCTGCAAGTGTTGTGGAGCTTATAGAGATTAGGGTAGAGGTATAGGATGAGGATATGGTGGGTTTTGAAGGAGTTTGGGTGCTAAAAGTGGTGGCAACAAGGTGTTGAAGTGGTGCAATTGCTTGCGAGTTTAGCAGGGTGTCTATGGTTTGTAGGGTGTGTTTGGGAAAGTTATGGGATGATTTAGGTACTGAGTTGTAAAGAAAACTTGTTAAGGAGGGGTTTGGGAAGGATATTTGGGTTCTTTGGTAGTGGTTTGGAGGATGCGAAGGTGGTAGAGTGGCCTGAGAAGTGGTTAGACTTAATTCGAATTCAGCCTGGATATCTCTGATGGAGGAACTATTTTGAGGAAGTTAAAGTAAGTTTTGATGGAAGGTTTGTTAATATAAAGTGTTAAGGACAGGGAGTGAAATAGCATACTAAATGTTTGAGAAAGATACTTACTGTGGAGAGAGATATGGCTGTATTGGTGGATTATAGCTGAATTCGAATTCAGCCTGGATATGGTTGGATAGATGGAGGTGTGGAGAAAAATGGAGAGGGATTTTGTAGATGGTTTGTGAAAAAAATATAAGAAAAAGAGTTAGGAAGAATTTTTGTTCAGGTGTTATAAAATAATAAAGTAAGGGGAAGTCTATGGGTGGCTAGCCATTAGGAGGGGAGGTGAAGGGATGAGAGGAGAGTAATGGTTGGGATTTTTTTTGTAAGTTGTGGAAAAGCAAGGGTTAAGGATGTTTGGGGGTTATGGAAGTTGAACAAGTGGAGGAGTTGGCTGTATATTTGGTGTACTTGACCACACTTGAGTCTAACCTATAATAGTTAATAGGTGGTATGTGAAGTTAGGTCAAGTCCAAAATGTGTAGGGCTAAAATAATTTTCTAATGTGTCAAGTGTAAGGTTTAGAGTGGTGTATCATGACATTTTGTATTTTTGTAGAGTGGAAAATGGTATATAATATTTGTCATGAACCATGTAAGGGTGTGAGAATATTTATTTTGTGTTTGGACTAGGTTTGGGCTAGATCAAACCAGTATCTCAATAGGACTAGAATTTGTGCTATATGTGATTTAAAATTGAATTAAACTATGTAGTAGTCTATTTGGATGTGACACCAATGTTATGGATGCAGCAAGTTAAATATAGTGTCATAGTACTACAGGGATCTTGAGAAACAGGTCAAAGTTGGGTCTCCAAATTCGATTAGGAAGGTTACAAGTCCAAGCTTAGGTATGAGTTGTGATAAATATTGTGCAATTAAATTATAGCACAAGAGAGTGTGTTTGTGAGTGACACAAAGGTCAAGATTGAAGTTTGGTCTGATTAGATTAAGAGTGTGAATTTTGTTGGACAATAAAGGCTAGTATAGTATTCTAATTATCGATACAACGCTAAAGTGCACCAATTATAACAAAAATTGAATAAGTGATATTAAACTCAAATTTCTTGACCTAGTCAACTCTAAATCAACCATAATCTCTCACTAAGCTAAGTATAATTAAAATTTGGGCCAGGGGGTTAACACTTGAAAAGACCTATAATTTTGACATATTGGTACAACTGGCCAATACCCAAACCGACTCTCCATATTCGAGTTACTTTGTTTGTCGAAGGAGACTCATGAAGATTTGAGCGAATCTTTGATACACGCGAACTCATGCTTAGCTCAACTCAAGACTCCTGATGAAGTGTCGTTGGCGTGTCCTTAATGCCACAATGTAATTAAGAAGATTTCTAACATCACCTTCATGCAAGTTGACATGCTACTCAAAGATAATCAGCATTACATGCCTTTATATTATACCGGTTACATCGGATCTATTAAGGTAAATCGGATTCACATCGGCCCTAGTTATTCACTCAGCATCATTCCTTAAAGTCTACTGAGAGTATTGAAGATATAGATACACAACATGTCTACTACCAGTACTACCATTCTAGGCTTCAATGCTGGACGAAGTAAACCATTGGAAAATATATGTCTAAAAATTTAGATAGATGATATATGTACTGAAGTAACATGCTATGTGATTGACTCTGATGTATCCTACAATATTTTGCTGGGACGACCATGGATATACGAGCATAAAATTATACTCTTCACCCAATATCAATATTTCAAGTATGTTAACATCTCAACCCTTTCAAAGGTGTCGAAGCCTATTTCGCTGACTCTGCACTCTATACACCGGAGTATATGAAAGAGAAAGCTAATAAAGCTGATGATAAAGCTGAAAATACTCCAAAAGAAGAGCCTCTGATAATCAGAGTCAAAGGACGTACTACTCGTCCAACTCCTTCGAAGCCTCTTGGCATCGACCTGCACAAGTCATCTCTATTGGTCATCAACCTTCGATGCAATGAACAACCAACACTGGAGAATGAGACACTTGTTATCGACCTTCATCGTAACAAGAAATCAACATCGGTAAATCAACCCTTAGTCATTAATTGCCAAGCCTCCTATCAAGGCTGAAGATTCTGTCGACTATGTGGAAGATGAAGAAATCTTATACTTCATGAATAAAGAAGACTCTACTTCACACTACATTGATGTTGAATCCTTTGCTGAAAAATTCTTAGAAGTTCTTCACCTCTACGAACCTTTGTGCATACCCGTGGCATCTCCATTCCAATATGTTTCGTCATATGAACCATATGAGGAGGCATACTTTATGGTCCCAGTGAGACAGGACAAGCAACATCAGATAATTTTTGGCAAAGTTAGAAATAAAAGAGTCACACAGAATAATGGTTGTGACAAGAATATGGAAAAGATACAACTGTATTGTTACAGCCAACCAGCCAAGAACATCATACAAGGGATAGGCTACAACTTAAAATATGGCTTGGGACTAAATTATAGAAAAGGTAGACAGACTCCTATACGTTACCTCTCTCCTAAAGACAAGCCGAAAATATACTACCAATGGACTAGTCGTGGTTTGAGATATGTTACACAACCAACAAGTCATGAAAGTTTAGAATCAGAAGAAGAGATTCATTCTCATTCCTCTGACTCATCATTGTGGGATTCTGATAAAAGCTTTGGTGACGTATTCAAACAGACTTTCTCTGTAAATATGGTGTCAACTACCCTAGATGAGGAAAATGTTGAACTATTAAAACCATTCGAGAATAATCCATTGGCACAACAAATGGATACTCAATGGGAGCTTCGGTTTGAGCAATGTGAACCACCTACAGAGGATAAAATAGTCCAAATTGATGACTGAGAAGAATCTTTCCCAAGACCAATCTTTATTAGCAAGAGTTTTCATGAAAAAGATCAACACGCTTTACTCCAGCTAAAAAGGAGTATATCGATGACTTCGTCTGGAGTTATGAGGATATGCTTGGCCTAGATCCTCAAATAGCCACACACACAGGCTCAATATTCTTTCGAATGCTAAACCGGTAAAACAGCAACAACGACGGTTCCGTCCGGATATGATGGATGCAATTGAAGCAGAAGTCAAGAAACTCATAACATGTGGCTTCGTTCGAGAAGAGAAACATCCAGACTGGGTAGCTAATGTCGTTCCAGTTATAAAAAAAATTTAAAAAAGTAAGAGTCTGCGTAGATTATCGAGATCTGAACTCGGCCTATCCAAAAGATAAATTTTCTCTTCCCATCACAGATGTCCTGATCGAAAATACATGTGGCTTTGAACGTATGTCCTTCATAGATGGATTCTAAGGATACAATGAGATCAAGATATCGCCTGATGACAAAAAATATACCCGTTTTCGTACACCATTGGGAGTTTACTGTTATACAATCTTGCCCTTCGGCTTGAAGAATGTGGGTGCAACGTATCAACGAGCCCTAAATACAATTTTCCAGAAGTATTTACAAAAAATAGTAGAATTCTATGTAGATGACATCGCTATCAAGAGTCGCTACAAAGATGATCACCTTCAAAGATTTGAAGGCCATGTACAAATTGATGTGCCACCACCAGTTGAAGATAAATCCAACTAAATCCTTTCTCGGAGTCTCTAGTGGAAAATTCCTTGAATTTGTTAGAACTTTCAAAGGTATTCACATTGATCCCGATAAAATCAAAGCTATCCTCGAAATATAGCCTCCACATAATCTTAAAGAACTTCGTGGTCTGCAAGCCCGTCTGGCATACATTAGGAGGTTCATCTCTAATATCTCGGGACGATGTCGACCCTTCACTCAGTTAATGAAAAAATGCGTATCCTTCGTCTAGAATGAAGTATGTCAACAAGCATTCGACAATATCAAACGATATTTAACAAATTAGCTAGTTCTGGTCTCTCCGATCATAGGAAAACCATTTTTTCTGTATATTCGAGCAAATAATCACTCTGGAGGAGCTCTTCTTGCCTAGAAGAGTGACAAAGACCATGAATAGGCAATATATTATCTTAATCATATGATGGTCGGCACTGAACATTGATATAATCTGGAAGAAAATAAATCTCTCTCTTTGATGTTTGCTATTCAGAAGATACGATATTACGTGTCAGGTCAAACCATTCATGTCATATCTAGAGTAAATTCCCTCCGGGTTTCGATTTTGAGAGACAGGAAAGTCCAGCGCCTAAATTGGTGTGTCAAGTCTAGAATATAATAATTTGTTAAAAATTATGGGCTGATGTTGGGCTCCGAATATTTTAACAACGGTAGAGCGCTCCAAGGATTTAATTAAAGACTAAGACATCAGCATCCTTAATTCTAAACCTCAAACATATGCTGCTAAACCATAATTTTCCAACCCAAAACTAGCCTATCTATAGAAATAAATGAGGAGGTTTCATCCTTCCCAACTTAGAAAAATTTTATCCCCGAAATTAAAAGTAAAGCACGATAATAGCTACGAGAATTTAAAGACAAACTGGTAATCAAATGCGGTGCGTAAATTCGTACCTCGATACTCAAATAAATATAGGAAACGCTGCCGAATGGAATTCTCGCGCTCTCAGGTAGACTCACCTGGCGAATGATGCTTCCATGCAACTCTGACCAGTCGAATAGTCTGACCTCTCAAAGTCTTCTCACTATGATCAAGTATCTCTACTGGCTGCTCTACGTATGATAAACTGGGCCCGACTGTAATCTCTGAATGATCAAGCACGTGGCTAGGGTCTGCTATGTATCTCTTCAACTGCGATACGTAAAATACATCATGCACTCCTTCTATATATCCTCTAGTATCTGTATCGTGCGCTCTGACTGACCATCAGTCTGTAGATGATATGCAATGCTGAACTTGAGACGAGTTCCTAGACTCTCCTGCATACTCCGCCAAAAATATGACGTGAACCTGGAGTCACGATCCGATATAATGCTGACAGACACTCTATGTAGTCGTACTATCTGCCTCATATACATGTCAGCTAATATCTCCGTGGACTGCCCAACTCTGAAGGGCAAGAAATGTGCAGACTTGGTGAGTCTGTCTATGATAACCCAAACTACATACCTTTCCGCTAGGGCTCCGCGGGAATCCTGTGATGAAGTCCCTGGTAATGTGTTCCCACTTCCACTCGGGAATGGAAAGTGGCTGCAATAGTTCTGCAGTCCTCTGATGTTCAGTCTTGACTTGTTGACAAACCAAGCATCTCGCCACTAATCTTGCAATCTCTCTCTTTATCCCATGCCACCAGTAATATTATCTCAAATCTCGGTACATCTTCGTACCCCCAGGATGAATAGAATAAATCGAGCTATGAGCCTCAGTCATCAACTCCTGGCGTAGCTCGCTACTCGGAACGTATAGGCGATCTCCATACCTTAATGTTCCTTCTTCATGAATCTTGAGTCCCGTCTGCATGCCGGTCTCTGTCCTCTCTCGCAGTCGTCAAAATCTCATATCTATAGGCAGGGCTGCCTTGATCCTCTCAATCAATGTAGACTAAACCTCGAGACTGGCCATCTGTCCATCCTTGCCTGGCAATACAATCTCTATCCCAAGCTCCTGAAGATCCTCTAGCAATTGCCGCTGAGTTGTCAAAAAGTAGGCATGGGCTTCCTGCCTAAGACATCTGCTACTATATTTGCCTTGCCAGGGTGGTACTGCAACTCTATATCATAATCTGTCATCAACTCTAGCCAGCACCTCTCTCTCATATTGAGCTCCTTCTGCGTGTAGACATACTTCAGACTTTTGTGATCTGTATAAATCTCAACACGCTCTCCATAAAGGTAGTGTCGCCATAGCTTTAGTGCAAATATCACTGCAGCTAGCTCCAGATCATGCGTCGGCTAGTTCTTCTCATGAACTCTTAGCTGTCTCGATGTGTAGGCTATCACTTTCCCATGTTGTATCAGTACACATCCTAATCCACTCCCAGATGCATCACTGTACACTACAAATCCTCCTGATCCTGAAGGTAGTGTCAAAATTGGTGCTGATGTCAGACGCTTCTTCAGCTCATCGAAAGCCGTCTGACACTCTTTGGTCCAGATAAACTCCTCGCCTTTACGCGTCAGTCGTGTCATAGGCGCAAAGATTCTTGAGAAATTTTCCACGAAACTCCGATAATATCCGGCAAGTCCGAGGAAACTCCTAACCTCTGTAACTGATGTAGGGGTTGACCATGTCTCAACTGCAGCCATCTTCTCCGGGTCAACTGATAGCCCATCTCCGGTGATTATGTGTCCCAGAAATGGTACTCTATCCAAGCAGAACTCACATTTACTGAGCTTGGCGTACAGCCTCTTCTGTCTCAGCGTCTCCAATACAATCCTGAGATGTTTCTCGTGCTCCTCCTGGCTCTTGGAATATACTAAGATATCATCGATGAATACCACCATGAACTTATCTAAGTACTGGTGGAAAATATTGTTCATCAGGCTCATAAATACTGCTGGCACATTGGTTAAACCAAACAGCATGACTAGAAACTCATAGTATCCATACGTCGTCTGAAAAGCCATCTTCGGAATGTTCTCTTTCCGTACCTTGATATGATGATATCCTGATTTGAGATTGATCTTCAAGAATACACATGCGCCACTTAGCTGATTCAAATAAATTATCGATGCGTGGTATAGGGTACTTGTTATTTATCGTTACAGCACTTAACGCCCTGTAATTGATACGCAAATATACCGTACCGTCCTTATTCGGTACAATAAGATGAGTACTCCCTATGGAAAAATACTAGCCCGACTGAAACCCTTGTCTAAGAGATCCTCTACTATGGACCTTAAACTCAACCAACTCTATCGGTGCTAGTTTGAAGACGGTAAAATAATTGGCTCGGCTCTTGGAGTCAACTCTATAGCAAACTCTATCTCTCTGTCAGGTGGCAGGCCTAGAAGATTCTAGAAACACATCCTCAAACTCGATATAATGCGGGGGTACACTGGTTCACCCTTTGTAATGTGTGTCGCTAAGGTTGGTCACCATGCTCTCGGACTCTCTGAAGAAACTCAACTCAGGGTAACCTATTGGTCTAAAATAATGCAACCACATCGACAATCTAGCATCGCGTAGTATTGGCTCAATTAACTCATGCTAGGACGATGTCAACGTCTACACTTAACCTCATAACAAATTCTCCCATTCTGTTTACAACACTAATCCTCCCAAAAAAAAATTCTCCTTGCCTAATGTATAATTTCTCTTCTCCTCAAAATTTTCCCTAAAATTTTATTCCTCAAATTCTTCTTCCCGTTATTTATTGCTCCGAGTCACACAGTGCAATTATAATAATGGTATCACCCAAGCACATACTAGAATTTCTGGTATCAGATCATCATCTTCCAGGTGAGATCCTAAAATTTTATCTCCTCTAGTCCATAATATTATTCCTGGTATCGCTATCATATACAACAACTAATTCCTAGCATCGGGCTATGCACTTCCATAAATTATTCTAGGTCATGATCAACAATCTTTCCAGCTCCCAGTACTTCCAAGATCACTGCTATCTCAAGTACGGATAGGGTACTACTGGGTCCAATTCTCTTGCTAGCCTTCCATGCTAGATCTAGAATCTAAAAAGAACCTATCAATCTATCCTACTAAGGATAACAATCTTCTCAAAGAATATTATACGAATTCTGTCTTCTATCGTCTGGACTACGATCTTCTTCTGGAGGGAATCATCAGGCATAAGCATTCGTCTTCCCGAATAATATGGGATGAGAAACAATGATAACGATATTGACGAAAATTGAACGAATACAAATTGGAAGTCCAAGGGCAATAATCATATACAAAGTAAGTTTTAAAAATTGATTATGGATTGAGCCTATTCAACAATAAAACATAATATCTATTCCTAGTTTACAGGCTCGCTTGGCACAGTCAGGTGACCAAGACGATTTAAATCTGACCTGCATGGGCCACCACAAAAATATGACACGCCCTAGTCCCAAAATATGTAGGACCAGGAATACGCGATACGCCACCTACGCATTCGACCAGACTCTGGTCAGACTCAAATACGTATAAGCTGTAATAACAATGGTCACTATCTAAATAATCTAGTAGATATAAATATCTACGTCTCAATCCACAATGAACAGCAATATACAAGAGAGAGCTACATGTGCTAAAGTCGGCAGCCCAATAACATACAAACTCGAATAGACTCGAGAAGAGATGAGTCTACAAAAACTAGGCTACAACAGCAGATGAATAATCAATATGAATAAAGTAACCATAATGTCGGTAGAAATGATATGAGTACTTGGTACACTGCTCGCAAGACATGCAACTCCATCAGCAACTCCAATGCTTCGTAATCGTCTATGCTGCAAAACTGGCAGGGGACCAGGTCCTCAGAGGGACGTAACAAGGTACAAAACTACAGCATGCCAAAGTACAACAAAAAGTACAAGTACAACAATTGTGTAATCTAGCATAACCCCCTAAGTGAGA
The DNA here is from genome assembly GCA_036927795.1 of Iris macrosiphon. NCBI lineage: Eukaryota > Viridiplantae > Streptophyta > Magnoliopsida > Asparagales > Iridaceae > Iris > Iris macrosiphon. The sequence goes on from JAYESA010000017.1 coordinate 26,725,953, forward strand.
CACAGTTTGAAGACAATGTTCAACGCGTGGGCTGTCTAAAATAAAATCGTAGCTCCAAGCACAGAGACACAGGAGGTGTACCATAGCTCCGAGCACAGAGTCACACGGGTGATACTACTACTCCGGATACAGGAACACTACATAATCTGGACATATACGTATATAAGCACGTGCAGAGGAGCCCAAACGTCTAGTAACTGTCTTCTCCTTCCCAAGCGGTCAACGATTGTGCGCTGAACCTGAACCTCTATCTAGCAGTCTCTTCTTACAGAAGTAACTATCAACAAACATGACCCTAAGGTTGTCCCAGTCTTCGGTCATGATGTCAGTATCAGAATACAGGAAATCTGGCACGATAACAGTGTATGAATGTGTCCTAGGATTACGATATACATAGGTACGTACATCAAGGTATTACGAACATCTAACATTCGTTATAAGATGTTACGACGAACATCTGCACCCTGCTGTTATCCGGACACGAAGTAACGATCTTAATCAAACATGCGCACAATGTATATAATGAATCAATAAATAACTGGTAACTAAAATACAAGGTGGCAAGGTACACTTGCCTGGGTCCGGCTGTTGAAGATGGGGATCCGGTATAACGTCCAAGTCCGCAGGTCCCGTAGTACCTAGAGACGAGATACAAGCTCAATCAATAACTATCACGAGACTGAAATAAGATGTGACACACGTCTAATCATATGCTCAAACTCTGCTACAACTCACAGGGATACGACGCTAGAGGGTTGGCCAAGGTTGACTCGGAGTATGTTACATCTAATCAATTTTATCTTTCGTACAATATTATCAAACCAAACCTCAATCTTACTATCTTCATCACAATATTTAGTAGTTCAAAACATGATCCAATCCTCAGTGTTTACAGACGTTAACATGTACATTGACGTATCTCATTCTCAAATAAATAATTAATATTTCTCAGTCCTCAATCACTGACTCATGGTTTGATATTATACCTATTTCACAATCAATCGCCTGCTCCCAATGTCCATCCGTATTTTAATATCATAATATTATTTCGCACAATTTAAATAAGCTCAATTAACAATAATCAATACACGTATATTAAATAGGATAACACCCTAAACATCTCGTATGGCACTTAAAATCCAACCTCAATATTTAGCACATTTCCAACCATCAACTATATATATTTCACATCCTCAACCCATGAACATCGTTGCATATTTAAACCATAATTAATCAACCTGACAATCCACCAGCACTTGCATATATTAACACTAAAATCTTAATGTACAACAAACTCTTAAACTGAATCTAAAACATTCACAACCCTAAATGTATATAATACTAAACCATAAAACCCAAAGTAGCATTCACACAATTCTATGGTTCGATAATAACCGATGCTTGATATCTCTACCTCATTCCATATCAATTTAACCTGCTCCTTATTATATTCATTATTATTCATGGAACAATTATACACTAAACCCCAAGATTCACATCCATCATATAAAAACCCTAAGTATCAACCCTGTATTTAACCAACAATTACATATATTCGTAATGTAACCAACCCTAAAACTTAAACATATATAAACCCTAAGTAGGTTATAACCAAACAACAATAAAAATACTACACTACACTATAACTATAAGTAGAGGGGGAAAGGGTTCACCTCGGCGAGGTGGTGGTGGTGCTGACCGATGCGGGGTGGTCGTGCTGGTGGTGAAGAGTGGTGGAGGAAGCTCGGGAGGCGGTGGCACATCGATAGGAGGTGGTGCAGTTGGTCGAGCTCGCCGGAGTTGAGGTCGAGCGGGTGACTGTCGATTAAGGCTTCTGCACCTGCAGGATGGGTGCAGGGTCGTGCGCGCTGCTGACACGGTGACGAGACGGTAGCAGAGGGAGGCCACGACTGGGGTATCGCTGCACAGTGGTAGCAACGGCTTGTCGGATCACCGTTCAGTCGAGCATGAACCCGCTGCTAGCCGAGGAAAGGTTGTGCGGGCAAATGGAGGTAGCGCGTCGGAGTTAGACCCTTGGCACGAGATGAACAAAGGGATGGGAGAAGGTTGGCGGCAGAGGCGGGATGGAAGAGTCCGGTCAGGGTGGAGGACGGTGATGGTGGTTCGAGGTTGGTTGGCCGGAGGGGGAGCTCGGCCGGGGCACATCTGGTGGAGCTCGGTAGTAGTTTATGGAGGAGGCTCGGGTGTTTGAGGGAGAGATGTCAACCAGAGTGTGGAGGTGCTGGAGGTGGTTGAGGCAGCGGGTGGCCGGTCGGAGTAGGCCGGAGGTGAGGTGTAGATAAGGAGTCAAGGTGGTGGTGGAGTGTCGGGGCTCGCCGGAGATGGTAGCGGGAGGACGTCAGGATGGCTCAAGGTGGTTCGTGGTGGTAGAGTCTCGTGGAGACGGCGGGGGTGGAGGATCTCAGTGTTCTCTGCGGTGGTAGAGATGGTGATGATGTTGAGGAGAGGGGGTGCAGCGGTGGAGGTGCTCGGTGGTAGCAGCAGCTCGCCGGAGATGTCGTAGAAGCGGGATCGGGCCGGTCGTGAGTGCTGTCGTGTGGTGGTTAGTGGCGGCTGCTGGAGGTAGCAGGTGGCCGTGGGGAAGACTGGAGGTAGAAGTGGTGGCGGTGCGGGTGTTTACAGATGGAGGAGGTTGGCCGTCGGAGTGAGTGTCGGCCGGGTGGGGAAGAAGAAGAGAGGAAGAAGAAGAAGAAAAAGAATGAGAAGAGAAGAAGAAGAAATGAAGAAAAAGAAAGGAAGAAGGAGATGCATTGGCTGTGGGTTTTGGGTTTTCTTGATGTAGGAGGAGAGAGAAATGGGGGGGTTTCTCTAGGTGTTGGGATTAGGGCCGACCTTGGGGGAAGAGTGTGATGGTGATGTTTTATAGGGAGGTGTGATGGGATGGATGGTGAGGATGAGGCAAAATTCAAATGGATGGCTCAGATTTCATATGGAAAAAATTTCTCATCCAAAGGAGAGAGTGTGGGGATGGGCTTGACCGGTCAAAGAAGAGGGGGCTTGTTCATTTGGTCTTGACCAATGAGGTTATGACACATATTACAACATTTGCAAATAAGCCCCTTAATTTTTGGGTATTTGCACAAACACATAAAATAATACAAAATTTGTGGGAGAATTGGTGTTTGGTGTTTTGTAGGGTGAGGGGATGTTGTGTGCTTTGCATGGACTTAATTAAAGGGGCATTGGAATTAAATTAGGATTACAATGGGATTAGTCAAAGTTGGTATCCCCAATTTAATTAGAATAAAAAATGTCATGAGCTCTTAAATTAAATGGGGGCACCTGGGGTCTCAATTTGGAGTGACACAAAGGTCAAAAATGGTGTAGGCTTGGAGTCATTCTTGGACCCTTTAATTGGTCCGGCTCAACGGATTGGGTTGGTGTCTCAAAATTGATGGCAACGACACATGTGTGCGACACATGATTAAATAATGGATTTTGGATACGGAAAGTTGTGCAATTAAATTAGAGCACAATGAATTTTGATTTTGAGAGACAGGAAAGTCCAGCGCCTAAATTGGCGTGTCAAGTCTAGAATGCAATAATTTGTTGAAAATTATGGGCTGATGTTGGGCTCCGAATATTTCAACAACGGTAGAGCGCTCCAAGGGTTTAATTAAAGACTCAGACATCAGCATCCTTAATTCTAAACCTCAAACATCTGCTGCTAAACCATAATTTTCCAACCAAAAACTAGCCTATCTATAGAAATAAATGAGGGAGTTTACACCACCGAGCCGGAGAGATGAACTCCAAACCTCCGGTCCTGTCCTGGTCTTGAGAGAAGGTCCAGAAGGAAATGTAAGTCTCTCTCTCTCTCTCTCTCTCTCTCACACACACACACACAGTTGTATTTGCAAGCAAACTTGCAACCTGCAGTCCTGATTTGTGTCACTTCTAGTGCTCAGTGGGTGGGCTGATTTTTTTTTTTTTAGGTGGGCTGATATGCAAATGGGCTACAGCCCATCCAATGAAACACTTGGATCCGCCCCTGCCACTGAAGACGGAAGCAGTTGCGTCAGAAAGGCTGGAAGCAAGCACACGGCTCTTATGTTTGTTTCTGGTGCTTGTGAGTTTGGATATGTATGAGAAAGCAAAAGACGCAGGTGGCTCAGCCCGCACGTCTATTTAATTTAGGAACAAAGAAGCAGCACCGTTTTCAATAAAAAATAGAGGAAAAAAAAAACCCTTTGGGCAGAGAGAGAGAGAGAGAGAGAGAGAGAGAGAGCGAGCGAGCGCGCAATGGAGGGAGAGAAGTCCAGGGTTGTTTGTGTGACGGGTGCAGGGGGGTTCATAGCCTCATGGCTTGTGAAGTTCCTCTTAGCCAAGGGCTACACTGTCCATGGAACCGTCAGAGACCCAAGTATTGTACTACTACTACTACTACCATTATCACCCTATATTCATTGAGTCCTATTGTTGAATGTGTCTTCTTTTTTCTGATAACATGACTCCCCAACACCCTCCACACACACACACACACACACACACACACACTACTTTCTCCATCCCTTGAATTATGAATTGCTAATTTAATCTATGTTTGCACGTGCAAGGACACGGCACACTCTCTCGTGGGTCAGTGGCATAGCCAGGATTTGAATACAGCGGAGTCAAAAATCGACTAGTAAATTTTATTTTAAAAAAAATTAAAAATGTAAAGGAAAAACAGCATAAATTAATCACAAAACATTTTGATGACAGAGGTATATTATAAAGTTGCGTTAAATCATAACTAACAATAATTGTTTACAATAGCTCCCTACTAGACTTCATATTTTGAAAATGTTACAAGATGTCATCCTTCCCAACTTTTGCGAAAATGTCTTGTTCAATGTATGTCTCACCAAACAATCATTGATAAATTCATCTCTCATTCGGTTACGAAATGTATTCGTGATAACCTTCATTGCTGGGTATTATTTTTGTTACGAATACCCGGATAAATAATTACCCACAAAACATGGAAATCATATTCCTTAAGAATAGTTGGTTTTTTTATTTTAATTTTTTATCCTTTTTCATTTTTAAAGATTTTTTCAGTTTTTTTGTTATGGTATTTTTTAATCCTTTTTAGTTTTTTTGGTTTTATTTCATCAAATTTTCTCTTTTTTTCGTTTATGTTTTTTTTTCGTTTTTCTCTTTTTTTCTCTCTATTTTTTATTCATTTTTTCTTTTTATTCATTTTGTATTTTTTTTCTACTTTTTTTTTTTCGTTTTTTCCTCTTTTTTCATTTTTAGTTGGGTTTTAAGAGTCAACCGTTAGTCCAAGACTCAAACACTAATTATGTCTATTATGGAGACCTAAACACAAATATCCTAACTTATTTGAGACTCGAACACTAATTATGTTTATTATGAAGACCCAAATAAAAATATCCTAACTTATTCAAGACCCAAAGTCTAAATATCCCTATTATCAACAATGAACAATAATAAAATAAATTAGGAAACTAATAACTGAAACAAAATTAGGACAAATTTACAAAATTAGGGCAGAAATGCACAATAAGGGAGTAATCAATTAGGGCAAATGCAATCAGGGACATAATCAATTAGAGCAAAAGCAAATTAGGGCAAACACAAGTTAGGGAAGGAATCAATTATGAATTAGGAATCCATTAGAGAGTTAGGGCATGAATCATTTAGTAATCAATTTGAGAAAATTTGGACATGAATGTAATTAAATTAGAGGTGTTACCTGAATCAATGATTGAGGTGCTACAGATGACTCAGTGGACAAAGACTCGGTGGATAACGATGGTACAACAATCAACGATCGATGAAGCATCTATGGATGTGAGATGAGCCGATGAGGGAATGTACTGAGGGAGAGGCACGAGGCAACATGTGAGTATCGATGGACGGAGGGTTTGTGTTGTGCGTGAAATTAAAAGAGAGTTTTTAATTCCAGCTTTGTTTTATTTCCCTATATATGTAAAAACTATCTTATATATAGTAGTAGCACTAGTAGTAATATATATTTTTTTAGTGTGGTCAGCTGACCCCACTTGTCCTACTCTCCCTCCGCCACTATCGTGGGTCATAGTATATTTTGAAGTGTCCGGACTGTGTCCAAAATGTGTCATAAGTTTATTTTGAGGGTTTTAGTTGCAAATTAGCTTTAACAAAGTACCCAATGATTCAAGACTTCTCAAGGCAAAAGAAATCTTGGGCAAGAAATCAACAAGATGATGTCCTCTGATTCTTGAGGTATGTATGTATGTATGTATATGTTGGATTAACTCCATATCCAACAAATTGGACTTTTTTTTTTTTTTTTTTTGAGATGCTACAAATTGGACTTTTAGAACCTCAGATTTCTGAGATTGGCTTAGCTTGTTCTGTATGGAGATGAGGATCTTTTTGGTTTATGTTGTTTTAGGTATTTTCTACATTATGGGATTTGGTTCCAAATAATGCTGGATGGTGTTCGAGAAAGATTCAATGGTTGAGGTTTATATGAGTGTTATTAATGACGATAAGAATAAGATGACTTACGGGAAAAAGTGAGCAAATGTTGGGCTTTCGAGTTTTTGAATGTTTAGGAGGATTAGTGGTGAAGATAATTGGTAGCCAGTTGTTCATGTTCATATATTGTTGCAATAAATTGGTATCTAAGGCATGTTAAGTGTGGTAAGATATGTGATGCGCGACAATGATGAGCTAAGAAGTTAGTGGGGGAATTGGTAGCAAAGATGTCTTTGATTCTCTATGGAAAGCCCTAACGACATCTTTCCATGATGCGACGTATGTTGTTATGCTTGTATCATGCAACAAAGGGACATCCCAATAAAAAAAAAATTCTTTGATTAAATATTAATCTCTTATGAGAAGGGACTAGAACGTGTACATTGGTCACCAGTCGCATATCTAATCCCTGATATCTAGATATAATCAGGTTGCATAGTCTTTTATCAAAGCTCAAGTGTGATGCCTCCAACTTGTTATATCCTAAAGGTGTCTCTTTGTAGAGTGTCTTTTCAACTCATCTCTGTCAATTCTAGAGGAGATGTTCTCCCAACCCTTAAGGAAGGTGAAAAAAAACTGTCTAGAAAATTGAAACATTCTGAAGGATTTTAAGAAAAGTTTGTTTCTTCTAGATTTACGGGAGGGGTCATGGGTTCGAGCCCTTACCTCAACGAAAAAAATGTTAGAATACGATGTCATACCAGATAGATAAAGTCGGTTTGAAACTTGACCCGAAGGCCTACAACTCAGCCCGAAGGCCTATAACCTGGACCTAAGGCCACATTCCGGACCGAAGGTCACATCTCGACTCACACCTGGCCCGTCTAGCCCACATCTTCCATCCGGCTGCCCACTTTAATTTTTCACCACTTGCTAATTAAAGACACATCTTCCGAGGCTTGAAGCCAATACCTCTTAGGGGGATGACTCCCACCTTAGCCATTTCAAGGGGTCTTACAATGTTTATTTATAATAGTCATTGGCTTAACAAGCTTTACAAGATATGATCATATGCTATCATGTATGATAAATATCAAGATAACACCTATCATATCTGTTAGTTGGCATAATCAACAAAGTTAAAACTAACTGCATCACTCTTCCTTGAGTGTGCAAAACTCAAGAAATGATTCATATCAATCTTTAGGCAATTGATGAACTCGTCATGTTCGGCTCTTGAGAGTACGCGAGTTTATAGGGATATACAAATGAAAATGGACTTCACAAAATCCTTGATTCAGAAAATCCAATAGAAAAAACTGTAGTCAAAGGAGAAAAAGTAATTCGATGCCGTCAGGATGTGAAAATATCTGGAGTTATGACCATCCTGGTGTGGTTCCTTGTTAAAACCTTCTTAGATAGCCAAAAAAATATAATGAGAAAAATGGTCCTTAGTTAAGAAAAGAGAGAGAGCGTACATTTTGGTCAAATGAGTATACATCGGGATACTCTCCCAAATTTCTACATTTATTCCCACATGAACTACAAGAATTTCAAATTAGATAATTTGTGCAAACCAATTCCTTGAACAGGCTTCAAGCAAGTAATACTTATTCATGGACTTAAAGTCCTAAAACCAGAGGTTTTACAAATTATGTCTTGCTTCAAGCAAGTAAATAAGCCTTTTGATGGTCAAAACACTCTTTAAGAGCGACCCAAAGAGTCTTATGGTCCTCTTCAGCAAGGTATCCCGTTTGCATTGCTTCAGGCATATACTTTCGGATAAAAATCATAGTGATTGCCTTTTGCATTTCATTTGCCTTATTGTACAATGGTAGCTCACTGCAAAATTGAGCTTGTTCAGATTTGACACTATATGGAGGAAACAAGTTATTTGTGCATTGGATAAAATATCCACAAGCAACTATATAAGAACTTTGATTTCTGTGATATAGAAATTTCAAATTAAATATGTGGAACTTCTGATTCTTAACCTACAATGCTCAATTTTAGGAAACTATGGATTTTAGACATATTGTGAATTTCAGGTTCTTAGTTATTATGAACTTTGGTTTCAATATATATAGCAAGTTTAATATGCATCAGTCGGCAATGCTAATATGCGTCAAGCATATTACGACGAGACTAGGCCTCTGCCAGATAAAAGCTTTTCTTCCGGCGACGCAAGCATTATAGAGAGTCATGACTTATGCTAATTATTAGCTTTGTTTCATGCAAATTTGTAGCTTTGCTATGACGAAGCTAACAAAATGGTAGGCTAATGCTGATGGCGTTACGGTGAGGTTGTACCTTCTGCTAATTTGTAGCTTTGTTATGGTGAAGCTAAAGAAACGGCCGGACTATTGTTGTTGGCATTACGATAAGGCTATGCCTACTTCCAATTTGTAGCTTTGCTGTCGCGAAGCTAACGAAATGACGGGACTAGACCTCTGTATTTGCTTCCAACGAAGCTAATGATACAACGATGCTAGACCTCTTTCGGTTTGTAGCTTTTGCTATGATGAAACTAACAAAACGATGGGGCTATATCCTTGGCCAATAATTGGTTTTGCTTCTAGCGAAGCTAATAAGGTGGTGAAACTAGGCCTTTGTCAGCTTCATTTCTGGCAGATCTACGTCTTACGATGAGGCTGTCTTAGCCAAATCCGAACTTCGCTTTTGGAGATGCTATGATGTGACAGGCTATGCTCTACGACTAAAATTTAGCTTCGCTTCACACGACGCTAGATTTTGGGAGGGTAATGACTCGGCCCATTTTTTTCTTGCAAAGTCATCGTTGTGGTGAGGCTAGGACCTTGGTCATTCTATTACTTTGCTTTTGGCAAATTTTATTGATGCGACGATGCTAGCGATACCTCGAGGCTAGGCATATTGTTACTTGTTAGTCTCACCTACAGAGGTTGTGCCTTAGACAAATTTTTTGCTTCTGGCGAAACATGATACGACAGAGCTACGCCTTACGACTAGCCTTTTCACGCTTGTAGCCTTGCCTACATCGAGCCGATCCTTTTCCAATTCATAGCTTCGCTTCTGGCGAAGTTAATACTGTAGTGATGCTATGCTCGCTATCTAGCATCGCTTATGGTGATGCTTTGCATGTTGTTACCGTCGATTTTGGTGATGCTTTGCCTACTGTTTGCATCACTTTTGGCGATGCTTATAGGTGTTGTTGGCCTCGTTGAGGCTGGGCGTTTGGTGTTTTTAGTGTCGTTGACGCTAATGATGTTTAATTAAATCACAAAATTCATAGTTTAAAAAGGTCTTTCAAATCAAAACAAAACCTATGTTCTAAGCCATTTTTGGCTATGATCCAACAAACCTAAAAAACAAAAACAAGATTTCTAAGCCTAATAGAATGATGATCATGGTGGTCGGTGGGACATCTTCTTAGAAAAATTATTTTAGATCACCAGATTTTTTTTTTTTTTGGGATCTACTAAGTTGGATGAATTCCAAAAAGATCAGCGCTGGATAACGTGTTGTATTGTAGTCCAAGAAATGTGAGAGAAAATTGTAATTTCTGGTAGTTGAACTCCTTCAAGGGGTCTCCACAATGTCTATTTATAATAGCCATTGGCTTAACAAACTTTACACAAGATATGATCAGATGAGATCATGATAGAGTAAGGATGAGGATAACACATATTCTGTCTGTTGGTTATCACAATCAACTAAGTTAAACCTACCTGCTCTATTTGTTTGAATAATTCTAAACATTTTAGGAATTAATTACATATATATCTTAAGTTAATTAATGTCATGATATTCTAAATTAATTAATCAGATTAACTAATTAATTTAATCACATAGTATTTTTCGAGAAGTAGTCATTTGTCTCTACGAGGCAGGGGAAGTTTGGACCATAAACTATCAATTCTTAGTCAACCCAATACACAAAACTTGTCCCCATTTATATGAAATACCCGTTTTGACCAATAGAAAACTGATGACTTTCTAGCCAATACCCCCATTGACTAAATTTATAGTGGTTCTTATATATAATATCTTTGGAATAATATGACTCTCTGGCCAATACCCTCATTGACTAAATTTGTAGTGGTCTACCCAATGCACAAAACTTGTCCCCATTTATATGAAACACCCGTTTTGACCAATAGAAAAATGATGACTCTCTAGCCAATACCCCCATTGACTAAATTTGTAGTAGTTCTTATAGATAATATCTTTGGAATAATATGATGGTACCATACTAACTTGACCCACTATATCCCTAACTCTGTTCTCCCATGGACTAAATTTGTAATGGTTCTTATATAATATCTGCAACAAAGACATGGTCATGTCTCATGAATTTGTTCTTGCCAATTGTGCTTGAGTACCATCCCTGATGTTCATATAGTGCATTCCTTGTTGAGCATCTAATGTGTTACTTGATATTATCTAACTCACCAATTAATTATCCAAGTCCACACTGTATTGGTTCGTCAAAGTATATAGAATACCAATAGAAGCAACATGAACTTCTCAGGTTAGAGGATTTCATCACATCACATGTAGAAAAATTGTCCAACTTTGACACTGTTTGAGTTTCCTTTTGACGATTTCTTGTTGGCAACAAGCAATGCATACATGATGCACAACCTATATATCAATACCTAGCCTCTTTCCTTTTTGGTGGTAATATCATAGTACTAATCTATGACCATTGCCTACATGTAGTAGCTATAAGGACAGATCTCTCCCAAGTTCAGTCCCAATCATGAGTAAGTTTAGGTGCAAGGATATTGGATATCTGATATCGAGAAATTTTATCTCATGATGTTAGATACTCAGTCGATACACCAAGGATTATTGATATCTCATATATTAATAACTATCTCATTATCAATGTATTATCTAAATGTATCTCATACAAAAGATATGGCTATGAGTAGACATAAAACCAACAAGGTAGAGGAAGAAGAAGAAACGAAGATGATCTAAGTTATGTCGATTGTTGAATGCTCTTCCGGATTTTATATTTTATATTTCTGTTTTTTATGGTGGTTTGGATTTCCTAGGCAGATTGGTAGTTTTACAATCCTTCTTGGATGAAGCATTCTGCTTTCTGTATATTCTCAATTTTTTTGGAGCTTCATGTTGGATTTTGCATGTTGTTTTGTTTCAGCAATTGTTCTGGTATTCTCTTATATATTGACTTAATGTTTCCTTTTGGTAAGTGGAGTATGCTATTGTGATCAGAAAGTAGAAAAGCCTTAATTCTTTTGTATGAGTATTGATTTAACTAAAGTAAGTATTTGTATAATAAATAACAATTTATACCATTAGCATTTTAAACATTTTGCATGACTTGGTTTTAAGAATCCTGATGATGCGGAACTTCTCCCTTTTTGATGATGAATAAACAAAGGACAATTAACCAAATAGTAAATACAAAAACACAAAATATAGTGTGCTTCAGCCGAAGATTTGCCTAGGGCAAGAGAATTTTTTTATTGAATCAAGAGAAAACTTTACAAGATTTAGTACAATAATACCATATCGCACAAATCCTCCCTTACAAGATCTCCAGCGAGCTCACTACTTTCTTCTTCTCTCAATAATACCGTATCTATAACCTCGAGTATAGTATAATCAAAACCACAATATTATCCACAATAACTAAGTTAGGAAAAAGAATACAACAAAAGGCCTAAAGAATAACTATGCACCACTAACTAACTAATTAAGAATAGACTGAAGATATTACGAACGAAAATATACCACTTCAGACTACTAGTCTTCGGAGGAAGGAATATGTTCGCTACATTGATCGCATAGCAGATAAGAGTCAACTAAGTTGTCACTTCATGAAGTAAGGATTGGAACAAGTACAAGTTTAAGCTAAACAAGGTACAAGTATAATTTAAGGCAAGTAATACTGTAAACATGATAACCAAATAACAATTAAAGCATATACGATAATAACTGGATCAACATGTAATAAGATGAAATGATAATAGCAGTATCAAGTAACAAGATAAAACTGAGAGAACTCAAGACTCTACTGTAAGTGCTCATGTGTTTTTGGCGGCGCAACTTTCAACATGTGGACTGCTTTGGGATGAAATATTAATATAACACGCTGCAAATGAAGCTCTCCTCATGATTTGATAACACCACGAAATTGTGTATGTTCACGTGTATAGTTACTCTACTTCCTCCGTAATCCCAAAGTCATGATCTCGGTAACAATATACGAAACATAGATAACAATGTGCTGATATGAGTGAAACAAGAACATGAGTACTCTTACCCTCGTGTTTGTGTACAAATCAAGGACATAAAAGGTACAACATGCGTACTTAATTTACCGACTATATAGAGTAACTACAACATGATAGCTTTTAGAAGAGTACTTGCCCAGGTGGTAAGACAGTTAGTAGCTCCAAATCACACGATCCATGGCTTACCAACATGTTACGGTCTAATAATAATTATCAGATCCCACAATCAAATCCCACAAGATCAGAAACACACAAACACAATTAAATCAGAATTTATATTAGGCACACAAGTTTTTCTTATTAGATCTAACTTAATTTAGTCACTAACCTAATTATGGTAAATCCTCTTTCCCTTTATTCATATTTTTAGGTTTGAACAACTTATACGAAAATATTATTTTTTACTATAAATTATCGTTTTAATCCATTTAAATCTATTATCTATCTAATCGACCTAGATTATGTTTTAATTAATCTAATTTTAATTTATCGATATTAAAGGAGAAGTCGCAATGACCTAGTATTCGACATCTCCTTTTGATCAAACCAATGATGGTCCTATACGACGTCTGCGTGGATGTAGTCGATGAATCATTTGGTCTTGTGCACAGTCTACTTGAAGCCAACTTTATGTTGCTTTTCCATCGTGTAATACTTACAAAATTTCATCTTGTACTTCTTGAAACCTTTCAGCAACTCTCTTCTATGCAACTCATGAAGACCACTCTCACGAGTGTAACCAAGACATGCCACAACTTTGTGTTATCCTCTATATGTTTCTCTGGAGTGACGACGACACCACCATTGACCGTACTCTAGCATATTCAATACAAGTTTGACAACATTTACTGCCCCTTTATGATCACTATGTTACCTTTAACTATCTCTAAGTATGTCATGACCAAAATTTTTTTATACTGCTGCGTCCAATGCGTCAAGAGAGATTAGTTTCTTTAGTTATGGAACGTGTCTCACGTTTGCGTGTGTCCCCACCATACCATCAAACATTCGAATTGATGTTCACTATGCCAATTGTCTTTCAAGATGCATTATTTCCCATGAGGACAATGGCAGCACTGAATGCCTTATAGGTGCTAAACTACTCCGAACAACCTGAGTCAAGAATCCAAGTTTCGGTAAAAATATCATTCCCGCTATGTATCGTAAGAACATCTCAACGTAACTCCTCATCATTTTTTTTAAATCCCGGCATAATGCACGGGGCCCGACGTAACGCTCGGGACTTTTGAGCACACTGCATTGCATGCTTTTGGGCCTACTGTCCCCCAACTCCCATCATTTATAAATGGAAGGAATAATACGTCCCGTGGCTCAATCCACTGATCTTCTGCCACCCAGCTGGGACCTTATAACTCATCTTTCGTTGCAATATTAGCTTGACTTGAATTTCTTGTATCGGTACCTTTACCCTTCTTTTCTAACTATTGCTTATACTTTGAATATTACTTCTTCATGTGACACGATTGCTTTTAGAAATAATAATTGTCACCGACTTGGTGTGATAATTTGAATTTTATATTTTTGCTCTTGCTCCCATCTTTATTCTTTAACCTTCCCCTTTCATGACAATCAACCGTAATGACTCTTTCGATGGATTTGGCCTCGTAATCTCATTATTGAGAAGTTTCGTTGTATCATCCTCCATCTCTCTCGAGCCTTTTTTTATAAAGGAATGTTGTCACTAGGTGGTCATACGACGCTGAAAACGAAGATATGAGCAAAAGCGCTTGGTCCTCCTCTAAGTTTAGATCGAGATACATGAGATCACTTACCATCTTATTGATGTTGTTCAGTTGGTATTAGGGTCCCTTCTTTAATGCGTAAACTATAGAGTTGTTTCTTGAGATGCGACTTATTTGATAAGGTCTTTGTCATATAAAAGCTCTCAAGCTTCCACCATAAGCTTTATTATGCATTGCACCTTTGATCAATGTCTTCCCATACATCATCTATCATGTAGGCATATTTCTTTTCCTTGTCGACAACCACCTCATACAATTCCTCTTTTACGAGAATTTTCTTTACCCTTCTCTTCTACATTGAGAAGTTACTTTTGCCACTAAATTCTTTCACCTCGAACTTTGTGTTATTAACGTTGCTATTCATCATCCTTAATTCCAAAGTAGAGAACTCTTCCTCGGATCTTTATGAGACAATGACGTCAAGAATCACAATACAAGAAGATAGGGAGCAGACTAATATCGTCACCTGCGTTGACCTAGATTGAAAAACGGAAACCCCTTTGGATCTTTTACGCTCTGATATCAATTATAAGAATCCAGACGACGTAGAATGTCCTTTTTTGATGATGAATAAAGAAAGCATAAATAACAAAAACTGATAACAAGCACAAGAAAACAAGATATAAAGTAGTTCAGCCAAAGATTGACCTACGTCCACGAGGTAAGAGGGAATTTCAATATTGAATCAAGAGAATTTTAAACCCTCCCTTACGTGATCTCCAACGAGATTTATTTTTCTTCTCTCAATTCTCTTAGGGCTTCCGAACATAACCACAAACAAAGTCTCCTTAAATCTTTAATAACCTCAAGCTCACCTAAATTAGGGTCAGAAATGACCTTAGATAGGTTCTCCTAATATTAAAATATTGGAGCGAGTCTTAGCCATCGAAATCCATTGAAAACTGGACATAAATAGGGCTTTCCTTGTTTGAACACGAGTCATACAACATTGATGCTCTCTTTGTCATTATCGATATTGCATCTTTTCTGATAGCAATATAATTTTGCATACCTCCTTGTTTTCTGTTCATGAAGTAGTGTAAACCTTACTATTTTTTTGTGTTAATTAGATTTTACAAACGATGACATCATCGCATATGTCACGAAGATATCATCACTTGCATTATGATGATGTCATCATAACATCACCCCTTCCACACCCTTCCATGGACACTTTATCCCCTCTCTATACACTTCCACACATTCTCATAACAAGAGGAATCCAAATTGAATTGGTTAAGGACAAAATAGTCAATTCACCATAATCTCATAATATCTTGATAACTCATCCTCTCTACACACTTTCATACCCTCCTACACACTTCCAAGAGGTGACACCTCATCACCTTCTACATAATTCCCTCACCCTCCCTCTTACATGACCCTCACATTCAACCCACACCCTTCCCCTCTATATAAACACCTTCCCACCTCCTTCACTCACTATCCCTCATCTCACCTCAACCCTAACACACACTTGGAGGATTGCTAGCTCTCCACTAAGATATGTCCTAACCCTTCTTATGTTCTTAATTTAGGTATATGCATATAGGGATGTGTGTGTGTGTGTCAAGAAAAGGGGGAGGGGAAAGGGACAGCAGCAAGCAGCTGAGCAGCAGCAACAAGCAGTACCTGCAGCAGCAGCAGCAACATGCAGTAACAGCAGCAAGCAGCAGTTGCAAGAAGCAGCAGAGCAGCAGCAAGCAACAGCAGTAGTAGCAAGCAGCAGCAATAGCAAAACTATGTAAATATATGTATTTACCTATATATCTATGAATATATATATATATATATGTATACTTTATATTATCTATATATGTTTATTATATTGTATCTATATATCTTATACATATGTGTCTATATAGATATGTATTTATATATGTATCTATATATCTATGTATCTATATATGTATACTATATATGTATCTATATATGTATATTATATTGTATATATATATATATATATATATATATATATATATGTATATATATATATATATGTATATTGTATACGTATCTATATATCTTATATATATGCGTATCTATATATGTATTTATATATATATATCTATATATATATGTATACTCTATATGTATCTATATATCCATGTATATATATATATATATGTATACTATATATGTATCTATATATCTTATATATATGTGTGTGTATATATATATGTATTTATATATGTATCTATATATCTATGTGTCTATATATATATATATATATATATATATACACTATATCTGTATATATCTATACATATGAATCTATAAATATATCTTATATACATTATTTTTATATTTAAGTTTTTATATAGATATTTGTCCCATCTATAACCAGAAATATCATAAAATTGACCTAGAAATCTAGTGGGCTAACCTACTTAATTATATTTCACCAATTAATGTGAATTATTTATGATATAGGTTATCTGGACTCCGTCACACTCTGACTTGTTTCACCCGCTTTGGACCCCAGGCGAGTACAGTCTCTGATGATTTTTTTTACTGATAATTTTTATAACACATGTAGTATTGTTGTACTTGATTCCTGACACGAAGATACACGGACTAGCATATCTTGTGCTTTTAGACTTTGATCTTGTATAGTACTTGATGTTCTTATGATTTATGTATGCTAGTTGGGGCGGACAAATGCTAGTTTATATGTGATAATACCCTTAAATCCTGTGCAAATATAATTCACGTGCAACGTATGAATAGCCGGCTCCCATTATGCAATCCTAAGCCGATCACATAATCAAACTAGTATTTCAAAACAATTAGTGACTATTGATTTCCTTGTTGATACATGTTATATTTTTCTGTTTATTCATTTTTCTGTTCATTTCTTACCATACCTTGATGTCATTTTATTTATCTATCATGTACTACTTTTTTGATCACTATTTTATAGTCCTTATCATGTATTGAAACTGATATTAGAATTGTACTCGTTCAATCCTGACTGGATAATATTTCAGGTAGTACTTAGAAGAACCTGTGCTCCATCTATTATGGATTTTTGAAAAAATAGTTTTAAGCCTGATTTTACCTCCTTGAGGATCGAGGAAGGTCGCAAGCGGAAGACCTAGTTATGACAATAGTTATAGTTTGTAGACTTACTATAGTTGTATGAGTTATGAATACAAGATTTTGTACTATAACCTTTATACATACACACATATATATATACAACATATTTTCACCTACCTTAATTTTGTGATTGAGTATAATATCTGTTTCCTTTATATTATTAGGTATTGATTATACAGTACTAGTTCCAGACATCGTTCTACCGCTGACACTGCAGCGTAGGCTGGGCGTGCCCACGCACTCGTACCCGAACACCCGGGTGCGGGTCGTGACACATTTTTTTGGTGGCCTATGCAGGTCCGACTTCGCAACTAGTGCCATGTCGTAGTAGTACCTAGGATTTTAGTACTATTACAAGTCTGCGATAGGATTTAGAATATTAGGAATAGGAAATACTCAATTACAACTAGAAATTTCAACTCTGAATTAAATTTACTAATCTTAATCATTCTGAATGACTTGATATCTTCTCCAATTTCTGTCCTCAAATAATATCTTATCTCGTGCCTTAATGATCTCCTTATTGTTTTATCATATTCCAGAATGGCACCTATAACATATTCCAGAAGGACACGTGAGACCAGAGCACCCGGTTGTTCAGGAGCAGCTACAGAAGCCGCTCCAGTTGTCTCTGAATGTCTTCCTTCTCCTCTTTCACTTCCACCCAAAGGAGGTGTACCATCGAATACTGGAGGCATGCCCACTGAAAGAACACATTTATATGAGCTCTTCAAATGTATGTTGGAGGCGCAGAAGGCTCAGACTGAGGCCCAGAGGGAACAAACAAAAATGATGCAAGAAAGTATTGAGAGTTTTCATCATATGACTTTGGCATCTATGGAGACTGTTGCTTCTCAGCAACAACCACCTGTTCAACAGAAAATGGACGATATCTTGGACTTCAAGAAGATGGCTCATCGGAAGTTTAAGGGAATTGAAGGGATCCTATATGCGGATTAATGGCTCAAGGATATCGAGCGAATTATGCAGGTTGCTGGATACCGGAAGACCTGAAGATAAGAGGCTGTAGGCTTGCAGCTTCACGATATCGTCCGCACTTGGTTCAGAAATAAGCCCAAACTTGCTGATCCAGACCTAACCTGGGACCAGTTCAAACACATTTTCAAACAAAAGTTCTTTTCCGTAGTAGCCCAGGGCGTTCTGGAGAAACAATTCTATAACTTGGAGCAGGGTAGTCTCTCAGTAGATGAATATGCTGCAGAGTTCGGCAAGCTGAGCTGATTCGCAGAATATATGATGAGAGATTCGGAGGACCGAGCTCGCAAGCTTGGCCCAGGAAATTCGAGTCATTATCACCTCTAGTATCACGACTTTTGCTGGGATTGTAGCAGAAGCCCAGAGGATCGAGATGGACATGGGCTTTAAACCCAAGCGGGACCATAATCCGTTCGAAGGAGGCAGCAGCACGGGACCAGCAAAACATCCCCATTTTCAGTTGAGGACTTTCCAACATCAACAACAACATTGTCCTCTAACTAGATTTTTGGCTTAGCCGCATCCTCAAAGACAAATCCAGCAGCCCCTTTTTGCCATTTTTGCAAGAAACTGGGACATTTTTGGAAAATATGCAGAAAAAGACTTGGAGTTTGTCTATAATGTGGTTCTGCGGGACATCAGATAAAGGACTGTCATATTCGAGATGTAACAAATCAAAATGGACTAGCTAAACCACCTATCGCCCAACAACAGAGGGGACCTCCACTCCCAACACAATAACAACAATTTGTCCAGCACCAGCAGAGGGGAGCTCCTTAGCAGGACAGAGCTTTCACTACAACTGTCGAGAAAACTGAGCCCACTGGTGATGTTATAGCAGGTTCCATTCTTCTCGATTCTATTCCAGTCGTAGCATTATTTGATTCTGGTGCATCATGTAGTTTCATATCTGTGTCTTTTGTACTTAAGCATAATTTAGTAGTGGAACCCTTGAGTAGAAACTGTAAGATCACGACTGGGGGAGGCATCATTCTAGTCGGTGATGTTTGTAAGGGGTATTACGTTACATTGGGAGACCGTATTTTGTCTGCTAGCTTACTCGTAATGCCACTTTCAAGTTTTGACATTGTCCTTGGAATGTATTTGTTGGGTATGCATTTTGCTAGCATTGACTGTTGTAGAGGTCATGTGCTGTTTCGACCTCCAGGAGAGCCAGAGTTCGAGTTTGCTGGAAAGACAGAGAAGCCAGATCGTGGAATTCTTTGCAAAGCTATAATAGAGGAGAAAGAGCTACCGTATCCTATTATTGCTGCTTTCTTAGATGTATTTTCTGAGGAGTTATCATGATTGCCGCTAGATAGAGATGTTGAATTCTCTATTGATCTAATGCCGGGAGCAGAACCAATATCGCAACATGTCTATCGGATCAACAACAAGCTGGCGGAGCTAAAGAAACAGATCGATGAATTAGAAGGCAAGGGATTCATCAGATCTAGTTCGTCGTCCTGGGGAGCTCCGGTACTTTTTTGCCGAAGAATGATGGATCGGTGCGGATGTGTATCGATTACAGGGCCCTGAACAATCTCACAATCAAGAACAAATATTCGCTGCCGAGAATAGATGATCTCTTCGATCAGTTGAGTGGCGCGAAGGTATTTTCAAAGATTGACTTTAGATCCGGATACCAACAGGTGAAGGTAAAAAAGGAAGATATTCCGAAGACTGCATTCAGGACTCGATACGGCCAGTACGAGTTCTTGGTGATGCCGTTTGGGTTAACTAATGTCCCGACAGTCTTCATGAACTTAATGAACAATGTATTCCATCAATTCCTGGACAAGTTTGTGGTAGTGTTTATAGATGATATCCTTGTATACTCAAAGACGCTAGAAGAATACGAGAAGCATTTAAGGATAGTGCTTGAAACTCTCAGGAAGGAGAAGCTCTATGGAAAATTCTCTAAATGTGAGTTTTTCTTAAACAAAGTGGAGTTTCTCGGACATGTAGTGACTAGAGATGGAATATCAGTTGATCCAAAGAAGATTGCTGCCGTAGAGTCTTGGGCCACTCCCAGCTCTGTTGCAGAAATTAGAAGCTTCTTAGGATTGGCTAGATATTACAAAAAGTTTGTGAAAGATTTCTTTCGAAATGCAGAGCCTTTGACTAAACTCACTCGAAAAGATGTAGAGTTTGTATGGACTGAGGAATGCCAGGCAGTGTTTGATGAGTTGAAGAAGAGATTGACTACGACTTCTATTCTGACATTGCCATCGGGATCAGGAGGATTCACCATCTATAGCGATGCTTCAGGAAAGGGTTTGAGATGTGTTTTAGAGCAAAACAATAAGGTGGTGGCTTATGCATCCAGACACCTACGAACACACGAGAAGAACTATCCTTCCCATGACTTGGAGCTGGCAGCTGTCATCTTTGAATTGAAGTTATGGAAACATTATTTGTACGAAGAGCGTATGGAAATATTCACTGACCACAAAAGCTTGAAGTACGTTTTCACACAAAAGGAGCTGAACATGAGAACGTAGATGGCTAGAGCTTATGAAGGACTTTGATATTGTCTTGAAGTATCATCCAGGAAAGGCCAACGTAGTTGCAGATGTCTTGAGCAGGTATCCAGTAGCTATGTGCCTGACGATGGACCGCCACTTGGTGGCAGACTTGGAGAAGTTGGGTATTGAAATAATAATTTCTGGAGTTGAAATGCAGATGATGGGTATGTATATTCAGTCGAAATTGATGAACAAGATCCGGGAAACACAATATCAAGATGAAAGTCTGAGAAGTATCCGAGCTCAGGTACATGCCGGATTGCTAGATGATTTTACCATTACAGAAGATGGCTCTTTACGACACGGAGTGAGGCTATGTGTTCCTATAGGAGATCTACGGGAAGAAGTCACGCAGGAAGCTCATCGCTCTCAGTATTCTATACATCCGGGAGCTACCAAGATGTACAAAGATCTAAGAGATCACGTGTGGTGGTATAGTATGAAGCGAGAGGTAGAACGTTTTGTTTTCAGGTGTCTAGTATGCCAGCAGGTCAAAGCCGAAAGGCAAAGACCAGGCGGGTTACTTCAGCCACTACAAATTCCAGAGTGGAAATGGGAACATATCACGATGAATTTTGTTGTCGGACTTCCACTCACTCCGGGAGAAAAAGATGCAATTTGGGTCATCGTTGATCGGTTGACCAAATCAGCCCACTTGTCATTTCAAGTGGGATTGTCTACAGAAAAGCTCGCTGGATTGTACGTGAAGCAGATTGTCAGGTTGCACGGGGTTCCGGTGAGTATTGTCTCCGATCGGGATAGTCGATTTACATCCCATTTTTGGAGGAGTTTGTAGTCTAGCTTGGTTACCAAACTAAAGTTTATCATCGCTTACCACCCTCAGACGGATGGACAGTCAGATAGGACTATTCAGACGCTAGAGGATATGCTTCAGACATGTATTTTAGACTTTGGTGGATCATGGGAGAATCATCTTCATCTGGTGGAGTTTGCATACAACAATAGTTACCAGGCAAGCATCGAGATGTCTCCTTTCGAGGCTCTGTACGGCCGGAGATATCGTACCCCATTATCTTAGGACGACGTAGGCGAGCGAGATTGTTAGGACCAGAAATGGTAGTAGATGCCGCGGAGAAGGTAAAGCAGATTAGAGAAAGACTTCGTGCGGCTCAGGACAGACATAAGCACTTGTTCGATAGTCACCGGAGACCGTTAG
This sequence comes from Iris macrosiphon, assembly GCA_036927795.1. NCBI lineage: Eukaryota > Viridiplantae > Streptophyta > Magnoliopsida > Asparagales > Iridaceae > Iris > Iris macrosiphon. The sequence continues at coordinate 26,748,199 of JAYESA010000017.1, forward strand.
AATTCGAGGTTGACAAATTAGTGTTCTTGCGAATTTCTCCAACACGTGGCACGATTCATTTCGGGAGAAGCGGGAAGCTCAGCCAAGGTTTATTGGACCTTTCAGTATTACCGAAAGGGTCGATGCCGTAGCCTACCGGCTAGCTTTGCCACCTACATTAGAGGGAGTACATAACGTCTTTCATGTATCCCAGCTGAGACGATACGTGGCTCACCCTAACCACGTATTAGATCACTCCGAGATTGAAGTGGGACCGAGCCTCAGCTACCAGGAGCAGCCCATGGAGATACTTGATCGCAGAGAAAATGTGCTGCGTAACCGGACAATTTTATTTGTTCGTGTCGCTTGGAGTCATCACTCCCCGGGTGAATGTACTTGGGAGAGAGAGGATGAGATGGGTGAGCGGTACTCATACCTCTTTGAATTTTGAGGTATTTTTTCTTTCTTTCTGTATAATATACTTTAAATTTCGAGGATAAAATTTTTCTAAAGAAGGTAGAATTGTAAACCTTACTATTTTTTTGTGTTAATTAGATTTTACAAACGATGACATCATCTCATATGTCACGAAGACAACATCACTTGCATCATGATGATGTCATCATGACATCACCCCTTCCACACCATTCCATGGACACCTCACCCCCTCTCTACACACTTCCACACATTCTCATAACAAGAGGAATCCAAATTGAATTGGTTAAGGGCAAAATAGTCAATTCACCATAATCTCATAATATCTTGACAAATAACCATCTCTACACACTTCCATACCCTCCTACACTCTTCCAAGATGTGACACATCATCACCTTCTACATAATTCTCTCACCCTCCCTCTCACATGACCCTCACATTCAACCCACACCTTTTCCCTCTATATAAACACCTTCCCACCTCCTTCACTTACCATCCCTCATCTCACCTCAACCCTAACACACACTTGGAGGATTGCTAGCTCTCCACTAAGGTATGCCCTAACCCTTCTTATGTTCTAAATTTAGGTATATGCATATAGGGATGTATATGTGTGTGTGTGTCAAGAAAATTGGGAGGGGAAAGGGACTGCAGGAAGCAGCAGAGCAGCAACAACAAGCAGTAGCTGCAGCAACAACAACATGCAGTAACAGCAGCAGCTGCAGCAAGCAGCAGAGCAGCAACAGTAGTAGCAAGCAGCAGCAATAGCAAAGCTATATAAATATATGTATTTACCTATATATCTATGTATCTATATATATATGTATACTCTATATTATCTATATATGTATACTATATTGTATCTATATATCTTATATATATGTGTATCTATATATGTATTTATATATGTATCTATATATCTTTGTATCTATATATATATGTATACTATATATGTATCTATATATGTATACTATATTATATCTATATATGTATCTATATATCTTATATATATATGTGTGTATCTATATCTATATCTATATATATATATATATATATATGTGTGTGTGTGTGTATCTATGTATCTATATATATATGTATACTCTATATGTATCTATATATATATGTATACTCTATATGTATCTATGTATCCATGTATCTATATATATATATATATATATGTATACTATATATGTATCTATATATCTTATATATATGTGTATATATATATATATATATATATATATATATATATCTTATATATATATTATTTTCATATAGATATTTGTCCCATCTATAACCAGAAATAACATAAAATTGATCTAAAAATCTAGTGGGTTAAACCTACTTAATTTAAACCTACTTAATTATATTTCACCAATTAATATGAATTATTCATGATATATGTTATCTGGACTCCGTCACACATTCTGACTTGTTTCACCCGCTTTGGACCCCAGGCGAGTACAGTCTCTGATGATTTTTTTTACTGATAATTTCTATAACACATGTAGTATTGGTGTACTTGATTCCTGATACGTAGATACTTGATTCCTGACACGAAGATATACGGACTAGCATATCTTATGCTTTTAGACTTTGATCATGTGTAGTACTTGATGTTCTTGTGATTTATGTATGCTAGTTGGGCGAAAAAATGCTAGTTTATATGTGATCATACCCTTAAATCCTGTGCAAATATAATTCCTGTGCAAAGTCTAACCATACACTTCACGTATGATCAGCCGGCTCCCATTGTGCAATCCTAAGCCGATCACATAATTAAACTAGTATTTCAAAACACTTAGTAACTATAGATTTTTTTTGTTGATACATGTCATATTTTTCTGTTTATTCATTTTTTCGTTCATTTCTTACCATACCTTGATGTCCGTTTATTTATCCATCATGTACTACTTTTTCTATCACTGTTTTACAGTCCTTATCATGTATTGAAACTGCTGTTAGAATTGTACTTGTTCAATCCTGTCTGGATAATATTAAAGGTAGCACTTAGAAGGACCTGTGCCCCTATTATGGATTTTTGGGAAAATAGTTTCGAGCCTGATTTTACCTCCTGGAGGATCTAGGAAGGTCGCAAGCGGGTAGTTATGACAATAGTTATAGTTTGCAGACTTACTATTGTTGTATGAGTTATGAATACAAGATTTTGTACTGTAATCTTTACACACACACACATATATATATATATATAGCATGTTTTCACCAACCTTAGTTTTGTGATTGAGTATAATATCTGTTTCCTTTATATTATGAGGTAAATTCCAGACAGCGTTCTACCACCGACACTGCGGCGTAGGTTGGGCGTGCCCACGCACTTGTACCCAAACATCCGGGTGCGGGTTGTGACAAGTAGAAATAAGAGTATAATATATTGTGTTTTCATCTCTGATTCAGTTTCATGAAAATAATTTGACTTCAGGTTCTGAGAAGAATGCTCATCTGAAGAAGTTGGATAATGCCTCAGAAAATCTGCAACTCTTCAAGGCAGACTTGCTTGACTATGATGCTATTAAAACAACAATTGCAGGCTGTGAAGGAGTTTTTCATGTTGCAAGTCCAGTTCCCTCATCTAAAGTGCCCAACCCAGAGGCAAGGATTCCAGCGATCTGATATTCTTTTGTTTCTTACTTCTCTGGGATACAGACTTCTGGTTGAATCCCCTGCATCAAAACAAGTAATTATGATGTTGGAAAAGTCTGGTTTTCTATGATCATAATACTTCACTTGTTGTCCTCCGAACTTATCTAAATTAAACCTTTGGTTCTTTATTGAGCAGACTTTGCCACCCCTAAATATCTTTCCTAGTGAAGAAATACAGTAATGAGTTTGCTTTGTGCTTGCTTGAGCTTAAAAATGTTTTGATGGGTCTTCCACATACCCAGCAGATAGTTTCCGTTGAATATCAGGTTAAAATGTTACACTTAACAAAGATTTAAAATCACGTAGCAACTGGGTGCAAGTATGACGATTCCTTTTGCAAGGCCTTATATACTTGGAAATATGATTTTATTTGACCCAATATTACTGGGAGGAACATCATCTCTCATTCAGTTTCTTTCACAAACAACAATACATACACGTCACTAATGATTCAGCAGGCACATTTTCTGAATTATATTACACATTCTATGTAATATAACTATGTCTGGGCAGGAACTATAATTTGATGGGTTTTGCTTCGTTGCATTGCTAATGTTCCACACTTTGCAGGAAGTAATTGCACCTGCTGTAACAGGCACACTAAATGTACTAAAAGCATGCACTGAGGCTAAAATCAAAAGAGTTGTTGTGGTCTCATCTGTTTCTGCCGTTATGATGAATCCAAGTTGGCCACAAGATAAGCCCAAGGATGAGGAATGCTGGTCAGACAAGGAGTACTGCAGGAAAACTGAGGTAATTTGCACTAATAGCTTCAAAATTATGGGTGTTTTTTTCAGCTTTTTTGTCTTTTAGATATTGTTTGATTGTGATTCATGTTGAGACCTTAATATTTTCACATTGTTTACTTTCTCAACATGGCCACCTAGATTCTAAAGCAGCGGCTTAATGTGGTATGACCCACTCGTCTGTTATCCTAAGCATTTGGTCATGAGCTTCTTCTTGTTCTTATGGTTGTCTTTATCCAGCTCATTGTCATCGCAATACCATATGACCTTAATATTTTTTTTTTTTGAAATTTCATTTCAAATTTTCATATAATAAAGCTCAAGTTCTCTCTTCATATTGGTAAAATGCACATTATGTGGTTCGTATTGTTTTCTGCATCAGTCAAAGATGTGAGCTAATGTTGGCGTAAGTGCTGTGAACATGTCTTTTGGAAGATTTGTCATACAGGTCACGAATAAAGCATTGTCCCTAGGATGTAGAAAGGTAGACTAAATTTGATACAACCAAACAATAAACATTTTAATCAGGAGACAACCATTTGATGGACGCTATATTTCATTTGCTTGTGAATTTTTTGGTACCAAGCAACAGTTATTTAGCAGTAATACTTTGTCGATTGTAAATATTATGTTCACTAACCTCTTCTGTCTTTACATTTGCACTATAAATCGACTTATATTAAACAAGATTGAATATAATACCGTCGATCGACATTAGGACCTGATACCTTTCCTTAATAGACTTAGCTAGCTCTGTGAATAACAATTTCTTTGTTTGGTTCCTATTAGAGGAATGTAATGCGTCATTTGGGTTGAGTTCAAGAATCTCTTCCTATTTTAGTACTTCAACATATATACATTCAGCCCAGCAAAAGGGAAACATAAATTGAACAGGCTGCGAGATGGGAAGAATGGTTCAGCCCAGCAAAAGAACTTAGTTGACATGAGCTTGGGCCGCGACAACAACATTCAGAGCAACCCCTAGTATTGATGGGTTAGTGCCAAATGGCCCAAGTATACAACATATGTTGATGCAAGAGAGGGTGGAAGTTTTTTATTGTGAAGCTAATAGTGAAACCTATGCTGATCAGGTGAATATATCTTCATTAGTATAAGGTCGTCAAGGTCTGGGCCAAACTATATTAGGGCCAAACTATATTATAGAGCAAATAGAAAGACCTGCATTGGAACTGGTTTTGGATCAAGAGAATAGCAAGGCTGATACAATGCAAAATGAAGTAAAATGGCTTGAAGAAGTGCATGATTGGATTGGCTGCAGAGGAGGACCAAGATTTAAGATGGGAGGATTATGGGGCAGCTTTATCCAAAGAACATTGAGGGCGATGGGTTCAAATCAACAAAGTGATTGAGAGTTTGGGCCTAGATAGTAGTAAAGGAGAGTCTTGTCCAGTCCATAAAGCACAAGGACAACATGTTGATATGGTATGTTGGGTGTCATATTTAAGTATAGTATAAGCACATGGGAATATCCTGAGAACATATTTGGGATGCCAGAATATGTCACAGGATATTCCATTATGAGATTATTGTCATAATGATTGAGATCATTGTATTAATGACTGTAAGGCTATATAATGCCAATGAGACAATCAATAAAAAAAAACTAATTTCAACATGGTATCAGAGCCAAGTTTCCACAAACCCTAGCCGTCACCAAGCTTCCACAAACCCACAGGAGGATTTCCTAGATCTCCTCCACCGAACTCTTCCATGCCCCCCCTTCTTCCCTTCTCTTCTCTTCTCCGCCCTTCGCAGGCCGCCCTTCGCTGTTGCTGCCCCGTCCCGCTACTGCTGCGGCAACTACTACTGCTGCTGCTGCGACGGCGGCTGTGACATGCGTGCTGCTGCCTCCTCCGCACCAGCACGAGACAGCGCCTAATAGAGATGCCTAGATCTGAAAAAATGGGGGACATGTTCGGATCTAGGAGCGGACGACGAGGACGAGCGTGAGTCGTGGAGCGGACGTGACGTGATTGGACAGACGACGCATCGATGGAGGAGATCATTAAGAAGCTAGATTCTGCAGAGGTGGCGACGTTGATGAAGTTGTTGACGATGTCGGCTGGTGACAACACGACACGAACGTCGTCGGAGTTGAAGCTTCCCTCCATCGATCTGAAATTAGATGGACCAGCCACCTATCTGAGTTGGTCACGGCGGGTGAGAAGAACCCTCGCAGGAAAAAACATGGAGGGGTTCCTGACGGGCGAGACGACAGAGCCGGACGAGGGCTCGACAGGATGCGATGAGTGGAAGTTCACTCATATGGTAATCTACATCTGGCTTCTCAACTCCTTAGTCCAGTCTATTGCCGCCACAGTGGACGGTATTGAGATGGTGAAAGATGTGTGAGAGAAGTTGAGAAGGACCTATGATGGTGTGGGGAACAACTTACGGGTCTTCCAGATAAAGGGGGAGATTGATGACACCGTACAGGGAGAGAAGACGGTGCAGGAGTATGCCACGGAGTTGGAGCGTCTGTGGTTGGATTATGATCACTCCTCAGATCGGGCGAGCTGCGGGGACCCTAAGTGTAAGGAGAGAAAGGTGTGTCTGCAGGAGAGGACGATGAAGTTCTTTAAAGGGCTGACTGCAGCTTTCGCACAGCGGACGGCCCTACTTCTAGCCCAACCAAAGATCCCTAGCCTTGAGGAGGCTATCTCAGCCATGATCCAGGAGGAGACACGCATCAGGCTGCAAGCCGGGACAGGTGGTCCCCCCGAAGCAAAGTCAGCACTAGCGATCACCAGCTCAGGTAACACAGGATCTAAGGGAGAGCCCTGGCAGCATAACCGACAGTGCTACAACTGTGGGGAGATGGGTCATCATCGGTATGCTTGTACCAAACCACCTAGGGAGGGAGATTCAGGTGGTGGACGAGGACCGTTCGGCGGACGAGGATATAATGGAGGACGTGGTCGTGGTCGAGGGGGTAGACGAGGCGGCCGAGGAGGTTATCGGGCGAACCTCCTGATATCAGAAGGGAACGGAGAAGCTGATGGCACCTTTACTGTGGAGGACCAGGCATTGGGAGACACGAGTAGAACAGAGGAGGCGTCCACCTCATTCTTTGTTAGGGGTAACGCTGCCATGTATGCCCATCCATCAGAAGGTACTGACGAATCACTTGCCCTTGCGTCTATCTCTTCCCTTAAATCATCAGACTGGATTATCGACTCGGGAGCATCTCGGCATGTGACGGGGAATGCTAGTGAGTTTTCTTCCTACATTCACCTAGCATCAGCAGACAGCATTCAGACAGCTGATGGCACTTTCCAGCCAGTGGTCGGTAAGGGTACTGTTAATTGTACATGTTCAGTAAGATTATCCAATGTTTTACATGCTCCATCCTTTCCAGTCAGTCTCTTGTCCATTAGTTCTATAATCCTCCAACTTAAATGCATTGTTTCTTTTGATATTCCTAAGGTGACCTTCCAGGAGAAAGGGACAGGACGAAGACTTGGGACTGGCACTTGGCATGAGGGACTGTGGTACCTAGATCGAGAAGGACTGGACTCAGCATTGGTATCTATGGTAGAGAAGGCTGGCATGGAAGGACTGCAGCAGAGGACTGAGGATACCTTGATACTCCATCATCGGAGGATGGGACATTCTTTCTTTGATACTCTAAGTAAGTTGTATCCAGAGATTTATGCAAAAACAAATAAAGAGAAATTAGTATGTGATGCGTGCGAGTTAGGAAAACTTACTAGGAGCTCATATGTTGGCACGGGTCATAGGAGCACTTTTGCTTTTGAGGTAGTACATTCTGATGTCTGGGGTCCATGTGCTACTAATACTATGAATGGTTATAAGTACTTTGTTTCTTTCATTGAGTGTGCCTCTCGTGTTACCTGGTTATATTTGATAAAAAATAAGAATGATGTACCTGCTTGTTTTCGGGATTTCCATAAGCATGTCCAGACTCAGTACAAAGCAGTTGTGAAGGTACTGAGGTCTGACAATGGAACGGAGTATACCAACAGGACGCTTGCAGAATACTTGTCAGCACACGGAATACAACATCAGACCACATGTGCATATACACCAGCACAAAATGGAGTTGCAGAAAGGAAAAACAGGCACCTTCTGGAGGTCGCAAGAAGTATGATGATCGACATGAATGTCCCACAGTCTGTGGGGGCATGCAGTATTGACAGCAGCTCAACTCATCAACAGGATGCCCTCGAAGGTCCTCGGATGGAAGTCCCCATGTGAGGTATTGTAAGGCAATAATAGTGGGATACTCCCACTGAAGGTGTTTGGGTGTGTGTGTTTTGTGAAGGACAACAGACCATCAGTTGGAAAACTTGACCCTAGAGCGGTCAAATGCATCTTCGTAGGCTACTCGGTGACCCAGAAGGGGTATGTGTGCTGGAGTCCAGTAGAGAAGAAGTTTGTCAGTATGGATGTCCACTTTCGGGAGCATGAGCCATACTAACGCCAGGACGGAACTTCACACAACACGCCTAATACTGCCAGTATTAGGCGAGAGGGGGAGATGGAGAACTTGGTGGTAACCGATTTAGAAGTTTGGCATGGAGGCACGGAGAAGGGACAAGAAGGTGAAGGTGTTAAGCCTACGGCTCAGGGAGAGTTACTTACCTACAGCAGGAGAGAGAAGCAAACTGCAGGACCAGTACCGACAGTGCCAGTGCCAAGTCCTTTGCCTGCGTTCGTCCCAACTCCTGAGGCACCGACACCAACCCCCCTTCAGGTGATACCCCCTCCTTCACAAGATATCATTCCTCTTACTTCTACTCCTCCCACACCACTATCTGTACGGAGGACCACTCACAGCAATGCAGGAAATCCTCCAAACAGATATGGTTGGAATATTATCCAGTTTGTTTCTTATGACCATATCCCTTCTTCTCCTGGAGCATTTATAGCATCTTTGGATAGTATTACTGTACATAACAATTGGCAGGATCCCAAGAACGATCCGAAGTGGAAAGCAGCAATGCACGAGGAGTTGGGAGCTCTGGAGAAGAACCACACTTGGGAGCTTGTGAGACTGCCAGAGGGGAAGAGAGCAGTTGGATGCAAGTGGGTCTTTACCGTGAAGCAGAACCCAGATGGACAGGTTGAGCGCTACAAAGCTCGACTAGTAGCCAAAGGATACAGTCAGACGTACGGCATCGACTATGACGAGACCTTTGCACCAGTTGCAAAGATGAGCACTGTCAGGACTCTGATTTCTCTGGCAGCGAATGGTGGATGGAAGCTACACCAACTAGATGTGAAGAATGCGTTTCTTCACGGAGATCTAGTGGAGGAGGTGTACATGGAGATACCACCAGGATTTGGCACCAATCAGACAGTGGGCATGGTCTGCAGGTTGAAGAAGTCCCTCTATGGACTGAAGCAGTCTCCTCGAGCGTGGTTTGACAGATTCAGAAGGGCGATGATAGGGATGGGATATCAGCAGATCAATGCTGACCATACTGTGTTCTTCCGTCGGAGTGGAGGCCACATCACCATGCTTGCGGTGTATGTGGACGATATGATTATCACAGGAGATAATGAGCAGGAGATCGCCCAACTCAAAGGAAAGCTTGGCAAGGAATTCGAGGTGAAGGATCTCGGCCTTCTTCGGTACTTCCTTGGGATTGAGATTGCTCGAGAAGCAGAGGGGATTGTTCTCTCTCAACGGAAGTATGCACTGGACCTTCTCACAGAAATTGGGATGTTGGGGTGCAAACCTGCAGCGACACCAATAAATCAGAGGTTCAAGATTGATGTTGAGGCTGGAGAACCAGTTGATCGGGACGGATACCAGAGACTGGTTGGCAAGTTGATCTATTTGAGCCACACACGTCCTGATATCTGCTTTGCAGTAAGTGTGGTGAGCCGCTACATGCATGACCCACGGAAGGGTCATATGGATGCAGTGTACCAGATTCTGTGGTACTTGAAAGGTGCTCCCGGGAAGGAACTAATATTCAGGAAGAACAATCACGTGATCACCGAGGGCTACTGTGATTCTGACTGGGCTAGTTGTGCTGATGACAGGAGGTCTACCTCGGGATATTGCATATTTGTAGGAGGTAACTTGGTCTCCTGGAGGAGTAAGAAGCAGTCTGTGGTGGCCAGATCGACAGCTGAAGCAGAGTACAGAGCTATTGCCTTGGGAGTTGCAGAGCTGCTATGATTGAAGAATATGCTGGTGGAGCTGAAGCCGGATCAAGGAGCCAAAATGAAGCTATGGTGTGACAATCAGTCAGCTATTAGTATCGCCAACAATCCAGTACAGCATGACAGGACCAAATACATCGAGATTGATAGATTCTTCATCAAAGAGAAGTTGGATAGTGGATTACTGGAGCTTGGCCATGTTCCAACCAGGGATCAAGTAGCAGATGGACTAACCAAGGGACTCGCCTCAGTGAGCATGACTAGAGGATGTGACAAGATGGGCTTAGTGAATATCTTTCACCCATCTTGAGGGGGAGTGTTGATATGGTATGTTGGGTGTCATATTTAAGTATAGTATAAGCACATGGGAATATCCTGAGGACATATTTGGGATGCCAGAATATGTCACAGGATATTCCGTTATGAGATTATTGTCATAATGATTGAGATCATTGTATTAATGACTGTAAGGCTATATAATGCCAATGAGACAATCAATAAAAAAACAACTAATTTCAAGAAAACATCATACCACCAGATGAGTATTTGGCAAAAATAATAATCCAATACCTATGGGACCAAGTGAGTAATGAACTGAAGAGAAGGGGTATGAAATGGTACAGACCTAATCATGCTCTGGAAGGGATGTCAGGGTGTGCTAAATCGATAAGGGATTAAAAAGGACCAGGGATAGGTATTATGACCATAGATGGATAAAAGGCCTGGTATGCTGTGAAGCGGGTTATGGAGGGCTGGATCGTCAAAAGTCTTAAAACCTAAACTGTTTATGGAAACTAAGATCCATCTTCACGGTAATTTTTTGGGGCGGCCGCTTGGGTCAAGGGGGGAGAAGGGGATTTGTTGCTGCAAGGTTCACGATGGTTATGGTTGTGAGGGTAGTCGTGCAGCAGACTGTGTCATGGGGAGGGAATCTTGGGTGAGTTCGACGAATTTGAATCCACAAGGGTTGTTATCACTTAATTTAGATGATTTGTGGCCATAAAGGTTGCCGAAAACTAAGGGATTTGCGGCCAAGAGTCTCATTGGACAATAAAGAAAATATGTGGTGGGATGTATTTGATATACTAGAGTAGTTGTAGTATGGATATTCCTGTCCTATGGTCCTTCACATCACATTAATACCTATGAGGTTTGTTGCACCAATAGTCGATATGAAATATTCTGGCCTTAGGAATGCTTGAAGTTGTAGCTCTCTCTCTCATAGACTTGTCCTTATCAGTGCCCACTACTACACCATCATTTGAAACAACAAAGTAAGAAAATTGAATGATGTGGTTATACAAACATACTCGAATTGAGTCATATTTTCTCCAATGTGTAGAGTAAGAAACAACGGTGTCAAGATGGTATTCCCGATTACCGATTTTTTTTTTTTACTAAGTTAGAAAGATCATTTTCCAAATTGACATTAGATTTTTCTCCTTATAGACCACATTGTCATCAAATAAATCAGCAAAAACTTGTCGTAAAACCACAACATTTATGTCCTCATGAATGGCTTAGTGCATTGGACATCCCATAAGACTTGTGTTGGTACGGTCCCCAACAAATGTTGACGTGGACCGAGTAAGTTGATGTGGCAAAAAGGTTGTTCATCTAGAATGGAAGAAGAAAGGTCCGGCTCATGTTAATGACGAATGATCCAGCAGGTCCGGCTCATGTTAATGTTGACGTGGACCGAGTAAGTTGATGTGGCAAAAAGGTTGTTCATCTAGAATGGAAGAAGAAAGGTCCGGCTCATGTTAATGACGAAGGATCCAGCTAGGTTTGTCTCTCCTTCAACCCGTGTCACTAAACAAAGAGTCACGAATCGCTCCCAAATAATTGGGTACGAGTGCGTAGTCAAGTCTAGTCTATGCTGCATTTTCGGCAGTAGTACGTTGTCTAAAACTCGATGCCAATCCTCGTATAATGTCAACAACATAACATCCATACACTTCATAATCAAAGCAATAATTACTATCTAGCCCATTTTTAACTAGACAGGTAGATAAGATAAGATACGAAACGAAAACAAATAACTAAAATCAACTAATTAATTAATTAAAGTCCTTACGACTCAAAAAGAAAAATCATAGGCACAAATAAAGATCCACTAATATCTCAATCCAAGTCCAATATAATCGAACAAATATGCTTAATGAAGAATAATCTGCAACTAAAAGTCTAAGCAAAAGCAACTGTCTATGCAAAAGCAACTAAATGTCTCCAATTGGAATATGATCCGGCAGTTCAGTATACAAATCATCTTCTAAAACTGTCAATGGTTTCAGAATTGAGCAAAGTACATGTAAGTAAAGTACACGAGTAAAGTACAATATATATATATATATATATATATATATTGTGTGTGTGTTTTTTGGAATGCATTGTTCGGTATGTGGAAGGTGTTGGGATCAGAAACGTCCTATAAGTGCTATGATACCACTTGTTGGGATCCCGTGCGTGATTCGAACTGGATTCAAGCCACAGACGTGGAAGCGATGCCAACCCACCTGAAGATAACGAACCAATCTACTACGAATGCCAAGACAGTTCAAACAACGTATATGTTCGGTGACTACGTCACCTGGACAAATTTCAATCTTTATAACTTCCGACAAAATATACAATATTGATAAAAGCAATGTTGAACCCTTTGCCCAAAGGTTCAACTCTCTCACCAAACTCAAGAAGAAAGAGAGATTACAACTGAAATTAATCACCAAATTCCGTAGCAATTTTCGTGATTGAAGACGACGACTACACGAATATATCTCCTCTTCCTTCTATCTTGGATAGCGAGTCCTACAAGCAAAGTATGGGCTCTCTTAGATTTTTTATAGACAGGCATCCTAAATCTCCCACCTTGTGCTATTTTCTGTGCCTCTACCCTCAATGCATATAAATAGGTTGAGAAACCTATTTTAGGATTTTAGGAAATTCGTAAAATAACCCACCATCAGATTTGACCGTCCACCAGCATCTAACGGTGCATATTAGACCCAGAACTCGTTCAGCCCTGATCGAATCAAACTCGGCCTGAGTTATATTTGGACACTACCAAAGGTTTTGTCTCAAAATACCCAAGTTCGGATCAAACTCTGACCGGACTTAACTCGGTACGAGTTCAGTCCCTACTGTCACAAACTAGATACAACATTATCCCCCTCCAATCTGATGAGAGGTACTGACTCCATGGCTTCTCAACTGGACTCTATGTCTGTCGTCTCGCGACAGAGTTCCTGCTTTCTTGTCACTGATTTTTGATCCCTTGAGCTGCTTTGCATCTTTCTTCAACTCCAGCTCCTCGACCACCATGTCGATGCTAGCTGCCATGCGTAGCATCTCTTCTACCACCGAGATCTTGCCGATATCAATGACACAACCAAGATCGTAGTCCCTGACGATTAGTCTCACCATAATTCTTGGTCTGGCTCCGACTTCCGTCTTCTACCAAAATGTGCTACTGTTCCGACGAGCTTCTTCACCCTTGGCCAACCCAACCAAGCGACGGTATGGTTCTCCCGAGATTCAGTCACATGAACCTGCTCACATTTGTGTCCGACACTAAAGCTCCCTCGTACACATGCATCCTCGAGCAGAACATCATTCACTATGCACGCCGTCGATGACCTTTGCAAATAGAGATGCACCCCCCTTAGATTGAGTTTGCTGGCCTTGATCTCCTTTCTGGCTTCGAATTGTTGAAATCGATGTTGCTTCGCAAAGCTTTGGCAAACCACCCATCATAATAACAGGATCTGTGGAACAACCCCCACCTGGAGACCGATCAGCTATCATGGGGCCTACAGTCTGACCCTCAATCTTTGACTCATCACCATTCGTCGCTTTGTCTCGACGAACATAATCCTTCGTATCACTCAAAACGTCTCGAAGATCCCCTAAGACAAGTTTTTGACGATTCATAAACTTCTGTCAAACACCCCTCGAGCCTCCATCTGATGTGTGCGGCCTGCCTGTACAACTCAGCGGTTTGAGCCGGTATATGCCACAACATCTCCTTGAGCCAGCTTTTAGGAACCTTCGTAAGAATCTAATCTTTGTCCCCAAACAAACTGCGCCAGCCATTATCTGCCAGTCTTCCTACCAAAATCAAGTTGTACCGCAAGCTCGGTACTTGTCGCACACCCTTGAGAACGAGTTTCTCGCCAAGTTTTGTTAAGTTTTACCGATGCCAACAACTGCAACTGTCCCCTTGTTGTCTATCTTTACATGTCCAAACCTACCGTCTCGGTATGACGTAAAGATCCTCCTATGTGGAGTGGCGTGATACGAAACTCCTGTGTCCATAACCCAATCGCCGTCAAGCCACTTGCCATAATGTTCCTCTGTATCGGTTATTGCGATGATGATCTCCCATATCAGGGAGATCTTCCTGATCGTCCTTGCCTTTGGTCTTCTCTATTTTGTGGTTCATGGAGTTTCTCTTAATATAACTCATTTCACCACAATGATAGCAGCTCTCCTTGTGGTCCATAGTCGCAAGATCCCGAGAACTCCCTCCCGTCCTCACCTGTGACTCGAGTCTTTTCTAACCGTAGAAAGCAACCAGAGCGGACTCCTGCGACGATTCAATTTGCTTACGCTGGACCTCGTTCAACAAATTACTTTTGATTGCCTCAATTATGACAACTCTATCAGGCACAAAATTGCTTACCGATACCATTATCAACATCTCCCAGTTTTTCGGCAGAGAACTCAAAAGCAGCAGGGTCTGAAGTTCAGCGTCAATCACTATATTCATCGTAGACAGTTAATTGATGTTACCCTGAACCTCGTTCAGATGTTGTGCCACCGGGGCTCCCTTCGTGTACTTCGAGTTGACGAGTTGGCGAATAAGAAATGCCTTGTTTCCAGTCGTTTTTCTTTCGTACAACGAATACGGCTTCTCCTACAATATTTTTGTCAAACTCTCCATGGACATGTGGTGAAACATTGAATCGTTCAGCCATTGACTGATGAATTCAGTGGCCTTCTGATCTAATCGTTTTCAGTCATCAGCAGCTTTGTCCGATGGTTTGGCATTGTCGTCCTCTAATGGACCATGCAAGTCCTTGCACCAGAGTAGATTCTCCATTCTTGGCTTCCAAATCGTCCAGTTCCTCCTGTGAATGTGAGAATACGTGTGTTTATCTGCTCCATAGACATGGTTGCACATTTTCTCTCATGAACCTGAGAGCTCTGGTAACAGATATTGGGATCATAAATGTCCTACAAACGCTCTGATATCACTTGTTGGAAAATTGTGCGTGACCTGAACTGGATTCGGCTATTGACATAGACATAGAAGCAATGCCAATTCACCTGAAGATAACAAACCAATCTACTATGAATGCCAAGATAGATCAAACAATATATATGTTCGGTGGCTACGTCACATAAACAAATCCAATCTTTATAACTTCTGACAAAAGATACAAGATTGATAAAAGCAATGTCGAACCCTTTGCCCAAATGTTCACCCCTCTTACCAAACTCATGAAGAAAGAGAGATTACAATTGAAATCAATCACCAAATCCTATAGCGATTTTCCTGATCGAAGACGACTCCACAAATAGATCTCCTCCCTTCTATCTTGGATGGTGAGTTCTAAGAGCAAAGTATGAACTTTCTCTTAGATTTTCTGTAGACAAGCACCCTGAATCTTCCACCTTGTCCTATTCTTTGTGCATCCACCCTTAACACATATAGATAGGTTAAGAAACCTATTTTAGGGTTTTAATAAATCTCCAAAATAGCCTACCATTAGATTTGGCTGTCCACCATCATCCAATGTTGCATATTAGACCCAGAACTCGTTCAGCCCCGACCGAACCGAACTCGGCCTGAGTCCGGTTTGGACCTTGCCAAAGGTTCTGTCTCAAAATACCCGAGTTCGTACCTAACTCTGACTGAGTTTAGTCCCTACTTTCACAGACTGGACATAGCAGAAGGCAAGTTGCTAATACATCATGTCAATGCGGTTGGGGTACAACTTCTATCATTCGAATAGGTAGGACTAATGAGTATACGAGTATGTTGTCCATATTTCTACTAGTGTATTCCCCCTCATGGGTTATTTACCATATAATTCATGTTATATGATTATGTAACGAGTATGATAAAAAGTAGTTTATAACTGGTAATCAAAATCATGGAATAACTCTCGTCTACAATCAGTGCTAATAGAACATGAATCATAACTAGAAGGAATAGCATAAAAAACTATATAAAGTAAATATACGAGAGATCACAAGTACTTATCTGCATTGTCTGATGGATATGTGTTGACAACTAACCGGTACCCATACGAAGATCCCTCTACTACCCCAAGGAAAACATAGCAACAAACATATAATTAGACTCTTGGCTAAGGGTCTAACTAGTAGTACTTAAGCTTCAATTCCTATAGCAAGTAATTCAGTGCTTTAAAATTTAAAACATTTCTACTAACTTACAGGGCAAGTATATGTTCTCTAGAAAATTTGGAAAATTGTAAGCAGTATGCCCACAACTGAGTAAGCCTGGAAAAAATATTAAACCATAGGGTACAAAAGTGGTCCTTATGTGACTTGTCTCCTTGATTAACTCGGTAGACGCCAACGGACCGAGTCATAGATGCAAGACAAATCATGTTTGCCATCACGCAGTCCCAATGACCTCCTATAACTCCTTCACTGAATCTGTGTTCCATTTTCTCAACTGATGGTGTTCCATCGAATTCATCAACTGTATAAATAGTCAACTGTCGTCCGTCTCCCACTGTTCGTACGTGGGATCATTCACTGCTTGGGGGTTGTCAGTCAGATGTTTTGACAACCGCATTCCTCGAAGTGTCTTCTTGACTTTCTTTGGCCATGTAGGATAACTATCTGGACCGTCTAGTCGTCGATCGATAAGTCGAATCAATGAAATCGTCGTGGCAGCGCCCGGTGTCCCCGCCAATGCGTTACCGGCACTGATTTGTCAGCACTGCTACTTGCCGCAGTGTTCGTCATCTTTAAATGTTCTCGATTCGATTGTCGTTGATTGTCTCGGCCTAATATCCACATCAACATTTTCAATACGCGTTCAACGTAGGCAGAACTAGCTCGCACGAGGTAAGCATAGATCGAATGTGGATCACACAAGCCTGGACAGTGATGCAATCTAGGTTGCTTTTTGTTAGATCCTAACGTGGATACCGGACCAGGAATAGAGATTCACACAAACCAAATTTGCTCTTTGTTCCTGATGTCGTTGTCGAGATTCAGAGGGTAAACAAACCATTGTTTACCCTCTAAAGATGTCAATGCCGACGATTTTTTTTGGAAGGACAGCTAAAGTTAGGGTTTGGGGTTAGATGACGACTGGGTATGCATGATTAGGATTAAGGTTAGGGTTAGGGTTAGGGTATCCGTAGAAGTCGTGATGGCTGTGGTGGGATTAGGGTTAGGTTTTTTGAGATGGCGGTTGTGGGTGCTGGTGGGGCCAAAGGGGTGGGGGTATTCTGGTCGGGTAGGGGGTGTGGGGGATTTGGGCGGTGTGCAAGGGGGGTGGTCGGATCGTCGGGTCGTCGGATGGCACAACAGCAGCCGCAGCAGTAGGTGCGACAACGACAACAGCAACAACACAATAGATGCAACAACAACAGTGGTAGCACCAACAACAACGACAACGGAGGAAGTGGGGAGCGGCTAGGGTTATGGTGTTTTTTTTTCACTGGAGAGGGCGATGGCGATGGCGGTTAGGGTTTTGGCTCTGATACCATGTACAAGTAGAATAATAGGATGATACTATTATTGAAGGAGAGATTACTTATATATAGGAGATGATTGACCTCTTTTTTATTCTCTACCCGATGTAGGACTAAAGCCCAATGACTAATAATTCGTGTCAAAATCTTACATTTTCTTTCAATGTATTGCTACTCATCTATCTTAGTTTTCACTTTTTTTGGTAAACTAATTTTCTGGATATATTTCTTAATATCCCAACACTCATCCATAAAGCATGGTTTGTTTTATAGTTGTCCTATATAATTTTCTTTCAACTTAAAATGTATCTTCTGATCATAATTCGAAAGCATTCCTCCATTTCAATTATTATGTTTTGATTCTATGCACGACATATTTCTCAATCTTTTCGTCGTAATGAATGATCGATCATAAATAGTAAAAACTTTCACTCCTAGGTATCTCTTGGCTATTTATATGTACCCCCCTTTTTTCTCTTTGCCTTTTGGTTAAAGTTACATATCATATGATCATTTTTTTTCTATTTTTAAAAACTTTATATTCCAATTAAAATCCTTTATTTCTCTTTACTATGTTAACATCTAATAATTCTCTCTACTAACACAATTGTATCAACAAACATCAGACGCCATGAAATCTCCTCCTGGATATGTCTAGTAATTTCATCCATAACTAACACAAAAAGTATGTACTTAATGTTGATCCTTGATGTAAGCCAAAGTTAATAGAAAATCATTTAGTCTCAATATAACTACTAGGAACCTGTTTCTTCTCTAAAGCCACCACATTAACTTCCTAGGAACTATATCAAAAGCTTTCCATGAGTCCATAAAAATTGTATGTAAATCCTTTTTTTTTTCTTTAAATATTTCAATTAATCTTCTTAATAAGTAAATGGCTTCTATAGTAGATCTTTCCAGCATAAAACAAAATTGATTCTATGGAACTTTAGTTTCTTTTCTTAATTTCTCAATAGTTGTTACAACTCTATATATGTCCATTTTTTTATGTATGGGTACTATAGTATTGGTTCTCCATTCATTGGACTTCTCTTATCTTTTCTTTATCGGGTATTTTCTTAGTGCTTAGGATTGGTTTAGTAAATTAGTAAGCAATATCAATCATTTCTCACCTAAACTTTTGCAAACCTCAATAGGAATATTATGAGGTTCTATCGCTTTTCCATTTTTTTTTCTTTTAAGTATTCTTAACTTCAAAATTTCTAAATTTACGACAATGGTAATATGAACTATCACTAACTAACTATATATCTAATTTAGCTCTTCTAGGTTGTTGTTATTAAATAACTTAAATAACTTGTGAAAATAACATTTCCACTCTCCTTAGTATGATTCTCTTACTATAAACTCCTAAAATCTCTTTTGCTACTTTCTTGATGCAATTTGACATATTACACCTTATAATATTAGAGTTCCTTTTGTGTTCCGTCTTCCTTCCTTTATCACTTAATTCTACGGCAATACTAAGTTCTCTTGTTTCAAGTTCGTCCATCTAGTTCTTGGTCTCTAGCCTATTGGTGCAGGCCTATGGCCAACAGGTTAGGGTTTCAGTAAAAGGGACAAGAAGGGGAAAGAGAATATTTGGAAGAATGACACTTGCCTAAAGTTTCTCTTATTTCAATTCAACTCCCTTGTACATTTGATGGACGGATTATTATATAGACCTGTTGGTTGCTAAAAAAGAACAAAAAAGTACTTAACTACAAATATTGACAATAATGGCAAATTATTAATAACATGAACTAAATCACAAAATATGATTATGATGGAAAGATAACTACAGTAAATGTCCTCAATACGATCAACCATCAATTAAGATTTTACCAAAAACGACAAAAAAGTAATATTACGAAGCTGATTTGATGACGGAAAAGATTGAATTTGGGGATCTGACATAACTAGGTGGTATCCATAGGACACGACCACCTATTTTTTGTTTGATTCGTGTATATCTCCTTATCTTCGATTTGATTGCTTGTGGGCCTAGAATACTCTCGTAGCTTTATGCCCTTTCCATCATAGTCTAGTCATCTGTACTAGGTACAGCCAGGGCTGCATCATCTATCCTATCCTTTCTTTTCAATTTCTAATAGTAATATCTAAGCAATCAAACCTATGTTGAGTGGCTAAACTCTCACCTGATATAACTTTACAATCTTTACATGCCAAGTTGGGAGAGAATAGTAAGGAAAATTTATTTTGGAGATGTTATCCCCTAATTAAAATTTGTGCTCTTTTACATTTTCACATTAAACCTCTGGTCTCTTTCATCACCCATGTCCCGGAAAAGTTGTTTAGGTTCTTCTACCTGTCTTGATGAAATCCTTCAAGGAGGCGGCGATGGACAATATACTAATGTACAATAATTCAATTGGCTAAAACTGTACTACTGGGAAAAGGTAGGTCTACCTACAGTTGAGTAGTCTAGAAGGTTTTATGGCAAGTCCTCTTCTACGTAGGATAATAATATGCCATCAGAAGAGATGGTTGACTACATCTTGATAGACGGTCATAAATTTTGGTTAATTCATTTGTGGAGCTTTCTTATGTCTAAACGTGATAGTATTTTAATGGGAGAAGACTTTGATGGTGGTGATGATTCGTGATGCGAATCTTTACATTTCTTTATTCTTATAGCATGTATGGTGGCCTCAAATTCTCCACCAGCCGTTTGGTGGCTAGTAAGTTTATGCATGAGTTAACTAATATCATTATGACAGTGAAACTTCATTAATATTATGCTCAAGTTTTTATATGTTTACCCTTGCATTAGAATACAATGACCAATGAGATGTTGAATTTTATATATAAGTCTCAGCGAGTATCTAATTATGTCTGTAATATCCGATGCTGTTGAACTATTACTGATTTGTGTATCCTTGTTTTTCCAGAATTGGTATTGCCTTTCCAAGACACTGGCAGAGGCTGATGCTCTGGATTACGCAGCAAAACATGGACTTGATGTCGTGACTGTTCTCCCAGCTTTGGTTTTTGGTCCATTGCTGCAAGCCACAGTGAACTGTAGCAGCTTGTTTCTCCTCAATCTATTAAAAGGTATGACATTATATTTGCACTTGTAAATATTCTGATCTAGCTAAATATTTTGTTTAACTCGTATTAATGGCAAAAAGCACAATCATTTTTGTGAAAGAGAGAACCAGATAGAAACTAGCAAGCGTTGTCCTTTATAGGTGGCTTTATCAATATATGATTATGACCAATGAGTCTATGAATATCTCTGCTGACGTTGACCAATGCCTCTTATTATTTAGCTTTAGTTCTTTTATGGCCATCAGAAAAGGCTCCATGTTTTGTCAAGTCATACCATAATCTGGTCAAGGCATTGTGGGGATGTTATGGGGGATTGATGGTCCTCAATTGTCTATCTTGTCGTTCCATCCGGATTCTTCAAAAATTTCAGACACGATGCTAAACATTCCCTTTTGACAACGAATAAACAAAACACAAATAATCGAAATTAATAGCAAAAACAAGAGCTCAAGATATAATGTGGTTCCGATGAAGACGGGCATACATCCATGAGACAAGGGGAGAATTTCTTTATTGAATCAAGTGAAAACTTTACAAGAGTTGTACAATAATGTTGTATTGCACAAACCTCCTTTATGATATCCACAACTAGCTTTCTTCGTTCTTCTTTCAATTTTCTTAGAGCTTCCTAGCACAATCACAAACACACCTATATTACGGTTAGAAATAACCTTAAATAGGCTCACCTAATATTGCTAAATATTCGAACAAATCCTGACCATCGAAACCCATCCAAAACTGGATTTGGATAGGGCATTCCTTATTTGAACACGAGCCATATTACAACAATCTCCACCTTGGCTTGTTATTTAACTAGCCATCTTTTGAACATTGCATCCGTATTTCCTTGGACTTTATTTTCTCCTTTGTATTTTCTTGCCCACTGACATAATCTTTTACCTAGAATCGTGAAACTGGCATCCGATATAGTCTTTGTACGATATAGTCCCTGTCTAGAACTGTGAAATTGCCATGACCCTCCTACCGAGGCCTCAAATCTTCCTCGTACCTAGATAGAAGTCGAGACTCTTCTTTATAAGAATCATCTTTATTAGCATAACCGTTGGGTTCACCTTAGTAATGATCTTTATAATATCAATATCCTCGTGGCATCACTCCCTTATCTTGTGATACTGTACTTCGATATGTTTCATTCAACTATGATATACTTGATTTTTTGCAAGATGAATCACACTTTGACTATCAAAAACAAAGAAACCTGCATTTTCTCCAATCAGGGCCTCCTTTGAAGCCTCTACTATTGCTATGTATTCTAACTCCATAGTTGATAGCGCCACAATATCTTAAAATGGCAACTTCCAACTGACTAGAGAATCTGCAAGCGTGTATACATAGCATATAGTTGATCCTCTCTTATCAGAGTCAACAACATAATCCACATATCCTTGCTATTGACTCGATCCATGTACTAACTTGTGAAACAATAAATTAAGATCCTTACTTCCTTTTAGATAACATAAGTATCCACTTTACAGCTTCCTAATAGACTCTCCTTGGATTTGGCATGTACTAACCGAATAAACTAACCGCATATGATAAATCCAGTCGAGTGTATATCATAGTGTACATGACTGAACCCACTACACTAGCATATGGTACTCGAGACATCTTTTCCTACTTTTCTGTTTTCGGATATTCTTTGGAGGATAACTTAAAATGATTAGTGATGGAGGTACTCACCTTTCTTAAGTCATTCATGTTGAATCTTTCAAGAACCTTTTTAATATACTTTCTTTGGGATAGCTATAGGTTACCATCCTTCATGTCTAAATAGATTTTCATCCCACGGATTTTCTCTGTCCCACATAACTCCTTTATGCCAAATTCTATACTCAATGAAGCTTTCAGCACCTTTATTTCCACTATACTCTTAGGAAATTAATATGCCATCGACGTATAAAAGGGGATAATATCTACGAACCATCCTTGAGCGGCTTCAAGCACACACAATTGTACTCGCATCGAGAGAAATTTCTCTTTAACATTACAAGTTGAAGCTATACCACTGCTTCAGAGACTGCTTCAACCCATAAATAAATCTCTCGAGTTCATATACATGATCCTCCTTGTCGGGCTCTATAAAATCTCCGAGGTCCTTCATGAAAATCTTCTCTTCCAACTCCCCATACAGAAAAGTTGTGTTCACATCCATTTGCTCAAACTCTAAATCCTGAATCGCCATTATTACCGACAAAACCGGAATAGACGTATGCTTGACCATATGCGAGAAAATTTTGTTGTAGTCAATCCTTTCCTTTCGAGCTCGGAGATCCTGAATCGCCATTATTACCTTCGCAACTAACCGCTCCTTGTTTTGCTCATTGTCCTTTTTTTTAGTATCCACTTGGAGCGAATAACCTTCCTTCGTTTCGGTAGCTTGACCAAGTTTCACGTACCGTTCTTCCGAAGTGACTCCATCACCTTAATCATGGCCACCATCCATCAATTCTTGTCCTCTTTTCCAATGGTCTTCTTATAATTGCTATAATCTCATTAATGCTACTGTCTATGGTTTATACTGGGGTTGGTCATCATCATCCATCTTCGTAAATTACTTATCCACCTCCGCATTAATAACTATAATGGTGCTTCGGTGACCGTATATTATTTAGTGTCAGAAACCTCCACCTCTACAGAATCATTGTCATCTGATATGCTACTCGTCTCCTTAGACTCTTTTTTTCCATGCATTTCAACATGGAAACATCATCGAAGATCATATTACGAATAGTCAACACCCTTCTACTACTTTTTAGATCTAATAACTTGTAGCCTTTAACTAATGTTTAAATCCCCAAAAATACATCATTTTGACTTTTAACTCCATCTGGGTTCTGTCCTTCTGATTCACACGTGAATAGGCAGGGACTCAAACACACATAAATAATCACAATTAACGGGCTCTCCTCGCCATATATTTTTAGGAATATGAAGATCAATTGTTGTAGATGGTGCTCTATTGAGCAAATAGTATGTATAATTAATCCTTTTTTTTCCAGAAGTCCTCTATAAAGCCTGTTTGTAACTAGATACTCCTGACCCTCTCTGATAGTGTTCTGTTCATGAGGTATGCTGTCTCGTTATGTTCTGGCTATTGTGTTGATATGGTATGTTGGGTGTCATATTTAAGTATAGTATAAGCACATGGGAATATCCTGAGGACATATTTGGGATGCCAGAATATGTCACAGGATATTCCATTATGAGATTATTGTCATAATGATTGAGATCATTGTATTAATGACTGTAAGGCTATATAATGCCAATGAGACAATCAATAAAACAACTAATTTCTACATGGTATCAGAGCTAAGTTTCCACAAACTCTAGCCGTCACCAAGCTCCCACAAACCCACAGGAGGATTTCCTAGATCTCCTCCACCGAACTCTTCCACGCCCCCCCTCATTCTTCCCTTCTCTTCTCTTCTCCGCCCTTCGCAGGCCGCCCCTCGCGGTTGCTGTCCCGTTCCGCTACTGCTGCGGCTACTACTGCTGCTGCTGCTGCGACGGCGGCTGTAACATGCGTGCTGCCGCCTCCTCCGCACCAGTATGAGACAGCGCCTAATAGGGAAGCCTAGATCTGAAAAAAGGGGGGACATGTTCGGATCTAGGAGCGGACGACGAGGACGAGCGTGAGTCGTGGAGCGGACGTGACGTGATTGGATAGACGACGCATCGATGGAGGAGATCATCAAGAAGCTAGATTCTGCAGAGGTGGCGACGTTGATGAAGTTGTTGACGATGTCGGCTGGTGAGAACACGACACGAACGTCGCCGGAGTTGAAGCTTCCCTCCATCGATATGAAATTAGATGGACCAGCCACCTATCTGAGTTGGTCACGACGGGTGAGAAGAACCCTCGCAGGAAAAAACATGGAGGGGTTCCTGACGGGCGAGACAACAGAGCCGGACGAGGGCTCGACAGGACGCGATGAGTGGAAGTCCACTCATATGGTGATCTACATCTGGCTTCTCAACTCCTTAGTCCAGTCTATTGTCGCCACAGTAGACGGTATTGAGATGGTGAAAGATGTGTGGGAGAAGTTGAGAAGGACCTATGATGGTGTGGGGAACAACTTACGGGTCTTCTAGATAAAGGGGGAGATTGGTGACACCGTACAGGGAGAGAAGACGGTGCAGGAGTATGCCACGGAGTTGGAGCGTCTGTGGTTGGATTATGATCACTCCTCAGATCGGGCGAGCTGCGGGGACCCTAAGTGTAATGAGAGACAGGTGTGTCTGCAGGAAAGAACGATGAAGTTCCTCAAAGGGCTGACTGCAGCTTTCGCACAGAGGACGGCCCTACTTCTAGCCCAACCAAAGATCCCTAGCCTTGAGGAGGCTATCTCAACCATGATCCAGGAGGAGACACGCATCAGGCTGCAAGCCGGGACAGGTGGTCCCCCCGAAGCAAAGTCAGCACTAGCGATCACCAGCTCAGGTAACACAGGATCTAAGGGAGAGCCCTGGCAGCATAACCGACAGTGCTACAACTGTGGGGAGGGGTCATCATCGGTATGCTTGTACCAAACCACCTAGGGAGGGAGATTCAGGTGGTGGACGAGGACCGTTCGGCGGACGAGAATATAATGGAGGACGTGGTCGTGGTCGAGTGGGTAGACGAGGCGGCTGAGGACGTTATCGGGCGAACCTCCTGATATCAGAAGGGAACGGAGAAGCTGATGGCACCTTTACTGTAGAGGACCAGGCACTGGGAGACATGAGGAGTAGAACAGATGAGGCGTCCACCTCATTCTTTGTTAGGGACAACGCTGCCATGTATGCCCATCTATCAGAAGGTATCGACGAATCACTTGCCCTTGCGTCTATCTCTTCCCTTAAATCATCAGACTGGATTATCGACTCGGGAGCATCTCGGCATGTGACGGGGAATGCTAGTGAGTTTTCTTCCTACATTCACCTAGCATCAGCAGACAGCATTCAGACAGCTGATGGCACTTTCCAGCCAGTGGTCGGTAAGGGTACTGTTAATTGTACATGTTCAGTAAGATTATCCAATGTTTTACATGCTCCATCCTTTCCAGTCAGTCTCTTGTCCATTAGTTCTATAATCCTCCAACTTAAATGCATTGTTTCTTTTGATATTCCTAAGGTGACCTTCCAGGAGAAAGGGACAGGACGAAGACTTGGGACTGGCACTTGGCATGAGGGACTGTGGTACCTAGATCGAGAAGGACTGGACTCAGCATTGGTATCTATGGTAGAGAAGTCTGGCATGGAAGGACTGTAGCAGAGGACTGAGGATACCTTGATACTCCATCATCGGAGGATGGGACATTCTTTCTTTGATACTCTAAGTAAGTTGTATCCAGAGATTTATGCAAAAACAAATAAAGAGAAATTAGTATGTGATGCGTGCGAGTTAGGAAAACTTACTAGGAGCTCATATGTTGGCACGGGTCATAGGAGCACTTTTGCTTTTGAGGTAGTACATTCTGATGTCTGGGGTCCATGTGCTACTAATACTATGAATGGTTATAAGTACTTTGTTTCTTTCATTGAGTGTGCCTCTCGTGTTACCTGGTTATATTTGATGAAAAATAAGAATGATGTACCTGCTTGTTTTCGGGATTTCCATAAGCATGTCCAGACTCAGTACAAAGCAGTTGTGAAGGTACTGAGGTCTGACAATGGAACGGAGTATACCAACAGGACGCTTGCAGAATACTTGTCAGCACACGGAATACAACATCAGACCACATGTGCATATACACCAGCACAAAATGGAGTTGCAGAAAGGAAAAACAGACACCTTCTGGAGGTCGCAAGAAGTATGATGATCGACATGAATGTCCCACAGAGTCTGTGGGGGCATGCAGTGTTGACAGCAGCTCAACTCATCAACAGGATGCCCTCGAAGGTCCTCGGATGGAAGTCTCCATGTGAGGTATTGTAAGGCAATAATAGTGGGATACTCCCACTGAAGGTGTTTGGGTGTGTGTGTGTTTTGTGAAGGACAACAGACCATCAGTTGGAAAACTTGACCCTAGAGCGGTCAAATGCATCTTCGTAGGCTACTCGGCGACCCAGAAGGGGTATGTGTGCTAGAGTCCAGTAGAGAAGAAGTTTGTCAGTATGGATGTCCACTTTCGGGAGCATGAGCCATACTAACGCCAGGACGGAACTTCACACAACACGCCTAATACTGCCAGTATTAGGCGAGAGGGGGAGATGGAGAACTTGGTGGTAACCGATTTAGAAGTTTGGCATGGAGTCACGGAGAAGGGACAAGAAGGTGAAGGTGTTAAGCCTACGGCTCAGGGAGAGTTACTTACCTACAGCAGGAGAGAGAAGCAAACTGCAGGACCAGTACCGACAGTGCCAGTGCCAAGTCCCTTGCCTGCGTTCGTCCCAACTCCTGAGGCACCGACACCAACCCCCCTTCAGGTGATACCCCCTCCTTCACAAGATATCATTCCTCTTACTTCTACTCCTCCCACACCACTATCTGTACGGAGGACCACTCACAGCAATGCAGGAAATCCTCCAAACAGATATGGTTGGAATATTGTCCAGTTTGTTTCTTATGACCATATCCCTTCTTCTCATGGAGAATTTATAGCATCTTTGGATAGTATTACTGTACCTAACAATTGACAGGATGCCCAGAACGATCCGAAGTGGCAAGCGGCAATGCACGAGAAGTTGGGAGCTCTGGAGAAGAACCACACTTGGGAGCTTGTGAGACTGCCAGAGGGGAAGAGAGCAGTTGGATGCAAGTGGGTCTTTACCGTGAAGCAGAACCCAGATGGACAGGTTGAGCGCTACAAAGCTCGACTAGTAGCCAAAGGATACAGTCAGACGTACGGCATCGACTATGACGAGACCTTTGCACCAGTTGCAAAGATGAGCACTGTCAGGACTCTGATTTCTCTGGCAGCGAATGGTGGATGGAAGCTACACCAACTAGATGTGAAGAATGCGTTTCTTCACGGAGATCTAGTAGAGGAGGTGTACATGGAGATACCACCAGGATTTGGCACCAATCAGACAGTGGGCATGGTCTGCAGGTTGAAGAAGTTCCTCTATGGACTGAAGCAGTCTCCTCGAGCGTGGTTTGACAGATTCAGAAGGGCGATGATAGGGATGGGATATCGGCAGATCAATGCTGACCATACTGTGTTCTTCCGTCGGAGTGGAGGCCACATCACCATGCTTGCGGTGTATGTGGACGATATGATTATCACAGGAGATAATGAGCAGGAGATCGCCCAACTCAAAGGAAAGCTTGGCAAGGAATTCGAGGTGAAGGATCTCGGCCTTCTTCGGTACTTCCTTGGGATTGAGATTGCTCGAGAAGCAGAGGGGATTGTTCTCTCTCAACGGAAGTATGCACTGGACCTTCTCACAGAAATTGGGATGTTGGGGTGCAAACCTGCAGCGACACCAATAAATCAGAGGTTCAAGATTGATGCTGAGGCTGGAGAACCAGTTGATCGGGACGGATACCAGAAACTGGTTGGCAAGTTGATCTATTTGAGCCACACACGTCCTGATATCTGCTTTGCAGTAAGTGTGGTGAGCCGCTACATGCATGACCCACGGAAGGGTCATATGGATGCAGTGTACCAGATTTTGTGGTACTTGAAAGGTGCTCCCGGGAATGAACTAATATTCAGGAAGAACAATCACGTGATCATCGAGGGCTACTGTGATTCTGACTGGGCTAGTTGTGCTGATGACAGGAGGTCTACCTCAGAAAATTGCATATTTGTAGGAGGTAACTTGGTCTCCTGGAGGAGTAAGAAGCAGTCTGTGGTGGCTAGATCGACAGCTGAAGCGGAGTACAGAGCTATTGCCTTGGGAGTTGCAGAGCTACTATGGTTGAAGAATATACTGGTGGAGCTGAAGCTGGATCAAGGAGCCAAGATGAAGCTGTGGTGTGACAATCAGTCAGCTATTAGTATCGCCAACAATCCAGTACAGCATGACAGGACCAAACACATCGAGATTGATAGATTCTTCATCAAAGAGAAGTTGGATAGTGGATTACTGGAGCTTGGCCATGTTCCAACCAGGGATCAAGTAGCAGATGGACTAACCAAGGGACTCGCCTCAGTGAGCATGATTAGAGGATGTGACAAAATGGGCTTAGTGAATATCTTTCACCCATCTTGAGGGGGAGTGTTGATATGGTATGTTGGGTGTCATATTTAAGTATAGTATAAGCACATGGGAATATCCTGAGGACATATTTGGGATGCCAAAATATGTCACAGGATATTCCATTATGAGATTATTGTCATAATGATTGAGATCATTGTATTAATGACTGTAAGGCTATATAATGCCAATGAGACAATCAATAAAACAACAACTAATTTCTACATATTGCCTTTGTATACGTTATAATCCCTCTATAATAGTATTATGTTCATGCGCTCCGCTATCCGTTCTATTTTGGATGTCCTGAAACCGTTTATTGCCTCTGTATACCATGTTCGTTACAATACTACTAAAACTTGTCGAGGTTTACTCACCTCTATTGTCGCCCCGCAAATACTTCATTGTTCGCCTCTTCCACTTCTCTACGACCATTCTCGACTCGAAATCTAGCAAACACCTATGACGTAGTACTCAATACCTTCCTTTGATCGATCCGATTATAGTCCCTTAATGTAGTTGAGTCCTTCTGTCTTGTGCATTGCATGCTTGAAGCCTACTTATGTTGCTTTTCCCATGAATACTTGCACAAATCCAGTTCGTACTCCTTAAAACCCTTTAGCAACTCATTTTTGTGCAACTCACAAGACCTCTCTCACTCATGTGGCCAAAATACATATGCTACAACTTTGCGATATCCTCCATTTGTTTTTTTGTAATGGCAGATGCACCACCAATAACCATGCTCCATTCTATCCGACACAAGTTTGATGACATTTGTTGCCCCTTCATGACCACTAGATTACCTTTAACTATCTTTAAAACTGAATTATGGCTAACAAACTTGCATCATATTGCGTGCAACGCAACCTTAGAAATAAGGTTCTTTAATTTTGGAATATGTCTCACATTCACGAGTGCTCATACCACACCATCAAACATACGAAATTTGATGTTTGCTACGCTGACGGTTTTTCATGTTGCATTGTTTCTGTCACGATATGCTTGCAAATACTTAGGTACGAGTACGTGAATACGTCCAACCTACGTCGCATTCTTGACGGTAGTACGATGTTGATATTCATAAATAACAATATCATATCAACTCTCACATCCATAGATATGTAGGTCTGTCATCTAAATTATAACAAGAACTAGGAAAAAGACGAAAAAACATACGAACGAAAAATATGTACAACAGATTATAAGATATCAAAAGAAAGAGGACACAAATCCCGATCTTAATGTTGAAGTACTGTAGACCATGGTAAGAGTCATCTAAGTAGGCATGTCAATTATCTAGTCATGATTGAAGCAATTACATATACTAAACAAGAACTAGCACACTTGAACAATATATGCATGTAAAATTATATGACCGAATTCACAATATGTTTGCGATCAGACAGTCATATGAGAGATGTATGACTAAATTCACAATATAACTAAAGATGAGACCGTCATACAAGAGATGTATCTCTGAATTCACAATATATTCAAGATCAGGTGGTCATACAAGAGATCTATCATTGAATTAACAATATCAGACAATTATATATGAGGTGTATGACTCAATTTACATTATTATCAAGCGTTCAATAAGGTAAAGAACATGTCACTCACTACATGATCACAAGAAACAAGAGAACTGGAACATGATAAACACAGTAAATGATACAAGACTAGTCTTATAGCATATAACAATATATATGAAAACTAAAACTAGATTTGTTTGAGTACCGTACATGCATGATCAATCGAGACGAAAAACGGAACAAACCAACATTCATTGAACACACCAATGCTATCCTCGAGCTAACAAATCGCAAGCAATCGAACAATCGTGTAAGCATTAAGAGTCTCACCAACCAAGTCTGTTTAGGATTTCTAAATATAACAGGTTTCTTACTAACAAGTTACTATGCTTTATCTTTCAGTTAAGGGATTAGTTACTAGACAAATTACTAGATTAAGATAATTCTAACCCATCTACCCTATATACTTCGTCGGTTTTAATTTTGAATTATAGATTTAAATCTAGAATATCAAGTTTATACCTCGAATTTCGTACATCGGAAATCTGCGATAAGCAAATTGAGGCAAGATTATTGACAAGAAATAAATGGTCTCGTTTTGACGATCAGTATAGTTATATTGTATATTTCAGCAACACGAGTTAGCTGAAATCGATGAATCTCAGTTTCGATGCGCGAATTTTGATATATGGTCTCGTAGGACCTAAGTAGAAAAGTAAGGATGGGATGAAACAATCTATCAAATGACACTGTATTTAAACAAATTTGGGATTCTAGAAGAAAATATTACTATGAATGCGATGAAGAAAACGGATCGGAGATCCAATGGTCGGATCTCCACAGCCGCAAGAAGATCGAATTTGTATGCCGACGACATTGTGACTCACATGCGGTGTACGGATGCAATCTGCACAATCCAACCGTTTAGATGAAATGACAGAGACGAAGATTATGTTGCTGGTTTGAGGTTAAACGGGTGTCGGACGACGAAGACATGACACTAGGAAGTCGAGGGTGTTGTTGGACACATGCTAGACATGTTCTACTATTATAAAGTGTTGATATGGTATGTTGGGTGTCATATTTAAGTATAGTATAAGCACATGGGAATATCCTGAGGAAATATGTCACAGGATATTCCATTATGAGATTATTGTCATAATGATTGAGATCATTGTATTAATGACTGTAAGGCTATATAATGCCAATGAGACAATCAATAAAATAACAACTAATTTCATAATGGTATCAGAGCCAAGTTTCCACAAACCCTAGCCGTCACCAAGCTTTCACAAACCCACAGGAGAATTTCCTAGATCTCCTCCACCGAACTCCTCCACAGTTCGGTGGAGGAGACAGCCTGATTAGTGAGTTTTCTTCCCTTCTCTTCTCTTCTCCGCCCTTCGCAGGCCGCCCTTCGCTGTTGCTGCCCCGTCCCGCTACTGCTGCGGCTACTACTACTGCTGCTGTTGCTGCGACGGCGGCTGTGACATGCGTGCTGCCGCCTCCTCCGCACCAGTACGAGACAACGCCTAATAGGGATGCCTAGATCTGAAAAAAGGGGGGACATGTTCAGATCTAGGAGCGGACGACGAGGACGAGCGTGAGTCGTGGAGCGGACGTGACGTGATTGGATAGACGACGCATCGATGGAGGAGATCATCAAGAAGCTAGATTCTGCAGAGGTGGCGACGTTGATGAAGTTGTTAACGATGTCGGCTGGTGAGAACACGACACGAACGTCGCCGGAGTTGAAGCTTTCCTCCATCGATCTGAAATTAGATGGACCAGCCACCTATCTGAGTTGGTCACGGCGGGTAAGAAGAATCCTCGCAGGAAAAAACATAGAGGGGTTCCTGACGGGCGAGACGACAGAGCCGGACGAGGGCTCGACAGGACGCGATGAGTGGAAGTCCACTCATATGGTGATCTACATCTGGCTTCTCAACTCCTTAGTCCAGTCTATTGCCGCCACAGTAGACGGTATTGAGATGGTGAAAGATGTGTGAGAGAAGTTGAGAAGGACCTATGATGGTGTGGGGATCCAGATAAAGGGGGAGATTGATGACACCGTACAGGGAGAGAAGACGGTGCAGGAGTATGCCACGGAGTTGGAGCGTCTGTGGTTGGATTATGATCACTCCTCAGATCGGGCGAGCTGCGGGGACCCTAAGTGTAAGGAGAGACAGGTGTGTCTGCAGGAGAGGACGATGAAGTTCCTCAAAGGGCTGACTGCAGCTTTCGCACAGATGACGGCCCTACTTCTAGCCCAACCAAAGATCCCTAGCCTTGAGGAGGCTATCTCAGCTATGATCCAGAAGGAGACATGCATCAGGCTGCAAGCCGGGACATGTGGTCCCCCCGAAGCAAAGTCAGCACTAGCGATCACCAGCTCAGGTAACACAGGATCTAAGGGAGAGCCCTGACAGCATAACCGGCAGTGCTACAACTGTGGGGAGATGGGTCATCATCGGTATGCTTGTACCAAACCACATAGGGAAGGAGATTCAGGTGGTGGACGAGGACCGTTCGACGGATGAGGATATAATGGAGGACGTGGTCGTGGTCGAGGGGGTAGACGAGGCGGCGGAGGAGGTTATCGGGCGAACCTCCTCATATCAGAAGGGAACGGAGAAGCTGATGGCACCTTTACTGTGGAGGACCAGGCAATGGGAGATATGAGTAGTAGAATAGAGGAGGCGTCCACCTTATTCTTTGTTAGGGGCAACGCTGCCATGTATGCCCATCCATCAGAAGGTACTGACGAATCACTTGCCCTTGCGTCTATCTCTTCCCTTAAATTATCAGACTGGATTATCGACTCGGGAGCATCTCGACATGTGACGGAGAATGCTAGTGAGTTTTCTTCCTACACTCACCTAGCATCAGCAGACAGCAGACAGACAGCTGATGGCACTTTCCAGCCAGTGGTCGGTAAGGATACTGTTAATTGTACAGGTTTAGTAAGATTATCCAATGTTTTACATGCTCCATCCTTTCCAGTCAGTCTCTTGTCCATTAGTTCTATAATCCTCCAACTTAAATGCATTGTTTCTTTTGATATTCCTAAGGTGACCTTCCAGGAGAAAGGGACAGGACGAAGACTTGGGACTGGCACTTGGCATGAGGGACTGTGGTACATAGATCGAGAAGGACTGGACTCAGCATTGGTATCTATGGCAGAGAAGAATGGCATGGAAGGACTGCAGCAGAGGACTGAGGATACCTTAATACTCCATCATCGGAGGATTGGACATTCTTTCTTTGATACTCTAAGTAAGTTGTATCCAGAGACTTATGCAAAAACTAATAAAGAAAAATTAGTATGTGATGCGTGCGAGTTAGGAAAACTTACTAGGAGCTCATATGTTGGCACGGGTCATAGGAGCACTTTTGCTTTTGAGGTAGTACATTCTGATGTCTGGGGTCCATGTGCTACTAACACTATGAATGGTTATAAGTACTTTGTTTCTTTCATTGAGTGTGCCTCTCATGTTACCTGGTTATATTTGATGAAAAATAAGAATGATGTACCTACTTGTTTTCGGGATTTCCATAAGCATGTCCAGACTCAGTACAAAGCAGTTGTGAAGGTACTGAGGTCTGACAATGGAACGGAGTATACCAACAGGACGCTTGCAGAATACTTGTCAGCACACGGAATACAGCATCAGACCACCTGTGCATACACACCAGCACAAAATGGAGTTGCAGAAAGGAAAAACAGACACCTTCTGGAGGTCGCAAGAAGTATGATGATCGACATGAATGTCCCACAGAGTCTGTGGGGACATGCAGTGTTGACAGCAACTCAACTCATCAACAGGATGCCCTCGAAGGTCCTCGGATGGAAGTCCCCATGTGAGGTATTGCAAGGCAATAATAGTGGGATACTCCCACTGAAGGTGTTTGGGTGTGTGTTTTGTGAAGGACAACAAGCCATCAGTTGGGAAACTTGACCCTAGAGTGGTCAAATGCATCTTCGTAGGCTACTCGGCGACCCAGAAGGGGTATGTGTGCTGGAGTCAAGGAGAGAAGAAGTTTGTCAGTATGGATGTCCACTTTCGGGAGCATGAGCCATACTACCGCCAGGACGGAACTTCACACAACACGCCTAATACTGCCAGTATTAGGCGAGAGGAGGGGGGGATGGAGAACTTGGTGGTAACTGATTTAGAAGTTTGGCATGGAGGCACGGAGAAGGGACAAGAAGGTGAAGGTGTTTGGCCTACGGCTCAGGGAGAGTTACTTACCTACAGCAGGAGAGAGAAGCAAACTGCAGGACCAGTACCGACAGTGCCAGTGCCAAGTCCCTTGCCTGCGTTCGTCCCAACTCCTGAGGCACCGACACCAACCCCCCTTCAGGTGATACCCCCTCCTTCACAAGGTATCATTCCTCCTACTTCTACTCCTCCCACACCACTATCTGTACGGAGGACTACTTGCAGCAATGCAGGAAATCCTCCAAACAGATATGGTTGAAATATTGCTCAGTTTATTTCTTATGACCATATCCCTTCTTCTCATGGAGCATTTATAGCATCTTTGGATAGTATTACTGTACCTAACAATTGGCAGGATGCCAAGAACGATCCGAAGTGGAAAGCGGCAATACACGAGGAGTTGGGAGCTCTGGAGAAGAACCACACTTGGGAGCTTGTGAGACTGCCAGAGGGGAAGAGAGCAGTTGGATGCAAGTGGGTCTTTACCGTGAAGTAGAACCCAGATGGATAGGTTGAGCGCTACAAAGCTCGACTAGTAGCCAAAGGATACAGTCAGGCGTACGACATCGACTATGACGAGACCTTTGCACCAGTTGCAAAGATGAGCACTGTCAGGACTCTGATTTCTCTGGCAGCGAATGGTGGATGGAAGCTACACCAACTGGATGTGAAGTATGCGTTTCTTCACGGAGATCTAGTGAAGGAGGTGTACATGGAGATACCACCAGAATTTGGCACCAATCAGACAGTGGGCAAGGTCTGCAGGTTGAAGAAGTTCTTCTATGGACTGAAGCTGTCTCCTTGAGCGTGGTTTGACAGATTCAGAAGGACGATGATAGGGATGGGATATCAGCAGATCAATGCTGATTATACTGTGTTCTTCCGTCGGAGTGGAGGCCACATCACCATGCTTGCGGTGTATGTGGACGATATGATTATCACAGGAGATAATGAGCAGGAGATCGCCCAACTCAAAGGAAAGCTTGGCAAGGAATTCGAGGTGAAGGATCTCGGCCTTCTTCGGTACTTCCTTGGGATTGAGATTGCTCGAGAAGCTGAGGGGATTGTTCTCTCTCAAAGGAAGTATGCACTGGACCTTCTCACAGAAACTGGGATGTTGGGGTGCAAACCTGCAGCGACACTAATAGATCAGAGGTTCAAGATTGATGCTGAGGCTGGAGAACCAGTTGATCGGGACAGATACCAGAGACTGGTTGGCAAGTTGATCTATTTGAGCCACACACTTTCTGATATCTGTTTTGCAGTAAGTGTGGTGAGCCGCTACATGCATGACCCACGGAAGGGTCATATGGATGCAGTGTACCCGATTCTGAGGTACTTGAAAGGTGCTCCCGGGAAGGGACTAATATTCAGGAAGAACAATCACGTGAGCATCGAGGGCTACTGTGATTCTGACTGGGCTAGTTGTGCTGATGACAGGAGGTCTACCTCGGGATATTGCATATTTGTAGGAGGTAACTTGGTCTCCTGGAGGAGTAAGAAGCAGTCTGTGGTGGCCAGATCGACAGCTGAAGCAGAGTACAGAGCTATTGCCTTGGGAGTTGCAGAGCTGCTATGGTTGAAGAATATGCTGGTGGAGCTGAAGCTGGATCAAGGAGCCAAGATGAAGCTGTGGTGTGACAATCAGTCAGCTATTAGTATCGCCAACAATCCAGTACAGCATGATAGGACCAAACACATCGAGATTGATAGATTCTTCATCAAAGAGAAGTTGGATAGTGGATTACTGGAGCTTGGCCATGTTCCAACCAGGAATCAAGTAGCAGATGGACTAACCAAGGGACTCGCCTCAGTGAGTATGATTAGAGGATGTGACAAGATGGGCTTAGTGAATATCTTTCACCCATCTTGAGGGAGAGTGTTGATATGGTATGTTGGGTGTCATATTTAAGTATAGTATAAGCACATGGGAATATCCTGAGGACATATTTGGGATGCCAGAATATGTCACAGGATATTCCATTATGAGATTATTGTCATAATGATTGAGATCATTGTATTAATGACTGTAAGGCTATATAATGCCAATGAGACAATCAATAAGGAAATCAACTAATTATTCAGGAAATAATTAATTGATTTTAAAATGTTTTTTAATTCAAGAAATTGATTTCAACCTATTTATCAATTCATAAAATTGGTTTTAGGGATTGGAAGAATACCTATTTATCAATTCATAAAATTGGTTTTAGGGATTGGAAGAATACCAAATGACTATGGAAAATTTCCTAAAAATTCTAGTAAATAGTTTAGGCTATAAGAAATATTCTACGATCATAATTTCAAATTGTAAATCGTATAAGTTATTATAAATATGTTTTCTTAGTACTTTTTGAGGTTTTTAATTCTCAGAAAAGTCCCTAAAATTCTAAGATGGGTTTGTGAGTCTTCTAAGGCCGTACTAAATGTGATTAAAGGGTTTTCACTAGAGGGTTTCTGATGTATATTGAGTTCGGTCATTAGCTTCTAATTCTATAGAGGCGTCATCTAAGTAACTCTAATCAAGTCAAAACTCCACCCATTTTCGATTTTTTTAGTATATAATTAGGTTTTCTGGCAGTAGATGTTACATTTTCCCATAAGAACAACACCACCGCCGAACTCCTTATACGTGTTGAACCATTCCTTGTTATGTCACCTGATATGAACATCCTCCGACTCAGGAATCCAAGTTCTGGTAAAAACATCCTTCCCGCTATGTGTTGTGTCTAGTTTGGATTTGGGAACAGCACATGTGCGGACCCCCCAAATCAGAATCCAATATCCGTGTGATCAAATTTGGATGACCAAGATTGGTACTAAACTATTTTAGAGATTTTTTATGCCCTGAATTATTTTCTCAACCTATATATATGTGTTAAGGGTAGTTGGCATGAGAAGCTCAATACGGAAGATTCATGGTACAAATCCATAGAAAATATAATAAAAAGTCTGTGCTTTTCTCTTAGGGTTGTCATTCAAGACAATTAGAAGAGATCTTTTAGGGGAGTCATTTTCTTCATTCAGGTAGATCACTACAGGGTTGAGTGATTTCATTGTAATCTTTGTTTTTTTTTCTTGAGTTTGGTGAGTGGGTTGTATCTTTGGGCAAATGTTTCAACATTTTTATCAACCTTGTATCTTTTCCGGAGTTATAAAGATTAGGATTTGTCCAAGTGGCATAGTCACCAAAAATACTATGTTTGATCTATCTTGGTACTTTTGTTAGACGTTGGTTCGTTATCTTCAGATGGAGAGGCATCGTTGAAGGACCGTGATGCAACTCTAGAGGGGGGAGGTGAATATAGTGTATGTATGTAGCGGAATAAAATCACCAGTTAAAAATTATGTGATGTATAAATACTAATCGACCACTAATAGTAAGTGAAGCAGATATATAAAACAATTGTAGATAGCAAGACAGATAAATATGCAGTTGAGTAAGAGAGCAAATGCAAACACCGCAATTATTCTGGTTTTTCTCTGAGAAGACTAGTCCAGGCCCGAGAACTCTTGCTCGAAGTTGTATCCACTATAATCACCAATAGTGAATCACAAGCTTTGATCCGAAAGCTTGCCACTTCTTTACAACCACAAGCTTTGATACAAAGGCTTGCAACAGAAGAAATACTTGATAAACCAAGCTATTACAACTCAAATAGACTTCTAACCGAGATTGCACTTGGCACGTAGAAGGCTAGGGAGTTGATCTTGGAGATGGGAAGGTTTAGGCTCAGGGTATAGCTCACTATAAGATAGAAAGATGAAGGGAAAAAGTAAGTTTTGATGATTTGAAATATGAAAAATTCATGCCTATTTATAGGTTGTTACCAAACCGAGTTCGGCCAAAATTCGCTGTAGGATATTTAAATTTCCGAAAGATGGAGGCCACAAAATCAGGAATATTATAACTGGACATGTTTCTAAATTGGCCTGACAGAGTTCGGTCAGAATTCTGTCCGAGTTCGGTCTGCCTAGTTTAGATAGGTCCAAGTTTTAGTTCAGGTTGAGTTTGGTTTGATTTTTGGTGGATATGTTTAGGCTCATCTGAGTGGACTCCGATAATCTTTTTGTAAGTAGACTGGGTAAGTTTATGTGAATGAACAGGTACTTCAAGTTGCCAGTGCAACTCGACTCACATCAGTCCTGGACTCAATAAATAAAAAATTACATTGCTGAAATATCAAAGACTAGACATTAGAAGATACAGAAGATGGTGCAGATGTCTGTCTTTGGTAGCAGTTTGGACTTAACTTCAGTAGGCATGCTTTGCATCTAGTAGCTGATCTTTTGACTCGGTATTTGTCGATTATCAGAATCAGATTGACTGTGACTAACTTGACAACAGTTTGTACTTTGTGTCAACAATCTCCCCCATTATGATAATTGACAAACTATGCCAAATGCAAAAATAGATACTAGGTAGCCTTTGATGCGAGATCCCCCGTAATAGAATATTTCTTTTGAAATAAGCTGAGAGCTGAGAGGATTATTCTGTAAACCTAAAAAAGCTGTTTGATCTAGGAAATATAATCAGAATCTTATTCAGTTTTGTTATTTCTTCCCCTTTGTCATTTTATCATAAGGAGGTAAAGAAGGTTCCCCCGAAGTAAATGACTATGTGAAAAGAAATAACCAATTATGAATACGATCTGTGTGAAAGAGAACAACACAACATAGTAAAAGAATATTTTTATCCTGAGTGCAATATCATAAGTAGAGAACATTTAATAAAGAACATTTAATAAGCCTAACATGCATAGATTAATGACAATATTTAGAGAATTTTTGTCAGACGTAAAGCAATATCATAGTAGAGCATAAATGTTTCTAATACAACCATAAAACTGAAATAATATAGATCCATACAATAACCAGAATATCATATAATAGCACAAAAGATGATATCTCCTTAGTCATCTCAGCATAGCAGCAATTATATATCATCATCTGCAGGGTCATCATCAGGTGGGTGGTCGTCAAAGTATGCTCCCGTTGGGGCGAAATACTGCTGGACGAGAAGGATCACGAACCACTAGTGATGGAGTGACGGGATGATAAGCCTGGTGGTAGTGCAGGTCTGCTATGGAGTTGGCCAGGGAGTGAGCCTGAATGGTGGTATGATAATGCTGATCACGGAGACGAGTGATATACATGTTATGCTTCCAGAACTGAGCAGCTAAAGGCGTTCTGCTCATGGTGCTGAACAGTCAACTCATTTTGCAGTCAAAACTGTTCGCGAAACATCTCATAGATGGAATCTAAGGTGGTAGGAGGTGCAGAGGAGGATGGTGCAGATGTAGCTGGAGTGGGTGCAACAGGAGGTGTGGATCAGCTAGGACAGCAGGTGCATCAGAATCAGATGCAGAGTTATCATCAGAGGGAAAAGTCGCTAAGTTATGCGAGCCTTGGATAGGTAGGCTGGCTCAGAGAGATAAATCGGCTCATCCATAGGAATGTGAAAGTGCTCAAAGATGATAGGTGGATACATAGTGTAAGGAAGCTGGCGCTTGGCCACACAATAGTTTATCATTTGTTTGATTATGGTCTTGGGGAGGCTGAAGGGAGTGGAGGTATGAAAATGATACAGGACGGTCATTTCTCGATAAGAGTCTTCGTCTTTACAAGATTGTTTGGGTAGGATGGTAGAGTAGACAATCCGATGAAGTTCATAGAAGTATTGGTTAAGGTAGTGAACATGGAACTTCCCGGAGGGACAACGTTGAGGGTGACACAAAACATCCTTGAAAGAATGGTTATGTCATCTATGAAATTAAGTTTATCAATGCTAACTATGGCGTCACCCTCGTTTGGGATTTCAAGGATTTCGCGTAAAGTTACATCATTAAACTTAATGTCTATGCCACCGACCCTTGAGTATATAGTGCCCCTATCATGAACAAGATTGCAATAGAACATTCTAATTGCATAAAGGTATATGGGTCTTCTAGTGGTAACTTGACGATCAAGATGAAATTCCACCAGCTTAGGTTTTTGTTCATAAAAAGTAGTGAAGTTGATAGGACTACCCTCGCAAATATTTCTCTTAACAAAGTCACTAAACCAAGAATTTGAAGATTCGATAGATGTAAAGATAAACTCATCAAATTCACCCGGATGTGGTGCAGTAGGAGAGAACAAAGAGTGTTGTGCATCTTCTTGAGGAGGTTGAGAAGAGGAGGCTTCATTAGCTTTTCTCTTCTTTTTTCCAAATTTAGGTGTCATGAAAAAAGAAATATAGGAGAAGGGGAAAGATATACCTCAAAGAGATGGATTAGGATGATGGAGAACCAAGAGGAGCGCCCAGATCCAAAGTTTTGAGACGAGAGAGCCTTTAGGGACGAAGAACACCAATCTAAGGTTAGGGTTTTGGAAGGAATGGTCTGTTCGGATGGGGAAGAAGAGGGATATGAAGGATTTATATCAAAACCGAGAGGAGCTATTGTTGGAAATACCCAGACCAAGTTCGGCCTGAATTCGGTTAGGGACCGAACTCGGTCCGAGTTTTTTCCCTATCTAGGTTCTAAAAACATAGTCTAATGAACTAGAAGATTTAAAGCAATTCAAGAGTAGTAAATATATGCATCTAATTATTTATAAGAAAATAAGTAGTAAGGGGTACGAAGTATCAGGAGTGTCAATAACAGAATTATATATATAGAAACCAGACTGAATGTATACAAGGATATTAAAAAAATGTCTTAGAAAATATAAGGAGCATTGAATTCCTGACAGAGTAAAAACAGATCATTTACAGGATAAATAATAGTTGTGGATCATTTAAAAGTGTAATCATTGGTGTAATCAACAGTGAAAATAAATCCAAAGGAATTTAATGACGATATTTGCATTTTAGAAAAGTTTGTAAATAATTCTTTGTACATCGTCGCTCAGTGATGTCTCAAAAATCATGGATTAGCTGTAGGGGCCGAATCCCAGCTAGCGGTGGTCCGAAGACGCTTAAGTACCGTGTCGCTTAAGGTTGTTTACACATTATTGATAGAAGGGCTCTTTTGGCTTGTATCTAAAATAATTTTGACTTTTTAAGAGCTTAGATTTGAAAGAATTTATGACAAACTATTTCTTCATATAATATCAGAATCTGAATGGAGTAATTTAGCAAAGGATTCATCGTGAGAATTGAATGCTGGATGATAACATATTCAGAATAGAATCAGTTTCAGCATATTACCGAATGACTTTATTAGTCATATTTATGTTGGTATAATTGCCATGAAGATGTCCTTTGTAGCTTTTTGCAATCACCAACATCTTCTTTGATATTATGTCTTGACGCAGACTATTCCACCTATACGATTAGGAAAAGACTTTGGTATCCAAGATTTGGATCCACAGTGATCTGTTTTTGGAACCCAAATAAACATGTTCATATGTACCATTTTTCTAGCTTTACACAAATGTGAGGTGTGTCCCTTTAAACTGCAATAATGACATATAATGTGGCTATTTGTATTCGAAACAGGTGTGTAAGCGTGATGTGTGACATGAATATTCTTTCGTTGTTTTGTGTAGATGAAAACGTGATTGTGTGACTTTCTAGCTTTCTTGTCATTCTTTTGAAAAAATTTCGTGTCAGTGACCTTTTGTTGAGTCACGTGTTGTACGTGTTTTATGCTTGTTTGAGCATCAACCTGTTTGCCCAATCTGATGCCTAACCTTTTGTAGATAGTACATAAATCATTATATTTAGCAGTGAGAGCATCAATTCTAAGTGAGGTATTAGAGTACTTTTTCTTTTCCTGTTTTAAATCCTCCTTAAGTATAGCATTATCTTGATTGCTTTCATCAATGCAGTTAAGAGTTTCTTGTAAGCTAAGCTTAAGTTTGGAATTTTCAGCTGAGTCATCAGGAGAGAATTTGTCTCTAGCTTCCTTTGGTAAACAAATAAGTTGTTTATTCTTAAGCTGATATGACTTTATATCTTTTCTAGATTGCTTATAATTATTCCCAAGCTTCTTGTAATCTTCAAATAAATCATTAAAAGCATCAGATAATTTGTCATATGAAAATTCTTTAACTGATGAATCATCATTTACCTCGCTTACCATTAAGTATAGATCTGTAGTATGTCGAGGATTTTCTTCTTTTGAGTTGCTTGCTTCAGTCTCGCACAAGATACTTGAATCTTTCTCCAAGCTTATTGTCTTCTCATTTGAGCATTGGCTTGCAGTATAATGAGATTCTTCTTCTTCCTTGAAGTTGTTTACTTCATTTTCTTTGTCGCTCTCATAGGTTGCTTCTAGTAGTTTCCATATTTCATGTGATGTGCTGCATGCGGAAATACGTAGAAACTCATTTTCGCCCAGAGCATAGTAAAGAGCATATATTGCCTTTGTATCGTAGCTT
Source organism: Iris macrosiphon (assembly GCA_036927795.1). Lineage (NCBI taxonomy): Eukaryota > Viridiplantae > Streptophyta > Magnoliopsida > Asparagales > Iridaceae > Iris > Iris macrosiphon. The sequence continues at coordinate 26,791,261 of JAYESA010000017.1, forward strand.
GTTGCTTTTTTTTCTTCTTAGGTATATTCATCTTTTGCCTTGTCAATCTTTTTGTAACCATTAGTAACATACGTCCATAAATCAAAGTCAAGAGATTTTAAGAAACACTCATGTGTAGTTTCCAGAAATCATAGTTAGTACCATCAAATAGGGGTGGCTTATCTGGATGTTGACTTTCTCCGTTGATGGAAAATAGTGATCGTGTTGTTGCCATGTGTCTTACTCTTAGGATGTTAATTCGGTAATAAGAGAACTTTCTCTGATACCAATTGAAGGACCGTGATGACTACTCTAGTGGGGGGGTGAATAGAGTGTATGTATGCAGCGGAATATAATCACCAGTTAAAAATTATGTGACGTGTAAATACTAATCAACTATTAATAGTAAGTGAAGCAGATATATAAAATAGTTGTAACTAGGGAGACAAATAAATATACAGCTGTGTAAGAGAGTAAACGCAAACACTATAATTTTATCCTAGTTTTTCTCTGAGAAGACTAGTCCAGGCCCGAGAACTATTGCTCGGAGTTGTATTCACTATAATCACCAATAGTGAATCACAAGCTTTGATCCGAAGGCTTGCCACTTCTTTACAACCACAAGTTTTGATACGAAGGCTTACAACTTCACAACAGAAGAAAGACTTGATGAACCAAGCTATTACAACTCAAATAGACTTCTAACCGAGATCGCACTTGGCACTTAGAAGGTTAGGAAGTTGATCTTGGAGATGGGAAGGTTTAGACTCAGGGTATAACTTACTATAAGATAGAAAGATTTAGAGAAGAAAGTGAGTTTTGATGATTTGAAATGTGAAACATTCATGCCTATATATAGGTTGTTACCAAACCGAGTTCGGCCAGAATTCGGTATAGGATATTCAAATTTCCGAACGTTGGAGGCCACAAAATCAGAGATATTACAACTGGACATGTTTCTAAATTGGCCTGACCGAGTTCGGTCAAAATTCGGTCAGAATTATGTCCGAGTTCGGTCTGCCTAGTTTAGATAGGTCCAAGTTTTGGTTCAGGTTGAGTTTGGTCTGATTTTGGATGGATAGGTTTAGGTTCATCTGAGTGGACTTAGGTAATCTTTTTGTAAGTGGACTGGGTAAGTTTATGTAAACGATACTTCAAATTGCCAGTTCGACTCGACTTACATCAGTCCTAGACTCAATAAATAAAAAATTACATTGCTGAAATATCAAAGACTAGACATTAGGAGATACAAAAGCTGGTACAGATGTATGTCTTTGGTAGAAGTTTGGACTTAACTTCAGTAGGTATGCTTTGCATCTAGTAGCTGATCTTTTGACTCGGTGTTTGTCGATTATCATAATCAGGTTGACTGTGATTAACTTGACAACAGTTTGTACTTTGTGTCAACAATCGCTTCTGCATCCGTGTAAGTGGCCAACTCCGGTTCGGGTCACACATGTTCCCAACAATTGATATCAGAGCTCTCAGGTTCTCCAGAGGGAATGCGCAACCATGTCTACGGAGCGGATGGACACACGTATAATCATCCTCATATGGTAGAACTGGATGATTTGGAAGCTAAGGATAGAGGATCTACTCTGGTGCAAGGATTTGCATGGTCCATTAGATGGAGACAACGTCAAGCCATCGGACAAATCTGTTGATGACTGAGAATGGTTTGATCGAAAGGCCATTGGATTCATCCGTCAATGGTTGGACGATTCGATATTTCATCATGTGTCCATAGAGAATTTGACAAAAGCATTATAAGAGAAGCTGCGTTCGCTGTATGAACGGAAGGCCACTGACAAGAAGACGTTTTATATTCGCCAACTTATCAACTCGAAGTATACGTATGGTGACTCAGTATCACAACATCTTAACGAGGTTCAGGGTATTATCAATCAGCTGTTTGCGATGAAGATGGTGATTGAAGATGAGCTTCATGCCATGTTTCTTTTGAGTTCTCTACCGAAAAGCTGGAAGACGTTGGTGGTGTTTGTGAGCAATTCTGTGCCTGATAGAGTTGTCATGATGGAGGTAGTCAAAAATAGTTTGTTGATCGAGGAGGTCCGACATAAGTAGATAGAATCATCGTAAAAGTTCGCTCTGGTTGTTTTTACGAGAAGAAAAGTCTCATGTCACAAACGAGGATAAATGAGAGTTCTCGAGATCTTGTGAGTATGGACCGCAAGGAGGACTGTTGTCCTTGTGGCAAACGCGATCATTTTAAAAGGAACTGCATGAAGTTAAAAAATGAGAAGGCTAAAGACAAGAATGATAAGATAGATTTAACGACTATGAGAGATCTCATCGCATCAACCGATGCAGTGGAGGAACCTTGTGGCGTGTGTTATGACAACGATTGAGTTTTGGTCACTGGGATATTATATCACGCCACTCTACAGAGGAGGATCTTTACGTCATATCGAGGCGGCAGGTTTGGACGTGTGAAGATGGACGACAAGGGGACGGTTGTAGTTGTGGGCATCAGCGATGTACATTTGACAACGAAGCTTGGCGTAAAGCGCGTTCTCAAAGGAGTTTATCATGCACCGAGTTTGCGCTACAATTTAGTTTTGATAGGGAAGCTTACAGATGATGGCTATCGCAGTATGTTTGGGGACATAGATGAAAAGCTTACGAAAGGTTCCTAATTGCTGGCTCGAGAAGATATATGTTGTGGTATGTACATGCTCAAGCCGTTGAGGGTGCAGACAGACCACAGACATCGGATAGAGATTCGATGAATGTTCGACCAGAATTTGTTGATCGTCGAAAATTTGCTTTGGGAGGTTTTCAAGATGATTTGAAGGATACAGAGGATTCGGTTCGTCGAGATAAAGCGACAAATAGAGATGAGTTAAAGATTGATGGTCAGTTTGTCGATCCCATGACAGCTGGTCGGTCGCCAGGTGAGGATTGTTCCACGGATCCGATTTTGGTGACTAGTGGTTTGTCAAAGCTTCATGGAGCGTTATTGATTTCAGCAGTTCGAAGTTAGAGAGATCAAAATGTGCAACAAACTCAATCCGAGACGAGTGCATCTCCATTTGCAGAGTTTCGAGGGAGCTGTGAGTCATTGATGGTGTATACAATACATGATGATCTGCTCGTGGATGCATGTGTACATAAGAGCTTCAGTGTCGGATACGAAGGTGGTATGTTCATGAGCTTTAATCTCGAGGGAACCGTACTGTCCGCTTGATTGGGCCAGCAAAGAGTGAAGAAGCTTGACGAAACGGGAGCACGTTCCGGTAGAAGTCGTGGACATGGAGTCGAGATTTACGGTAAGACTGATCGTCAAGGACTTCGATCTTGACCGAGTTATTGATGTCAACAGGATCCCAATTGTATAGGAAGTGCTACGCATGACAGCTAGCATCGACGTGGTTGTCGAGGAGCTGGCGACGAAGGAACATGCACAACAGTTCGGGGGATCGAAGATCAATGACAAGAGAGAGCAGGAACTGTGTCGCAGGGCGACAGACATAGAATCCAATTGAGGAGGCATGGGGTCAACATCCCTCATCGAATTAAAAGTAGAGTATGTTGGGTACAGTCTGGATTTGGGAACAACACGTGTGGGGCCCCTAAATCAGCATCCAATATTTGTATGATTAAATTTGGACGACCAGGATTAGCGCTGGGCTATTTTATCTATGCCCTAAATTAGGTTTTCTTAATATATATATATATATATATATATATATATATATATATATATGGGTAAACGAGATATGAGCCATAGTGCTCATATTCCAACATGAGCTATGCACATGTGGACCAATAGGAATAGAATGCTTCATCCTATGTGCACCCATGTGCATTAGTACACTATTCCTATTGGTTAACATTTGCATGGTTCATGTAGGAATATGAGCACTATGGCTCATATCTCGTTTACCTTTTATATATATATATATATGTTGAGGTTGGTTGACATAATAAGCTCAATACGGGAGATTCAGGGTGCAAGTCCACAAGAAATCTAGGTGAAAGTCCGTGCTTTGCTCTTAGGGCTCACCATTTGAGACAGTTGAAAGAGATCTGTTCGGGGAGTCGTCTTCTTTGTTCAGGGAGATCACAACGGAGTTGGGTGAGTGATTTCGTTGTCATCTTTGTCTCTCTTTTTGAGTTTGGTGAGTGAATTAAATCTTTGGACAAAGGGTTTAACATATTTTTATCAACCTTGTATCTTTTCTGGAGTTATAAAGATTATGATTTATCCAGGTGACAATATTCACAAAAAATATTGTGTTTGATCTGTCTTTGTGATTTTGTTAGACGTTGGTTCGTTATCTTCGGTGGGTTGGCATCGCTCTCGCGTCCGTATCTATCGCTAACTCCGGTTCGGGTTACACCGCATTGCCAACTCTATGTATCATAAGTACATCACAAAGTACTTTCTAGCTTTCGTTTGAACACTGGCTTAACACAAATTGCTTGTATTGACGCTTTTACCCTTCTTTTCTAACCAATGCTTATACTTTAGACATTGCTTCCCTTCAGTATCAAGTAATGCACCTCATGGTCCTTCTTGAAGTTGGCCTCCGCTTCTTTCATGGAGGCCATCAATGACAGAAATGCCTTCTCCTCCTCTTGCAAAGAAATGATTCAGTTACTTCTCTCTAAAGGCATAAGTGCGTACTTTGCCCCATCCTTCACTAGCCGATAAGTGTTGTGCCCATCGTGCTTTGCACCAACGTACGTCAAACTGACATGGGCACCCAAGCAACATCCGACAGACGTCGAGCTTGTCCATAACGTTGGTCCATAATGTCGCATTGGATCTCATTTATATTGGCTCCATTGGAGAAGGGAATTCTATACCGCTTGATCAGCACCTTATATCCAGATGCTTCTCTATTGTCAACCCTATGTCTTGTACGATAGTCGGTTAATGATATTTTTGGTTGTTATCGACCACGATCCCAAATCTCATGTGGTTTCTTAATAACTTGTTTTCTTGCAAAGAATTATCATGTTCCCTACCATGGTGTTAAGTATTATATTAGTAATGGACTTTAGTTCTACATCGGGTAGAGTAATAGAGAGAGGAGTTAGCCTCTCCTATATATATATTGTCTTCTCATCAATAAAAGTTAACCTATTATTCATTCTCTCTACATGGTATCAGAGCCATCCACGTGAAAATGAGAAACCCTAGCCTCCATCCTACCCGCATCCTTCAGTATTTCGGATTCGACTGTCGGTATGATCTTCCTAACTTAATAATCACATCAACTCTGCCAATGCGCTAGAAACGTGTTTTATCCCTCACAACGGATATTAATGAAGCCCGGGCCCAACGTGAGCATCTTCATATCATGGCATATATGGCATCTCTATGTCCTGATGCAGACTTTGCTCGCTCTCAGATCATTGCTGGATCTGATGTTCCATCTCTGATGGAGGTCGACTATCGAGTTCTTCGGGCAGCTAAAGTCATTGAAACCACTCCGAGTGATGCTCCGGCTGATCGATCTGCTCTTGGTGCTACTCGTGCCGGATTTTCTGGTGGTCTTGGTGGATGACATGGTGGTCGTAATGTAGGCCGTGATGGGGGACAAGGCAATGATGGAGGAAGACCGCGCACATACTTCAACTGTGGTCAGCATGACCATTTTCACTGGCAGTGTCCTAAAGTTTCTGCCGCCAATATTACTTCAGACGCTCCTGATGATGGCATTCGATATGTCCAAATGACGGCATAGTCGTATACAAATTTTCTTGAGTTCCAAGCTCAACGTTGTGGTGAGGCATCCACATCTGGATCCACAATCGGGTACTCCGTGACATGTGTAGTGAGGTCCAAGCAATGGGTAATTGACTCTGGTGCGTCGGCTCACATGACTGGCGACGCAGGTATGATACAAAATTATATATCGGTGGAACATGTTTCAGATATTACTGTTGTCAATGGTGGTTCACTAACAGTCGGTGGACGTGGAAGTGCCCGTCTTTCTTCCGGATTGTCACTCAATTCCATATTACATACACTTGGCAATCCGTTCAGTTTACTTTCCAGTAGTCAGATTACTCGCAACATGCATTTCTCAGTAACATTTTTTTTCTGATGGTTGTTTTTCAGGATCTAAAGACTGAAAAGACTGTCGGTAGGGGGCATGTGGCTGGAGGCTTGTATTTGTTTGACGCACCTTCCCCTGTTGCTTGTGCCGGCGTGAATCTCGATCATTTCGAGCTACGCTGTCGGTTGGGCCATCCATCTATTCAAGCTCCCAGAATTTGTATCTATCTTTAGATATTCATGTTTCTTTTCATTGCAAGTCGTTCAGTTTGGCTAAACATCATTGGCTTTTCTATCCGGTGAGTCAAAATAAATTTGTATCTGCTCCTTTCGAGTTGGTGCATTCTGATATATCGGGGACATGTCCGGTTGACTCGATGATGGATTTCAAGTACTTTGTTACATTTGTTGATGATTATTCACGTCACTTTTGTCTATTGAAAAATTGCTCCAAGCTATTTGAAATTTGGTGCAATTTTTATGCGAAAATCAAAACACAATTTGGTGTTCCGATTAAATGCCTTCGAAGTGACAATAGTCGTGAATATATGTCTCGTGAGTTCAATTCACATCTGTCTCGACATGTCATCATCCACCAAACTTCATGTCCTTATACACCACAACAAAATGGTGTAACTGAACGCAAGAACCGCCATCTCTTGGAAATTACGCGTGCTCTACTGTTTCAAGCACGTACTCCCAGATGATTTTGGTCGGATGCGATACTTACAACGTGCTATCCTATTAATAGCATGCCATCGTCGATTTTCAATGGTGCTAGTCCCTTTTCTCGACTATATCCCGAACGAGAGCCGTTTTCTCAACCTCTCAAAAATTTTGGTTGCTTGTGTTATGTTCGGGATACTCGACCAACCATTTCTAAATTAGATCCTAAGGCAATCTAATGTGTTTTTCTTTGGTATCCTAAAGATCAGAAATGGTACTGTTATTCTTTTCTACCTTGAAAATGTATTTTTTTCTCTCGGGATGTTACCTTCGTTGAAACCGAGTTTCCTCCACTTCCACAAACTATAGGTCTAGTGTCCCAAGTTTATCCAGAATATCATTTCTTGTTCTTTCATGGTCAAACACAAGATTCCCCCGTAAGGGTGCTATCCCCTACCGATCCAGTATTCGGTCCGACGGTCCGTAGATACCGGTTCAGTCAGCACCGCCTTCGCCAGAACGAGCATCGCCGATAGTGCCCGTGATTATAGCGCCATCATCCTCCTCTACTCCACTGGTTCGCCTCCGCCTGTTCTACCGACTCGACCTAGTCGTGCCTGTCGTGATCATCCTTTGTATGTTGAAAACTACAAAGGGCTTGCAAGCCACACTCAGTCCTTGATAGCTACTATTGATGGAATACAGATTTTCAATTCTGTCGAGGAGGGTCTCAAACATCCCGGCTGGCGTGCTGCTATGGAAGAAAAAATGAAAGCACTTCAGGAGAACCATACTTGGGACTTGGTAGATTTACCTACTGGTAAACATGCAGTAGGTTGCAAATGAGTGATCACGATCAAGGTGTGGCATCTCGACTTGGTAGATTTACCTACTGGTAAACATGCAGTAGGTTGCAAATGGGTGATCACGATCAAGGTGAAACCAGATGGCACTCTTGATCGCCTAAAGGCTCGCTGGTAGCTAAAGGTTATTCCCAGACCTATAGTGAGGATTATTTTAAAATCTTCTCTCCAATTGCCAGGATGACAACGGAAGGTGTACTCTTGGCCTTAGCTGTTCGCTATGACTGGTCGTTGCTTCATGTGGATATCAAGAATGCATTTCTCCACGGGGATATTGAAGAAAAAGTGTATGTGGTGCAACCTTCTGGGTTCGCTGCAAGGGAGGGTAAAGTGTGTCATCTGCGGAAGGCACTATACAGTCTCAAACAATCATCTCGTGCGTAGTTTGGTTGATATACACATGTTACTTAATTTGGCATGTGTCAATTAAAGAAGGACCATTCGGTATTCTACCGACAGACATCAGCTGGAAGGATACTATTTGGTGTCTATGGTGACGATATTATAATCACTGGAGACGACAACCAGGGTATTACAGGACTTAAGAAGTTTCTGGGAGAACAGTTTCAGACCAAGGATATGGGATCGCTGAACTACTTCTTGGGCATTGAAGTCACATGGGTTAAGCGGGACATTGTAATGTCTGAAAGGAAGTATGTGCTGGATATACTAAATGTTGCAGGACTGATGCAAGCCAAGGGAGCAACCTCGCCCATGGATCCAGGGGCAAAGTTACTCCCAGACGAGGGGGTCCCCAATCCGAATCAGTATCGTCGAGTGGTTGAAAAACTCAACTACTTGACGGTCATGACGCGTCCGGATATTTTCTTTGCCCTAAGCGTTGCAAGTAGATTTATGGCTTATCCACGAGTTCCACACTGGCAGACAGTCCACAGAATTTTGCGCTATTTTGTCAAGAATTCAGGAAAATAAATTCGGATGGAGAATCATGGACATACTCATGTTGAGTGCTTTACCGATGCTGATTGTGGTGCAAGAATGACGGTAGACGGTCTACATCTGGTTACTCGGTATTTATTGGCTGAAACTTGGTATCGTGAAAGAGCAAGAAGTAGAGTGTGATAGCACGGTCAAGTTCGAAAGCAGAATATCGAACCATTGCTCATGGCACGACAGAAGTGTTATATCTGCAGTATCTTCTACAAGAGCTGGAAGAAGAAGTAGGATCAAAAGCAGCAAATATGTAGTGTGATAACTAATATGCTATACATATTGCTACAAATCTTATATTTCATGAAAGGACGAAGCACATTGAAATTGATGTCCACTTCGTTCGTGATGAGTATAAAAAGGGGATGATAAAGTTTCATCACGTGAGGACCGGTGATCAGATAGCCGATATCTTGGGTCATCGGGTGCAATTTTTGTGTAACAAGCTTGGCATAATTGACATCTATGTTCCAGCTTGAGGGAGGGTGTTAAGTATTATATTAGTAATGGACTTTAGTCCCACATCGGATAGAGTAATAGAGGGAGGGGTTAGCTTCTATATATATGTAGTCTTCTCATCAATATAAGTTAACCTATTATTCATTCTCTCTCTACACATGGCATATGATGCCTCTTCCATTTAATATTCCTTCCTACGACCATCACATTAGCAAGCGTAGCAGTCGTCGAATTGACCGTCGACGTGTCTGTCAATTCTCTCCATAGCGTCAGCGCTCGTCGACGTTGTTCCAACTCCGTCTGCATCATTGATTAATCGACTTGTCATCGTCACGATCGTCATTACGACCCCTCCAGATGACATCATAGTACCCTTCTTTTCTCGCACTAGATGAATTCACACAAACCCTACATGGACGATTACCTTGAGCCGATGCATGATCATCTCCTAGAAGGTCCATCATGTCTTTTCTGGATCTCGAATCGGTTTCCTCGACAGTTCTTCGAAGCCTACCGTCCGCTCAACTTGTCGGACCTGTGTATTTATTCTCTGCATAGTCTTCGATGCGACAAATCATCGCAAAAAGACCTTCATACTTCTGTCTTTCGTTAGGAAAATGTTGGTCTACGTAGTCGTTGTTCGTTCTAGGCATGCTTCGCTATATGTGTTGAGGCTCTGATACCACCTTACGGAAACGCCTACCGCTAAAACCAACGACATAAGATTCCATGATCGACCCTTAACTTCCACCCGAGAATTGAAAGTGAAATAACTTTTATTGACAACGCAAATAATAACAATCAACTTGTTCATTTTCTTCTAAATGTTTTTTTAAAAAGAAAAATGTAGCTTAAAACCTAAGAAATAATCCAAAAAATAAATAAATACCAAAAATATACTAAAAGATTCAACCAAAATTGTCCAAAAATAGGTTCAGCCGTCTCGAACTGGTTTTTCTAGCACGATTTTGTGCAGCAACTCACAAACCGGAATCCCAGTCACGCTCACTGGAATTCCGGTCAGAGCCTGTTTTGAACAATCTATTCGATCGCTTCCACGCCATGCAAGTTCACCTGTAGTGTTGTTCAAATATGTTGGTGTCAGTTGTACAAATCTGTTCTTACAATCATCTTTTTTAAGAATCAGTCTCAGTAACATAGAACTATCTTGTCATTTTCTTTCTTTGGGTGTTCTTTTACATGCTTGAATAGAGTAAGAATTATGCAGAAGGAAAATATGATTTTCTATGGGAAGTTTGACAAGACACTACACCAAAATAAGGATTTTCCAGCACATTTTTTTTTAATTACTAACAGTATGAATTGCCAATGGTGAAAACCATTAGGAACTATTAGTATATAATTTTATTTTTATTTGTAACACATCATTTATTCTGTAACACTTAAAACCATTAGAAAAGTTATTATTAATTTTTTTTTTTGCATCATGTGCCTTTCATGTGAGAGGAAAAGTGTTATTTAGATGCACACTTTTCAAATCCCATCTCCCATCATGAGCCCTTCGTTCTCTCCTCCTTTCCTTTCCTCTCCTCTCCCCCCTCTTCCTTCTTCTCCCCGACGAAGTCGATTGGCAACCGGTGAAGTCGACTGGATGAGAGAAAATTGTCTTTTAAGTGATTTGGACACGCACAACGCAGACCAATAAATGCTCTTGTAAGGAGTGATAGTATAATACTATACGTAGTAGTTAAATTAGCTGCTAGGAGTAGAGATATGTCTAAACGAACATGGATTGAAGTGTCAAAGAATGAAATATTTTCTGTTGAGTGTTGCAGAGGACATGGCGTTTAAGCTGAATGGGAAAAAAAGGATTCAACCGTCACCCCAAAAATTTGTTATAATTTTTGTTGTTTAATTTTTAGAATCATGTTTCAGTTTCCTGGAAAGTGAACTTGTACAGTTTCTTTTGGCTCTTGGATAACCTTGTCACTTTGGAGCTCTCTTCTTGGTGTACTACTTTTCTCTTTCCTAGGTTCACTACACTTTTCTGTTTCTGGTCTATTTGCCTGATTTACACCTTATTCTAGGGCTCTATTCAATGGGTTTAATACCTTGTAACGCTTAATTTTGTAAGATAGTTACATTATTCCTTCACTTATACATCCAATCGCTCGTTCATGTAGTATCTGATTTATATAGCAAATTGTGCTCACATTGTAGGAAATCAAGAGTCTGTAGAGAACAGACGCCTGTACTATGTGGATGTTCGAGATGTGGCAGATGCACTGCTTCTGGTATATGAGAAGCCAGAAGCATCTGGCCGATACATATGCGGACCACATCGGGCTAAAACCAGCGACTTGGTCGAGATGCTAAAGAGCATGTATCCACATTACGGGTACCCGAAGTAGTAAGCTGCAGTCTCAAGTTACCAAAACTGTCTAATTTTTATTTGATTCTTCTCCTCCACTGGAATCAACGATAAAATTCTTACTTGGCAGCTATACTGAAGTAGAAGCAAGACTTCAGATGACTTCAGAGAAATTAAAGATGCTGGGGTGGAAGTGCAGAACTTTGGAAGAGACACTCGTCGACACGATCAAGTATTATCAAGAGGCTGGTCTTTTGTAATTATAGATTTATGGGCGTGTTGTGAGTATATTTGCAGTTTAACTGTACGTGAGATGCAAGAACTTTGTGATGTATACAAGATCAAACAATACAGTACTTTTATAAATAAAAGGTGGAGGGATCTTGGGTGGGAAATCAAGATAATGCTATTATTTGATACCTGAGGCAAGTCTTTGTTGGAACAGAAAAAAATTTATACATAATTGAACATAATATATTATCATCAAACTCATCATCTAAATTTTCAATTAAATCATCACGATTTCTTACAAATGTTAGTGCTAACATTATCGACATTATCATCTGCGAAAATTAATATATGTTTCTTATATAAATATATTAGTCGCTATTTTGTCGGTATTCTGTCGCTACACCAGCGACAAATAATATTCCGTCGATGATATCTGTTGTTAAATTCCAGTATTTTTGTAGTGGTTGTAATTAGAGAATATATGCTAAAGTCATTGGTGAAGGCGAAACATTTATTATTCGTACATTAGAAAGTCGACATTCTTATTTTGGTGGACTTACATCCATTAGATAATGGGCTAAAACAAGATAGTTGATAAATTTAGAGACAAGTTATTTTTCTAAATCTAGATATCAAGATATCTTACTTATTGTTTGTGTTCACGAACTTAACTACCAATTATATCCAATTGCTTATGTTGTTGCTGAAAATGAAAATACTAATTCCTGGACATTGTTTTTAAATAATTTAAGAATGTCTTTTGAAAGATTTTTTTTAATAATAAATGGGATATGATTTCATTTATATCAAATAAACAAAAAATATTAATAAATGATATGCATGGAAATTTTTTTAGAATCGTCACATTTTGTTTTGTTGCAACATTTTAAACAAAATTTTAAAAATCAAGTAAACGGAGTAAGACAATATCATGCATGGTTAGATAAGCTTACACGATCTTAAAATAACGCGGATGCAGAATTTTAGTTAAAAAATTTTAGTTAGAAAAAAATTAAAGCTGAAAATATGATTGTTTTTAAAATGGCTTGTTGGGGTAGATGATCACTACTAAAATAAGTAGAATTAGGGACGCCAAAAAAATGTCTCTAACCATTTGAAAAATGTCACTAATGTGACTTAGCAGTGTCATTGGCGACATTTTAACGTGGTGACGTTTTCCCATGTCGTAGACAATCAAAGCGTTGTAAAACATCACTGTAGCGACATATTTCGCGACGTAACATATAGTCGTCATTTTTTTTAATGTCTAGAGACGTCTTTGTGACATTGGCGACACAAAAATAATCGCTATGTGTTTTCATTGTTTTGTGACATCATGGCGATTGTTTTTACATCGATTTTTTATATTTTAGTAACATAATGTGCGTCACTAACGTTGCTAATCCTCCCAGTTTATATCCTAGTAAGCGATGTATCAGCGACGCCCTAATACATTTAGCGATGTGTAGATAAAATTTAGCGACGTTTCTTTTCGTCGCTAAACGTTGCTAAATTCCATTTTTTTTTTAAATACAACAACATAGAAACATAGAGAGTACATAATACCATGAACTGTTTGATTCAACAGAGAATAAGTAATACACACCGAGTACACAATATCCAGATAAATACTGAGATAGTACATTGATACAACAAAGACAATAAATAATACAGAAAGTACATAGGGAGTACATAAATTTGAAAAATACAACAATTGTTCAAAAATTTTATTTATACAATAAACTGGTACAATCTGTTATAGTTTCTCATACAATATATCCATCCTATGAACAAATACAATAATTGTTCAAATACATTTATTGTTCAATATACCGATGACTGTGTTCGTCTTTACCATAGAGTCGGTGACATAGATGCTTTTTCCTTGGCCAAAGACTCGGTGCATAGATGTGTTGTCTTCCCATTTTTCTAATATATTTACAGTTTTTTTGCAGTTAGTTCCTCGAGAATTTACGAAGAATTTTTTTGTGGACTAGGCAGACATGACTGCAACTTTAGTGACGTTCAACGACAATATATGTTATGCTCACTTCTAAAAACAAAGCAAATACATAAAAGTAAAGTGATGGTCAAAAGAGCTAGCAACATGGTGTTCCCATTTAGGGTCTTTGATAGAATTGTAGAACCGGGGGGACGAATGGGGTATTTTAAAACTAGGCAACATAATTAGTAATAATAAAGAGCAAGTAAACGATAAGGCATGAAATCAAACGCTCGATGTATCCAACTATCCTTCTTGAAGGCAATGTAGACTCGGAACTCACTACGGCTATAATCCACTATTATCACAAATAGTTACAATACGAGCTTTGATTTGAAGGCTCGCCAACTTCTTACACTTGAGTTTTAATCAGACGACTCAACAACTTCTTCTTTAAAAGAAAGAGGATCTGGATCTTCAAAACACTAAGAAGATCAAAGTTATTACTTTTGAGTAGTCTAACACACTTTTGTGGATGCCAATAGAAAGCTTGGTAGAGTTATTGTGGATTGACCTTTGGTATTTGAAATTTTTTAAAGCTTAAATGTTTGCTTTGAATGGAGGAGGAACAAAGCCTTAAATTCAAAGCCAAAAGCAACATGCATTTAATTTAACTTTATTGTGCATGTGGTATATCGCCGGTATATCGCTTTGCACAGTAACGATAATAAAATGGCTAGTTTTATAGCCGTTATAGTACATTTAATGTGCCGAATAAGGCTGAACTGTGTACTGTCGGTATATTACGATATACCATACGTTCGGTATGTCGTTCTAGTGGAAAATTGATTCATAAAAATTTGTTGTTTTCAACGGTATACCGTCGGTATACCGTATGTGTTGAAAATTCGTTACACAAACTTGCTGTGATGATTAACAGTATATCGCTGGTATACTTCGGTATATCATCGATATACTGCTATAAAGGCCAAAATAGGACTAGTTTGAAATCTAGCATAGCTTTCGGTTTTGCCAACCTTTTCTTGAGTTTACGAGTTTTTCGGAGACCCTTTACAGACTCTTGATAGACTAAAAGCAGTTGCAAGCTTCTTCAGAGTCTTAAAACTTTTATTGGTATCACAAGGATAGTTGAGCGCGATACTTCTGAAACGGTTTATAGCAATGCACTTTATAAATCCAAGATTTATGCATTGAGGAGTTAGACTAAATAATACATTTATACAATTTAAGTAAATCATCAAAATCATTATAAAGAATGTGCCAACAAGAATTACACTTTATGAAAAGACATTCTTATGGTTCTCATACGATCGTGTTTTAACACCCTTATGAGAACCATAAGGACATGTCTTCTCACAACATGTGATTATGCAAATACCCTGAAAGGTGAACACTATTTTGCCAAGGTAGCGAAAGAGAAATAAATCGTAGTCTATTAAGGCATGTACGTTCAGATGTTTCGTCCATCACTTTACTCCCATGCATTTGCTTTATATTTCTTTGTAGAAGCAAATATGACATATCTTGCCATTGGAAGTCACTAAAGTTGCAGTCTTGTCTGGAGCTAGTCCAAGAAAATATTTTTGTGAGTTCTTGGGGGACTAAATACAAACAAACTTGAAATTATATTAAAAGATATATGTGTGTGTGAGAGAGAGATACAGAAAGGAAGACAGACTGACAAACCTGTTTACTTTGTTATAAAGCTCGATATTGCAGGTTTGCGAGCAAAAGCAAGGTAGTTAAGTGATCATCTCAATCGTTAGGTATGTAATAAGCTCGATAGTCGAGTTCTATTAGGTGATAAAAAAATACAATTGAAAACATAGGAAGTTGTCAAGCACGCAATAGTGGGAAAATAACCATGTTAAATTGGAGAATTGTAATAATTAACTAGCCTCTTGTTGCGAGTATAGTTTAAATTAGGTGGGGGAGACACTGAAATTTAAATACTATAACAAGAATTAAACAAGTTTATCATCCAATGTATGTATACGTATTTCCATTACAATTCATGTAGATCTCAAATTAGATAGTAATGACTTGTGAAGAATTTATACAAAAGAAAATTAAAAATGCTACCTATATTTTTATATAAATTAGTAGCAGTATTTTGTTTATAAGTTGAAAGGTTGTAGTTTCTACTGTTAAAACTAGACATGGGATGCATTAGTTATATAGTTTCTTTTAAAAACTAGAATGTACATGATCTTAGATGATTAATAAAATTAGAATGTATGGGTGTTTAGCCTAGTTACATAGGTCAAATATCTAAATAAAATAAAAATGCTACCTAGGTAACTCATGAAGGAGTCTTGTTCATGATAACGTTAGTTATGTTGTCAGGTGTGCTTATGTTAATTTTTTTTTTTTATGGTTTGGCAGTTGGTAATCCTTGTAGTGAATCTTACTTTCTCCTAAAAACTATTGAAGGTAATTCTTCTCTTCTGTCTTACTTTTATGTTATGTTTCTTCACCTTTGGTGTATGAACCTTCACTATTATATCACTAATTGTTACACGACCACCTGCATATTTTATATTATATCTTCAATAATGTCTATGATATATCAACTTTCCTAATAAAATTGATTCTTAGGAATCATACAATTTACATTCCAAGTTTATGGTGTTTTAGGGGTAAACAAAACATAATAGCCATCCATTCAACATCTCGGAGAAATATAAATTTCCTTTTGTATAAATTCACCTTTGGTGTATGAACCTTTACGTATATAATTTTCTTTTGTATAAATTATTGAATGTATGTATTGAAACAAAATTGATGAATGTTCTACTGACTAGATTGGACAGGTAAGAAGAACTATATTCTAGAACTAATTAGACACTGAATGGGAAAATTATTTTACAAAAGTATGTCTTTGATCCAGTAAAGGAAAAACAACTATTTTTCAAAAATTCTAATGTTACATTCTCGTAAGAACAGGTCGAGATGTAGGATCTACTTGTGCAAATAAGCTATTACCAAGTATACCTGCAATCAAGCGAAAAAACTCCAACCTCCTTTTCTAAACAAACCTCCAACACTCTCTCCCATCTCCTTTACCACTCCCCATCCACCAGTGTTACTGGTGTAATCCCCAGCCTCCCAGTAAGCCAGGAAGTCCAACACCCAGTCGATCCCTCCCCTCCTATAATTCCCCTACAACGACCGTCGCACTGTCCGGGTATCGATTTACGTGACCAACTGTGGGGCCTCGTCGACGACAGACATGGATATGAGAATTGTCTTGGCAAGCATGAGGATGTCGACGAGCTTGCTGGCCCCAACAAGCTTAGAGGCGAAGCAGGCGATGGGGGTGAGTGTGACAGTGAGATCGCGCTAGACATAAGAAGAGGAGGGGCTGGTTAGGATATAGATCAAGGCAAGGGGCCGAGGTGGGGGTGGGGGGGATGATGTGAGCCGCAATTAGAAAACAAAAGGGAGAATTATGGCTTCTTACTATGTTTTTTGATATAAACATCGCTGATGTTTATATATGTATATATATATAAATTAGCGATGTTTAACGATGTCTAGAGACACAAAAATAAAATATAAAATTAGCAACGACTAGAGACGTAATGGAAGAGTAAGTCGCTAAATTGGCTACGTTAGCAACTAAGAGGATGTGTGAGTTATTAAATTGGAGACGTTTGCACTAAAACATCGTTGAACATCGCTATTTGCGATTCTAATTTTAGACGTCACTAATGACATTAGATGTCACTAATGACATCAACATCAGCGACTCATTTTTGTACGCCGCTAAATACATCGTAGATTTCACTTATTCTAGTAGTGGTTGAAACTCATGTTTTTGTGCACTATGTAAAAACACTTCTATTCCTTGCCCTAGATTATATATTAATACTTCAAACCTTAATGTTTTAGTTACTGGATTAAAAATTTAGGTGATAAACCAATAATAACACTATTTCTTGGTATTAGAGCCAAGAATATATCACTTCATAACAAAAGCAAACAACCATAAAAATTTGGAAACAAATTATTGATCGAAAACGTTAAAAGCTATTGCCAGCATCAATAGAGAACGATACTAGTTTCAATCATTGTGTATTGATAAATTTTTTGGAATATTAGATCGTGAAACAAGTAAAACATATGTGGTTAAATATTCTTCATGTTTAAGGTTGTATCATACTTATCTACCATGTAAACATGTATGTTATGCATGTAAGTCTTGTAATATAAGTAATGAATATTTTTATCATGTACCATTTTCTGCTGAAAAGTTGAGAAGTGTAAATAAGCCATGCATGGATCTAATTCTATTTCTAGTTTCTGATGATGAATGAATTGATCTAGTCTACCGTGCAAAAAATAAAATAAAGTGAAAAAATCAACCCAAGACCTTTAGGGTTTTGAAAATAGAAATAGAATCAAAAGATCTAAAATAATGTTTATAGCAAGTACTTTTTTTTCCCTTCTTTTAACAAGAACTATCAGTTTCTCTCCCGATCTACAATATTGGATTCTTGGACCGCATGCAGAAGATAGGAATGAGGCTAGATCACTAGATTCCTTTCTAAAATGAAAGATTTATAACTCAGCTCTTCTAAAGACTTAAAAAAGAAAAAAATGATAACAAGATCTTGATGCCAAACACAGAGAAAATAATAATTTAACGACCAATTCTTCTAACTACTTAAAAAAAATGATTAGATGTTCACATGATGCCAGTGTTCTAAATTGTGGCCTAGGCGGCCACCTAGGCGCTAAGCGGCCTCCGGCCGCACCGGAAACCCCCTAGGCTACCGGCCTAGGCAGCCTGTTTGGTTCTAAAATTTCAAAAAAAAAATTCAAAACTTACCTCGTCGGCAGCGGCAGCGGCGGGTGGTGGTGGTAGTGGTGGTGCTGCTACTGGTGGTGTTGTTGTTGCTTCTAGTGGTGGTGGTGGTGGTGGTGCCGTGTGGTGGTGTTATTGCTGGTGGTGGTGGTGTTATTACTGGTGGTGGTGGTGGTGGTGGTGGTGGTGGTGGTGATTGTGTTGTTGTTATCGCTACTAAAGAGGGAGAAGAGGAGAGGAGAGGAGAGGAGGAGAGGGGAGGAGATAGTGGTGGTGCTGCCTCCTCTCTCTCCTCCAATATAAAAAAACAGCTTCAAAAGAAGAAGAAAAAAATGTGTTACCTCCAAAAGATTCGAACCATAAACCCCTTCCAAGAGAGCAGACACTTATCACACCCTCCACTAGCTAAATGGTTAAACATGAAACTTATTTTAATAACCATATACATAATATATATGTAAATAACATATACATAGTTAAAATAAAAATAATTAGTACGACGCCTAGGCGGCCTAGGCGCTAGGCGTCCCTTTGGGGCACCGAACCCGCCTAGCACAATTTAGAACATTGCATGATGCCAAACAGTTGGGGATGTTTATAGCCAAAACACATATTTCATGAATAGTAAACTAGTGTTCGGTCACACATGTTACGTGTGCAACATATTTTTTTAATTTCATTACAATTGTATGATGGTACGTGTCAAACGGGTTACGTGTGCAACATTTTTTTTAATTTCATTACAATTGTATGATTGTATGTGTCAAATCGAAGATATGTAAGTTCAAAAATACTCTCCGATCATTAACATAATTTTTTATTTAAATTCTTGAATATTCAAAATATAATCTTTTCAAATTTTAAATATTCATAAGGTAAAAGATAATCAATTAATTGCTACTATCTTATCAACTTAGATTATTGATTATTTAAATTAGGTTTTAAACTATAAGTAATATATTTTTTTCCTTCAAACATATGGAAGTCCAAAAATGTTATCTTATCATTAATGTAATTTGTTTATCTTTTTAAATTTAAAGTTCAATTAATAGTCTAAACTATAATAAAGTAATTAATACTCTCTCATCAACTTAGATTATTAAATTAGATTTTAAACTATAGGTAAAATTATATTTAAATTATAAAACAAATTGGATTAGATATTATATATTGTATTTTCAATCCTAAATATTTTACTTTTCTCTTAGATTAATTTTCTAGTTTTATAAAATTCCATTAATATAGACCAAAAAAATTATATTAGATTATATCAAAATTATAAATGATATGATTATATCAAAATTTAGAATTATGTTTAAGTTATAAATTAGATTATATTTTAAATAATATATATGATTTAATTATATTATATTATGTCTATCATGAAATGATTAGATCTAAATTAAGTTTTAAATTATAAAATTTAGATATGCAAGAAACTATAAAAAAAGGACAAAATAGTGGTGTACAATTACTATCAACTACTTATATATGTTGATTAATATAGTCCATTATCAATATTTTAAATTTTTACTTAAATACCTATTACTAATAATGACAATATATTATGGGAAAAAATGGGCTCCATGACAAAAAAAAATATAACAATAACCATTTAACTGGTTTTGGAGAGAAAACAATAGGTTAGATGGCATTGACTTCATCCTTTTTTTTGGAAAAGGATTATCATCAATAAAGTAGAAAAAATAAAATAAAAAATATACACATAACAATTTATTTTGATCCATCATGAAAGTACGTCATTATAGAATGTAGGTTGGTTAGTAGTTGAATAAGAATGGTTCTTTTTTGTAGTATAAAAACTTCTTGTGAGTGTGATAATTGAAAAACATGTTCTTTGAAAATAGAGAATATGTTTTATTTTATGGTTTAATTTCAGATGTTAATATCTAATTTTTTTTGGTCATGATACAGCTTTACCGTGATTTCATCTATTCATATTGGGTATAGTTTTGTATCATTGACTCCAATATTTGGGATAATTAGATAATTAGTTGTTTACAATTATTTATTGCTATAGTTGAATAATCTGAATCTTCAAAGTTAACGCGAATGAGTGAAGATGATAAGAGTTTAAACTTGAGTTGGAGTCTATTTTATGTAAATTACTTTGATATTCTATGTAGAAAAATCATTAAAAGTAAGAGATGGGAATTAACCTGAAGTCAGTAAGAGAAGTTTGGGGAACTTTGTTTCCTCTTTTTCCTTTTATATTATTTTCTTCGAAGATTGCTGCAAAACACAAATTAGAAGAGGAAGGAGTATATTATTGTAAGATATTTTGTATTAGAAAACAATATCCATTTTTTTTATTCTATTGAAGAAGTAAAGAGAAGATTAAAGAGAGAGAGAGAGAGAGAGAGAGAGAGAGAGGGGGAGAGAATATCCAACAGGTTTTCTGTTAAAGAGAAGATTAAAGAAAGAGAGAAAGAGAAGACTGAAAGTGTAAGTTAGAAAGAGAAAGCTGCACGTAGGAGAGAGGTTATTGCTGCACGTACGAGAGAGGTTACAATCAGTTTAATAATTTAAATTAATGACATATAAATTACCTTATTATCTATACATACATATATTTATATCTAAGATTATATATATTAGTCTATATAATCCAAATACCCTTGGTATTTGGATTATATAATAGTAAAGATAATTAACTAGGCTTATGTGGTGACGAGAAGACACAATTGTTGGAAATAATAGCAAAATTTATTTTTAAGATACATATTTGCGACAAACCAACATCCAACGACGATGAATTTGAGGGCTATTTTTTGGAGAAAGATAAAAATTGCAAAAACAAAATACGACGACACAAATCCACTATAATCTATTGACAACTTTCTCACGTCCTTATCCAACGATGTGAGGTATACTACAACTCTAATATATACAAAGAACAGAAACATTGCTTGCAACACTTACCTTCCAATGAATACAATAAAACACTCACCAAAATTTGAAGGGGATGCCGAATCCATGACCCTTGCCGACACCTTTTTCTTTGAGTTTTTATTTGTTGTATACTAAGTTCCCTAAGAAATGTCGCTTGTCAATTCTCTTAATCGCTACAGAGATTGGCTCTCCGAAATATCTCTCTATTTTATTTTTGCTTCACCGAATTATATATATATATATATATATATATATATATATATATATATATCCCTGATCTTCCGCTAGGCACGAATCACCGCGCCAGCGCTCCCGCGGGACGATCGCTTCACCCATCTGGGCGTGATACCGCACGAGCGTGAGCCGCGCCCGTTCAAGACCAAGGTCCGAACAGGCGGTAAGAGGTCTAAGCCACAGAGTCGTACAGATTATCCGAGTAGGAGCGGAATAATAAACGCATAGGCGATTGGTAACAAGTTCACAGAGTCATCAATTGTGGAAGCATTGAATAACACAAGTATTGAAGTAAAGTAAACTCTTTATTGATATTGAATATGTGTTACTGGCGGTGCTAGTCCGAGATTACAAGTCTCTCAAGCCTCTCTCTCTCTGAAACAGTAAAAGCGTGCCAAGTGGCTATATTTTTGGAAAGATGTATAGGCGATGTTCCAACATTATGTCTTGTATATGTGCTTCAGTTTCGGACGCAACGCTCCAAGGCTCCAGAGTGAACTCCACGTCTTAGCACGCACGAAGGAGGCATCCGCACCGAACGAGGTTCTCTCGCACCCTGCAAGCAATTTGGTGGGTTATCAATACATGAATTCACTGGTGTATATGTATATCGTTCTACTCGAGGCATAGCGGGGTCTAGTTGCACAAGGTAAAGGAAGCATACGAGGGTCTGATTATATACAAAGTTTATTTTTCATGTTCTAACACAAGCAATACAAGTTGGGATTATTCCCTTAGCTAGGTGTGTGTGTATATATATATATATATATATATATATATATATATATATATATATATATATATACACTACCCTTCACCCAAAGCTATAGCCATATTTATATATAGTTGCTCACAACAACTATATAAATCCCTTGAGAAATAGGAGGTTAGTTCTCCTTTCCATATACATATATCATATTCCTTATTATACTAGGATTTGGACAAATCTAGTACTATATCACAATAGGACTACTATTTTAATTAGCGATATTTTTAGGTAGATTTGGTTTGGACCTTTGTTTGCTCCAAAGAATTGGGATGGACCTATAACAATCTCCCCCTCCATCCCAATAAGGGGATTATCTCTACGTCCACCTACATATAGGCCATGTCGGATGTCTTTTAGCAAAACTCATGCTTCTCCAGTAGTAAACACGCTACAAAAATACAGAAGATTAGTGACGGTCCAATCTGTCGCTAAGTAGCCGCTAAATAGCATCATTGGCAACCTGTTGACGGATATAGGACATAAATGGTGCATCGACAAATGATGCATTGCAACCAAGATTTTGTCGCCATGCGCATTTGAACTTTCGACGAAAGGTCGACTTCTTGGCGACGTTTATTTTATCGACGACTTATTGTCACATTAGCGACAGATAACAATGACATTACCTTGGCAACACAATAGCGGGTAACTTCTTACTGGATCAATCGACTAATCAACGACGGATTGGCAACCTATGTGGCGTCTAATTGGCGACATATTACCGATGGTTTAAAGTTTCTGATACTGAAACTGCTTTTTTATACTTACTGGGCGATGGTTACATATGTTGCGTAGGCATTGTAAAAGGGTCATCGTCCGTTGCACATCTGTCACTTACCTAAAAATTCTCATGTAGGCTAGGGCTATATATTCTCTAGGCGTTGTAGTGGCATCGCTGTCCGTCGGTCAGGCGACGCTTAGCCATTACTAAGCTTGATAGAACTAAAACAATTATAATCTGAATCATAGAAATGATAATATATATATATATATATATATATATATATATATATATATATATACATTAAAGTCATGTCCAATCACAACAATCACAGTATATAACCACCCAGAATAACCCGCCATAGAATTTTACTCCAATTGGACCTTCAGTAGCATAAAACACACACTAGAACCCGACAATCCACAATAGAATAGAGTAAAATCTCACATACAAATAATACATAAAAGAAAAACTCCAATTAATAAGTACAAATATTGAATAAGTACAAACATCCATAATAAAAATATTGATGGCAATACATATACATAACAACAACAAATACAATCCTCAAATAAAAAAAATCACTGATCAGGTGGACTTTGGCTTCGTAGACGAGTCAAGACGTCCGAAGGAATTGAGCTCACTACGTCAGCTGGTAGTAAACTCAACACCTCCAGTGAAAGTATACTTAATAGATTTGTTAGTACAACTGGAGATATGACGATATGGGCAATGGGAAGAGAAGAGGCATTGGCAACATATGACGTTAAGGCGGCACAAGTGTCTAGGACAATGTCGATACCGGGTGCACTAATCTGGACGCCAATGGTGTAACGCCCCGCTCCGCGTCGGCGTTATGCATCAAGGTGAGTGGGCAGAACTTCGTTCTCTGATTCTTGCACGCCTTAATAATAACCTGAGTTTTTGCTTCCAATGATTTCATAAGAGAATGATAGAACCTGCCTTACATGTTAATGAACGAACTCATCTAGCTTGTCTTTGAAATGAATAACTCTGCTAAACGAGAATCCTGAAACGCTTGTTTGAGTGCATGAACATGTTCACTATCGTCTATGCTTAGAGAACCATACTGTGCCTGAACGTGTTCAAGTGATAAGTCGGATTTCCCGCAACAAGATTGTATTCTGATGGTTCGTCTCGTCTGCATACTAGAGTTTATTTGATAGTGTTCTATGCATTTGTATCTGTCGGACAATGGCTTTTGGTAGAGAGATGAACTGCATGTGTCACGGCTGCTACAGAGATAGTAGAAAGCAACCATGAGTCACAGCTGCCATTAGCATCAGATAAATGAGTCAGTGGTATGCTGTACAACCAGCTGCCGATCCTGAGATACTCGGGGACCGCCCTGCATATAGCTAAGTCATTGTGTTGGCTTGGATAGTGTAATCCCCCTGATTTTCAAGAATTTTTAAATTTGGATTTTTCTGAATTTCTGGAATTTTCTTGGATTTTTTCTGTAAATTAAATAAGGTATTTTAATTTTTAAAAGGATTTTTAAATATTATTAATTAATATTAAAATATTATGAAAATAATATTTTATGGTGTAAAATAGAAAACTAGACATAGAAAAATTTTCTGGGAATTTATTGGATCCCGGATGAATTTTTAAAGCATTAAAAACTATTATTTATTTTAACCAATTAATTAAACCCAACATTAAACCAAAATTAACCGAACCGAAAATTAACCGACCCGGTCTAACCAACCCAACCCAAACCCAATTCAGACTAGCGGGTCGGGCCGGGTCCGCCCAACCCGCAACCCACTCCAACCCGCAACCCGATAACCTCTCCCCTCCCAAACGTTCACCCGACCCCTGACCTACCCCCGCCGCCGGCGACCCTCCGGCTCCCTGCGAACGCCCGCCGCCACCGCTCTCCATCTTCCCCGACCCTCCGCCTCCTTTCCCCGCAACGGCCTCCGCCTGTCTTCCTCCTCCTTCCTATATAAAGCCCCAGCCGGCCATATCTCCTCTCCCCTCCGCCGACGCTCACCTCCCCGTCGTGCCGCGCGCCGCCCCAGCACGCCGTCCTCCGCCTGACGCCACTCGGCCCCTCGCCTGAACCCGCCTCCCTCTCCCCAGCCTCGACCACAGGCTGCTCCATCTCCCACCAGCTCCGTCGATGGCAGCCCGGCCCTCTCCTCCTTCTTCTTCCTTCCCCGCTCGGTCGCAAGCCCCAGCCGTAGCAGTAGTTTCCCCCGCCCGCTCCAGTCGTCGGCCGTCCTCCGGACCTCGCCGCTCGGCCGCCCAGGACCTCCTCGAGCTTCCACCGACCGCAGCCGACCAAAACCCCCGCTCCCCGCGGCCTGACACGGATGCCCTAGCTCGGACACGGTTGGGACACAGTGTCCAGGACACGAAGCGGACACGAGATACGCTATTTTCAAGCCCAGTTCAGGTATTCATATCTTCTTGCTCGTAGCTCGGATTTCGATTCCGTAAATTGTATCGCGTAGCCTGTATGACCCCCTCGGTGCCCGTGCAAACCGCTCGGGGCATCGCGACCTGTGGCGATCGCGAACCGCGATCCAAAAACAGGAAAATCTTAGTCCTGTTTCACCTCGGAATCGAGTACGCCCCGCCAAACGGGACGACTTGGTAGCGTACGGTCTTCACAGATACGTGCGCGTCGTTGATACGGACGTGCGGGATTTCGCAGAAGCTGATTCGGATGTGCGTGCACACTGGAATCAGTGCGTATCCGCGGACACCGCCCCGTATCCGACTTTTCTGTTTCTCGCTGTAACTTAGTGTACACACGTCGGATCAAGACGAAACTTGCGTCATTAGACTCGTAGCAATACGCTGGTCCTGTGAGCCAAGTTTGGTTCGATTCTGAGAACTTTGACAAAATTGCGTGTCGTGGGCCCCACAGACTCTACTTGACGGGCGATTTTGAGAACGGCTCATCGGAATCCAAATCTGGAAGTTCCGTTGGGTTCGTATCATCGTTCCTGACCTGTTGACACTAAGTTGGACTATTTTGAGACCTTTGACCCTGACGCATTTTTCGGTGCAAAGCGGCCCACATTTGGACCCCGTTTGCCCCGAAAATGACGTTTTTGCCCTTGTCTCCAAATTGGACTCAAGGACAGGCAATCCTAGCTGTTTAATATTTTTTGGACCTGATGGTGATGTCTGTTTCAGCAACCGGAGTACTGCCTGCAATCCCCGCTGAAGTCAGAGCTACAATTAGAGATAAAACCTAGGCAAGTATACCTTGCCAAATCCTATAGTTTTGTTGCTTATCTCCTGGATTATTTTTCATTGTCTTGCAAGATATTTGTACAATGGTTGCATGATTTTCAATTATTACTTTCAAGTCATATATAGTTCTTGATTCTTGTTGATTTATTCCTGTTGCTCTAGTTTTATTTTCTCGTTTTGCGTGCATGTACATTATTTGCTCTTTTCCTTGGATCACTACTTGTTCCATAGACATATTGTTTACTCTGCATTCCTGGAGTTGACTTGACAAATTTCTCAGTTCCTAGATGATTGTTATTGGACATTGACTACACTTGAGCAAACCTCGATTGTGAGTACCCATAGTACTGCAATAGAGAATTGTTCATTTGACTACCTCCTTCGTGAGCTCCCGTTGGGCTGCGAAAGAGACATATTATAGACTGTGAGTCCCCGTTGGACTGCTTTCTATAGGATCGTGATCTCCCATTGAGATGCGATTACCCCGATTGCTAGTAGTCATGTCTGACAGCATCACTGGCATGCCACTGTCTTAGATATAATGATTTCTAGTGTCTTATTTGCTTGTGTTTACTTTCTTCTCTATCTTGCATGTCATTTACTATATTTGGCTCGTATTCTTTTGTATCTTGCTATGTTCCCTAAGGACCTGGTTTTGTTCTCCAGATTTAGCAGACAAGGAGTACCGCAGCTTACGGACCGACACCAGACGAGAGTTTGATTGCAGTTGATGGCCTTGCTTCTTAGTTACTGTCTAGCATATTTTAGTTATCTTTTTCTTGTCTTTATTCTCTTGTTTATCGGTAGTGGATTTGTCTCCACCCGACTTAGTATTATTTCTTGCTGGATATTCGACAGTAACTTTACTTTCAGCATTTTAATTCAGTTTGGTTTTAGTTCATGATGTTCTATGGATGAGATTAGTAAACCCTGACTATTATAATACAGCTTAAGCACACTCCGATGGATCCATTAAATTGGGTTTGTCCATTGGTGTGTGCAGCTTAGGGACCGAACAGGCCTGCAATAAGAATAGGATAAATTTTAGTATCTCATCCACTTGCTTGAAACGTTCTTGATATCTATATCGGATTCGAATCAATTTCTTGAATTGCATCCTGCCTTGATTCCTGTACGCCTCTTGTCACGCCCCGGCCCCGCCCGGGCCGCCGCTCCGCCCTGCACCGCCCCGTGCGGCCGGGAATTAACGAACCGGATACGTATCACCGTGCCTCGGCGCGCCGGACGCGAATCACCGCGCCCGTCCAGCGGGTGCGAGGGAGGAAGGGAGCCAAGCGAATGGCCCGTTCGAGCTTTCGGGGGACGTGATGCCGTACGGGCCTGGGGTTGCGCCCGTGCAAGGCCAATCGTTTAAGTTGATAGTTGGCTATCATCGCATCAATCGAGTAAGCAGCGGAAAGGGACTTGTTGCAATGCAATGCATTAGCCAACTGAGTGTTCGGGACAATCGAGGGTCACTTGGGTTTCCTTTAGCAAAGGCACACGTTCGTTCCATACATTATGCCCCCTTATACGATAGCATTCTCGGGGCAACAATCGAAACCAGGATTCCGGGTCTTCGGGACTGTGGCACGCCTATCGCTTCCTCGGACGATCCAGTACCTGCGAACAAGTAAACTGTTGGTGGGTCAGCACTTTATACAAGTACTGGTGAGATAAATCAACTGAACAGAAACAAGCATTCGCTCAAACAGGCACTAAGTAATCATGTTATAAAATATTACATTACTAGTGATCTTTCTAGTTTTACCTAGGTTCGTTTCATGCAGTTCTAGCAGAGTCGATTTACTTGTTTAGAAACATGTTTGGAAACAGAGTTTCATATTGAATATGCAAGCAAGCAAACCGTTCATGTTTCAGGGTGTGCGCAGCGTGTCTCGTGCGACTCGAGGGTCTGATGCAAAGCTAGACACACGATGCACATTCTTAGGGGCAGTCACTATCCAAGCCAACACAATGACTTAGCTATATGCAGGGCGGTCCCCGAGTAACTCAGGATCGGTAGCGGTTAGTCCAGCATACCAATGACTCATTTCTCTGATGCTAATGGCAGCTGTGACCCATGGTGGCTTGAACGCATGCAGTTCAGCTTTCCACCAAAAGCCATTGTCCGACCGCGTGCGAATGCATGGAACACTATCAAATAAACTCTAGTATGCAGACGAGAGGAACCATCAGAATATACTCGTTGTTGCGGGGCAATCCGACTTATCACTTGAACACGTTCAGGCACAGTATGGTTCTCTCGAAGCATAGACGATAGTGAACATGTTCATGCACTCTAAGCAGGCGATTCAGGATTCTCGTTAGCAGACATTGATTCAAAGACAAGCTAGGTGAGTTCGTTCATTAACATGCAAGGCAGGTTCTATCATTCTCTTAAGAAAACATTGCAAGCAAAAACTCAGGTTATTATTAAGGCGTGCAAGAATCAGAGAACGAAGTTCTGCCCACTCACCTTGATATATAACGCCGGCGCGGAGCGGGGCGTTACATACTTACCAACCAACAAAAAATTTCGTCCTCGAAACTTCAAGGATAAACTTCTCGATATCCCGAGTAGCGATAGTGCCGTCCCTCGCCGTACTCAATCGAAACAATCAAGCAATTCAAGTTCAGGAAATATTTTGCACTTTGAGAATATCTATGGACTTATTGTATGGAACGCACTTTGCAAAACCATATCGATAATATCTCAGAGTCATAGCAACGGTTTAGGCCAGAGAATCGATTCCGCTCTGATACCATTCTGTCACGCCCCGGCCCCGCCCGGGCCGCCGCTCCGCCCTGCCCCGCCCCGTGCGGCCGGGAATTAACGAACCGGACACGTATCACCGTGCCTCGGCGCGCCGGACGCGAATCACCGCGCCCGTCCAGCGGGTGCGAGGGAGGAAGGGAGCCAAGCGAATGGCCCGTTCGAGCTTTCGGGGGACGTGATGCCGCACGGGCCTGGGGTTGCGCCTGTGCAAGGTCAATCGTTTAAGTTGATAGTTGGCTATCATCGCATCAATCGAGTAAGCAGCGGAAAGGGACTTGTTGCAATGCAATGCATTAGCCAACTGAGTGTTCGGGACAATCGAGGGTCACTTGGGTTTCCTTTAGCAAAGGCACACGTTCGTTCCATACATTATGCCCCCTTATACGATAGCATTCTCGGGGCAACAATCGAAACCAGGATTCCGGGTCTTCGGGACTGTGGCACGCCTATCGCTTCCTCGGACGATCCAGTACCTGCGAACAAGTAAACTGTTGGTGGGTCAGCACTTTATACAAGTACTGGTGAGATAAATCAACTGAACAGAAACAAGCATTCACTCAAACAGGCACTAAGTAATCATGTTATAAAATATTATATTACTAGTAATCTTTCTAATTTTACCTAGGTTCGTTTCATGCAGTTCTAGCAGAGTCGATTTACTTGTTTAGAAACATGTTTGGAAACAGAGTTTCATATTGAATATGCAAGCAAGCAAACCGTTCATGTTTCAGGGTGTGCGCAGCGTGTCTCGTGCGACTCGAGGGTCTGATGCAAAGCTAGACACACGATGCACATTCTTAGGGGCAGTCACTATCCAAGCCAACACAATGACTTAGCTATATGCAGGGCGGTCCCCGAGTAACTCAGGATCGGTAGCGATTAGTCCAGCATACCAATGACTCATTTCTCT
Source organism: Iris macrosiphon (assembly GCA_036927795.1). Classification (NCBI taxonomy): domain Eukaryota; kingdom Viridiplantae; phylum Streptophyta; class Magnoliopsida; order Asparagales; family Iridaceae; genus Iris; species Iris macrosiphon. The sequence goes on from JAYESA010000017.1 coordinate 26,821,106, forward strand.
GATGCTAATGGCAGCTGTGACCCATGGTGGCTTGAACGCATGCAGTTCAGCTTTCCACCAAAAGCCATTGTCCGACCGCGTGCGAATGCATGGAACACTATCAAATAAACTCTAGTATGCAGACGAGAGAAACCATCAGAATATACTCGTTGTTGCAGGGCAATCCGACTTATCACTTGAATACGTTCAGGCACAGTATGGTTCTCTCGAAGCATAGACGATAGTGAACATGTTCATGCACTCTAAGCAGGCGATTCAGGATTCTCGTTAGCAGACATTGATTCAAAGACAAGCTAGGTGAGTTCGTTCATTAACATGCAAGGCAGGTTCTATCATTCTCTTAAGAAAACATTGCAAGCAAAAACTCAGGTTATTATTAAGGCGTGCAAGAATCAGAGAACGAAGTTCTGCCCACTCACCTTGATATATAACGCCGGCGCGGAGCGGGGCGTTACATACTTACCAACCAACAAAAAGTTTTGTCCTCGAAACTTCAAGGATAAACTTCTCGATATCCCGAGTAGCGATAGTGCCGTCCCTCGCCGTACTCAATCGAAACAATCAAGCAATTCAAGTTCAGGAAATATTTTGCACTTTGAGAATATCTATGGACTTATTGTTTGGAACGCACTTTGCAAAACCATATCGATAATATCTCAGAGTCATAGCAATGGTTTAGGCCAGAGAATCGATTCCGCTCTGATACCATTCTGTCACGCCCCGGCCCCGCCCGGGCCGCCGCTCCGCCCTGCCCCGCCCCGTGCGGCCGGGAATTAACGAACCAGACACGTATCACCGTGCCTCGGCACGCCGGACGCGAATCACCGCGCCCGTCCCTCGAGTGCGAGGGAGGAAGGGAGCCAAACGAATGGCCCGTTCGAGCTTTTGGGGGACGTGATGCCGCACGGGCCTGGGGTTGCGCCCGTGCAAGGCCAATCGTTTAAGTTGATAGTTGGCTATCATCGCATCAATCGAGTAAGCAGCGGAAAGGGACTTGTTGCAATGCAATGCATTAGCCAACTGAGTGTTCGGGACAATCGAGGGTCACTTGGGTTTTCTTTAGCAAAGGCACACGTTCGTTCCATACATTATGCCCCCTTATACGATAGCATTCTCGGGGCAACAATCGAAACCAGGATTCCGGGTCTTCGGGACTGTGGCACGCCTATCGCTTCCTCGGACGATCCAGTACCTGCGAACAAGTAAACTGTTGGTGGGTCAGCACTTTATACAAGTACTGGTGAGATAAATCAACTGAACAGAAATAAGCATTCACTCAAACAGGCACTAAGTAATCATGTTATAAAATATTACATTACTAGTGATCTTTCTAGTTTTACCTAGGTTCGTTTCATGCAGTTCTAGCAGAGTCATTTTACTTGTTTAGAAACATGTTTGGAAACAGAGTTTTATATTGAATATGCAAGCAAGCAAACCGTTCATGTTTTAGGGTGTGCGCAGCGTGTCTCGTGCGACTCGAGGGTCTGATGCAAATCTAGACACACGATGCACATTCTTAGGGGCAGTCACTATCCAAGCCAACACAATGACTTAGCTATATGCAGGGCGGTCCCCGAGTAACTCAGGATCGGTAGCGGTTAGTCCAGCATACCAATGACTCATTTCTCTGATGCTAATGGCAGCTGTGACCCATGGTGGCTTGAACGCATGCAGTTCAGCTTTCCACCAAAAGCCATTGTCCGACCGCGTGCGAATGCATGGAACACTATCAAATAAACTCTAGTATGCAGACGAGAGGAACCATCAGAATATACTCGTTGTTACGGGGCAATCCGACTTATCACTTGAACACGTTCAGGCACAGTATGATTCTCTCGAAGCATAGACGATAGTGAACATGTTCATGCACTCTAAGCAGGCGATTCAGGATTCTCGTTAGCATACATTGATTCAAAGACAAGCTAGGTGAGTTCGTTCATTAACATGCAAGGCAGGTTCTATCATTCTCTTAAGAAAATATTGCAAGAAAAAACTCAGGTTATTATTAAGGCGTGCAAGAATCAGAGAACGAAGTTCTGCCCACTCACCTTGATATATAACGCCGGCGCGGAGTGGGGCGTTACACCTCTTATTGTTTATTTTGGTTGCAGAGTTATGGATTCACAAGCAAACGACGAGACTCCTGCAATATTACCACGGGATGCTTTGGTAACCAATGAAGAGGAAGTAACACCAGTAGAAGAAGGTCCATCCGCTCAACAGCACAGTCAAGCGAATCAACAATACGACATTCCACCATCGACGCAATTGCCCATAATTCTACCAGGGCAGGCCATGGACGGGCAGCAGATGTTTCAACTGATCCATGCAATAGTGCAAGCTCAACAAGAGGCTTGGAGTAGTAGCTTAGTAACAGTACTAGAGCAGGCACGACGGCCAACGACGGGTTCTATTGCCGATTTTTGCCAGCTGAAGCCCCGTACCTTCTCAGGAAAAGAGGAGCCCACCGAAGTTCATGAGTGGCTCACCAACACACAACATCAATTAGAAGCAGCTGAACTTCCAAAGGAATGTTGGATGACTGCCGTTAGAATGCAGTTGACAGACAATGCTCATCACTGGTGGCTATCTGAAGAGACCCGGCTCGGACCAGACCGAGTCACTTGGGAAGAGTTCTCTAGACTCTTTCTGGAGATGTACATTCCAGCCATTGCTCGATCAGAACTTTGGGATAAGTTCAATCGCCTCACTCAAGACAATCTGTCAGTGGAAGAGTACAACGCGGAGTTCATTCGTCTGAGTCGTTTTGCCCCTACTTTGATTCAGACAGAAGAAGAAAAGGCTGAGAAGTTCTTCGACGGACTAAACATTGAGCTGCAGAAACTGATTGGATCCGTTGCGCCTACATCCTACCCGGACGTCCTTGCTGCAGCACGACGCATGGAGCGCGTCATCAGGAGAGAGACCAGTCGGAAGAGGTCATCCACATCAGCACCAGCCGGAGCACCACAGGAAGAAGCTGCAAAGAGACATCACAGTCATCAGTCACCAGAAGCATCTCCACAGGCAATACCTGTCTGTCCATATTGTCACAGACGAGGCCATATTGAGGACCAGTGCAGACGCAAAAAGAGATTATGTTTAGCTTGCAGAACCAGTCAGCATATATTAAAGGAATGTCCAGAGCATCGAGAAAGAGCACCAAAAGTTAACCAGCAAGCGTTACCAGTACCGAGGCCAATCTATCCAGCATTGGCAGCACCACAAACGGAAGTTCAGGAAGTTCTACCACCAGCTTCAGGAGGGTATCCGCCGAGGCCACCCTTGATACCCCAGGCACTGCTCTTCCAGCAGGCTCAGCAGCAGCAGAGGAATCGACGGCGAGGACGCAGATAAGTCCTGACGATGATCTTTGAGAACGCGCAGAACCAAGGAGTAGCTAATGCGCGTAAGTTCTTGTAGTTTTTTGTTTCTAGATCGTGCCTATTGATTCGTGACCCTAGCCTTAACCAGATAATTTTAACTTGATAACCTAGTGATCACCTAGTAGTGTTGCTGTTAAATTAATATATTTTTAAAAAGAATAACCTGGTTTTCTAAAACTGTAATTTTCTAGAGTTCCCATATTTGGGAAATTGCATAACTTTTAATGCTTAGGGAAATAATTTTTCTAGGTGTTACTCTCAACCTTGACATTCCTTGATTTTGATGTGCTTCGAACAATAGTTGTAACCGTGTCATTTCTGTTGACCGGTTATTCTTTGATTGCGAGGACGCAATCCTCTTAAGGGGGTAGATTGTAATCCCCCTAATTTTCAAGAATTTTTAAATTTGGATTTTTCTGAATTTCTGGAATTTTCTTGAATTTTTTCTGTAATTTAAATAAGGTATTTTAATTTTTAAAAGGATTTTTAAATATTATTAATTAACATTAAAATATTATGAAAATAATATTTTATGGTGTAAAATAGAAAACTAGACATAGGATAATTTTCTGGGAATTTATTGGATCCCGGATAAATTTTTAAAGCATTAAAAACTATTATTTATTTTAACCAATTAATTAAACCCAACATTAAACCAAAATTAACCGAACCCAAAATTAACCGACCTGGTCTAACCAACCCAACCCAAACCCAATTCAGACTAGCGGGTCGGGCCGGGTCCGCCCAACCCGCAACCCACTCCAACCCGCAACCCGATAACCTCTCCCCTCCCAAATGTTCACCCGACCCCTGACCTACCCCCGCCGCCGGCGACCCTTCGGCTCCCTGCGAACGCCCGCCGCCACCGCTCTCCATCTTCCCCGACCCTCCGCCTCCTCTCCCCGCAACGGCCTCCGCCTGTCTTCCTCCTCCTTCCTATATAAAGCCCCAGCCGGCCATATCTCCTCTCCCCTCCGCCGACGCTCACCTCCCCACCGTGCCGCGCGCCGCCCCAGCACGCCGTCCTCCGCCTGACGCCACTCGGCCCCTCGCCTGAACCCGCCTCCCTCTCCCCAGCCTCGACCACAGGCTGCTCCATCTCCCACCAGCTCCGTCGACGGCAGCCCGGCCCTCTCCTCCTTCTTCTTCCTTCCCCGCTCGGTCGCAAGCCCCAGCCGTAACAGCAGTTTTCCTCGCCCGCTCCAGTCGTCGGCCGTCCTCCGGACCTCGCCGCTCGGCCGCCCAGGACCTCCTCGAGCTTCCACCGACCGTAGCCGACCAGAACCCCCGCTCCCCGCGGCCTGACACGGATGCCCTAGCTCGGACACGGTTGGGACACAGTGTCCAGGACACGAGGCGGACACGAGATACGCTATTTTCAAGCCCAGTTCAGGTATTCATATCTTCTTGCTCGTAGCTCGGATTTTGATTCCGTAAATTGTATCGCGTAGCCTGTATGACCCCCTCGGTGTCCGTGCAAACCGCTCGGGGCATCGCGACCTGTGGCGATCGCGAACCGCGATCCAAAAACATGAAAATCTTAGCCCTGTTTTACCTCGGAATCGAGTACGCCCCGCCAAACGGGACGACTTGGTAGCGTGCGGTCTTCACAGATACGTGCGCGTCGTTGATACGGACGTGCAGGATTTCGAAGAAGCTGATTCGGATGTGCGTGCACACCGGAATCAGTGCGTATCCGCGGACACCGCCCCGTATCCGACTTTTCTGTTTCTCGCTGTAACTTAGTGTACACACGTCGGATCGAGACGAAACTTGCGTCATCGGACTCGTAGCAATACGCTGGTCCTGTGAGCCAAGTTTGGTTCAATTCTGAGAACTTTGACAAAATTGCGTGTCGTGGGCCCCACAAACTCCACTTGACGGGCGATTTTGAGAACGGCTCATCGAAATCCAAATCTGGAAGTTCCGTTGGGTTCGTATCATTGTTCCTGACCTGTTGACACTAAGTTGGACTATTTTTGAGACCTTTGACCCTGACGTATTTTTCGGTGCAAAGCGGCCCACATTTGGACTACGTTTGCCCCGAAAATGATGTTTTTGCCCTTGTCTCCAAATTGGACTCAAGGACAGGCAATCCTAGCTGTTTAATATTTTCTGGACCTGATGGTGATGTCTGTTTCAGCAACCGAAGTACTGCCTGCAATCCCCGCTGAAGTCAGAGCTACAATTAGAGACAAAACCCAGGCAAGTATACCTTGCCAAATCCTGCAGTTTTGTTGCTTATCTCCTGGATTATTTTTCATTGTCTTGCAAGATATTTATATAATGGTTGCATGCTTTTCAATTGTTACTTTCCTGTCATATATAGTTCTTGATGCTTGTTGATTTATTCCTGCTGCTCTAGGTTTATTTCCTCGTTTTGCGTGCATGTACATTATTTGCTCTTTTCCTTGGATCACTACTTGTTCCATAGACATATTGTTTACTCTGCATTCCTGGAGTTGACTTGACTGATTTCTCAGTTCCTAGATGATTGTTATTAGACATTGACTACACTTGAGCAAACCTCGATTGTGAGTACCCATAGTACTGCAATAGAGAATTGTTCATTTGACTACCTCCTTCGTGAGCTCCCGTTGGGCTGCGAAAGAGACATACTATAGACTGTGAGTCCCCGTTGGACTGCTTTCTATAGGATCGTGATCTCCCATTGAGATGCGATTACCCCGATTGCTAGTAGTCATGTCTGACAGCATCACTGGCATGCTACTGTCTTAGATATAGTGATTTCTCGTGTCTTATTTGCTTGTGTTTACTTTCTTCTCTATCTTGCATATCATTTACTATATTTGGCTCGTATTCTTTTGTATCTTGCTATGTCCCCTGAGGACCTGGTTTTGTTCTCCAGATTTAGCAGACAAGGAATACCGCAGCTTACGGACCGACACCAGACGAGAGTTTGATTGCAGTTGATGGCCTTGCTTCTTAGTTACTGTCTAGCATATTTTAGTTATCTTTTTCTTGTCTTTATTCTCTTGTTTATCGGTAGTGGATTTGTCTCCACCCGACTTAGTATTATTTCTTGCTGGATATTCGACAGTAACTTTACTTTCAGCATTTTAATTCAGTTTGGTTTTAGTTCATGATGTTCTATGGATGAGATTAGTAAACCCTGACTATTATAATACAGCTTAAGCACACTCCGATGGATCCATTAAATTGGGTTTGTCCATTGGTGTGTGCTGCTGGCCATTGCCACGTGTCCAGTCCCTCGATATTTTGGGACTGGGGCGTGACAGATAGATGACTGCCCCTAAGATTGTGCATTGTGTGTCTAGCTTTGCATCTGACCCTGGAGTCGCACGAGACACGCTGCGCACACCCTGGAACATGAACGATTGCTTGCTTGCTTATTGCATATGAAACTCTGTTTCCAAACATGTTTCCAAATGATGTAAATTGGCTCTGCTAGAACTGCATGAAACGAACCTAGGTAAAACTAGAAAGATCACTAGTAATGTAATGTTTTATAACATGATTACTTAGTGTTGGTTTGAGTGAATGCTTGTTTCTGTTCAGTTATTTTATCTCACCAGTACTTGTATAAAGTACTGACCCACCAACAGTTTACTTGCTTGCAGGTACTGGATCGTCCGAGGGAGCGATAGGCGTGCCACAGTCCCTAAGACCCGAAATCCTGGTTTCGATTGTTGCCCCGAGGATGTTATCGTATAAGGGGGCATAATGTATGGAACAAATGAATGCCTTTGCTAAAGGAAACCCAAGTTGCCTCGATTGTCCCGAATACTCAGTTGGCTAAATGCATTGCATTGCAACAAGTCCCTTTTCGCTGCTTACTCGATTGATGCGATGATAGCCAACTATCAACTTAAACGATTGGCCTTGCACGGGCGCAACCCCAGGCCCGTGCGGCATCACGTCCCCCGATGGGCTCGATTCGGGCCAGGCCACTCCTTTCCCTTCCTCGCACCCGCGGGACGGGTGCGGTGATTCGCATCCAGCGTGCCAAGGCACGGTGATTCATACCCGGTTCGATAATTTCAGCCATACGGGGCGGGGCATAGGCGGAGCGGCGGCCCGGGCGGGTCCGGGGCGTGACAGAATGGTATCAGAGCAGAATCGATCTTCTGGACCAAACCGTTGCTATGACTCTGAGATATTATTGATATGGTATTGCAATAGAGCGTTCCATACAATAAGTCCATAGATATTCTTAAAGTGCAAATATTTTCTGAACTTGAATTGCTTGAAAGTTTCGATTGAGTACGGCGAGGGATGGCACTATCGCTACTCGAAATATCGAGAAGTTTATCCTTGAAGTTTTGAGGACGAAACTTTTTGTTGGTTGGTAAGTATGTAACGCCCCGCTCCGCGTCGAAGTTATGTATCTAGGTGAGTGGACAGAACTTCGTTCTCTGATTCTTGCATGCCTTAATAATAACTTGAGTTTTTGCTTGCAATATTTTTATAAGAGAATGATAGAACCTGCCTTGCATGTTAATGAACGAACTCACCTAGCTTGTCTTTGAAATGAATAACTCAGCTAAACGAGAATCCTGAAATGCTTGTTTGAGTGCATGAGCATGTTCACTATCGTCTATGCTTCGAGAGAACCATACTGTGCCTGAACGTGTTCAAGTGATAAGTCGAATTTCCCCGAAACAAGATTGTATTCTGATGGTTCGTCTCGTCTGCATACTAGAGTTTATTTGATAGTGTTCCATGCATTCGCATCGGTCGGATAATGGCTTTTGGTGGAGAGCTGAACTGCATGTGTCACGGCTGCTATAGAGATAGTGGAAAGCAACTATGAGTCACAGCTGCCATTAACATTAGATGAATGAGTCATTGGTATGCTGTACAACCAGCTGCCGATCCTGAGATACTCGGGGACCGCCCTGCATATAGCTAAGTCATTGTGTTGGCTTGGATAGATGGCTGCCCCTAAGATTGTGCATTATGTGTCTAGCTTTGCATCTGACCCTGGAGTCGCACGAGACACGCTGCGCACACCCTGGAACATGAACGATTGCTTGCTTGTTTATTGCATATGAAACTCTGTTTCCAAACATGTTTCCAAACGATGTAAATTGGCTCTGCTAGAACTGCATGAAACGAACCTAGGTAAAACTAGAAAGATCACTAGTAATGTAATGTTTTATAACATGATTACTTAGTGTTGGTTTGAGTGAATGCTTGTTTCTGTTCAGTTGTTTTATCTCACCAGTACTTGTATAAAGTGCTGACCCACCAACAGTTTACTTGCTTGCAGGTACTGGATCGTCCGAGGGAGCGATAGGCGTGCCACGGTCCCTAAGACCCAGAATCCTGGTTTCGATTGTTGCCCCAAGGATGTTATCGTATAAGGGGGCATAATGTATGGAACGAACGAATACCTTTGCTAAAGGAAACCCAAGTTCCCTCGATTGTCCCGAATACTCAGTTGGCTAAATGTATTGCATTACAACAAGTCCCTTTTCGCTGCTTACTCGATTGATGCGATGATAGCCAACTATCAACTTAAACGATTGGCCTTGCACAGGCGCAACCCCAGGCCCGTGCGATATCACGTCCTCCGATGGGCTCGATTCGGGCCAGGCCACTCCTTCCCCTTTCTCGCACCCGCGGGACGGGCGCGGTAATTCGCGTCTGGCGTACCGAGGCACGGTGATTCGTGCCCGGTTCGATAATTTTGGCCATAAGGGGCGGGGAATAGGCGGAGCGGCGGCCCGGGCGGGTCCGGGGCGTGACAAATGGTCTCCCGAATGGTATTAATATATTCCTACATCAGTGCTATGTTGGCCTATATGGTGGTCATCATTGTAATCATCTACGACATCTGTGCTGAGATGTCCTTAAGAGGTTGAGCAGAAAAAGAAGGCGCCGGAGGTAGAGGTCTCGAGATAACTGATATTTGGTTGCCAAGGAGCAGGCGTCGTAGATTCGTCCGCCCTTCACTCTCCTACTAGCAACCTTTATCAAAGGTCATTAATTTGAGCGGGCGTTGGCATGGTCGTAGGCGTAAACTCAGTGACACTCTCGTCCAACACATCTTGAGTTGTCAGAGTAGCTGTCTCAGTCTATCGAGACTGGAACAAAGCCTGTAAACCACTACCAAAATAATATAGATTAGCGGCGCCTAAAAATATTGCTAAACTGTAAAAAAAAGTCGCTAAAGCAATTTAGCGACGTTTTACGTGTTGTCACGTATTTGATGGTCACAAACGGTCGTAACGTCGCTATTAGTCGCTATAGCGACGTACATTAGCGATGTTACCACATCGCTAATTTTTTTATATTTAGCAACGTCTAGTGTTGCAACGTTACCGTATTAACAACAAATACTGTGTCGAGAAACGTTGCTAATATTTTTATACTTAGCGATATTTTGCTACGAAATTGGCTACTTCTAGATGACATGGCAAATATTGCCATGTCACCATATTAACGACATTTAGCGACTAACTAGCGATGTTCTTGGTACAGAGTAGTGACGTTCTGATACCCAATAGCGATGTTATGTTACATGGCAAATCATCGGTAATTGTCGCTAAACGTCGCTAATCCTGTAATATATATATATATATATATATATATATATATATATATATATATATATATATATATATACAATATAAAATGGTTTCCATAACAATCTTCCTGCCGTTTGTACAAATAGATGCACAGTTTATAAAAATAGACCCAAAGCAACCCTCCGATGAATTTACTCGGTTCGCCGACCCCTTCGGTAAAACACTCAATACTGGTAAATTCACATTTGTAGTCGATATACATAAAAGTCTAAGAGTCTGAAATAAATATTATTACAGTCGATACATAAATAAATATAATATCCTCATGTCACACAAATATAATATCCCCAAATCTAAAAGTCTAAGAGTGAAATATATATGCAAAATACCCAAAAATGGGCCAATGTCGCACAAAAATACAAATAGTGTTTATCCAACCTAGCACTAATTCTGATCAGGAGTAGGAGGAGGAGCACCACCGTGCAACTAGAATATGAGAAAGTCTAACTGCTCCTGTGACATAGTCACTGATGTCGAACTAGGAGGAGACAGTGTCGTCGATGTTGATGTCGGTGGTCCAGGAGGACATATCTATTCCAATGCTGCCAGTCTAGCATTGTATGAATCCATGACACGCTGTGCTGTGTCGATGCGGCCAGATCCATAATGGTCCGCTGTGTCTTCTCGCTCATAGTCCTAAGCTCCATAATGTTGCGCTCGAGCATATCAAAATATGATGTGATCATTGCATCATCTGCCTGGGGCTGGGGCTGGGACTGCTCCATAATCCTTTGCATTAACTCGTCACGTAGAGAGAAATCTGATGGTCAATTCTCTCATGCTGGACTCGCACCGACTCATAGGAAGGTTGTAGGGTATGCACACTAGCAGATGGGGTCCTAGAGGACTGCGTCGTAACATAGGCATCGTAGGATCCCATACCATAGTATGTACCCCTCTGAAGACCACCAAAGACGATCAACCATAGCTCATCATCCGACGAAAATGGGTGGGCTGGGGGATGCGAGGAAGTACCGGTCTCTCCCTCGGGAGGTGCACCAGCAGCCCTTGCGTCTACTGCTCACGGAGCTGTAGATACTGATCCTATAAATATACGAATCGCTCGATAAGCATAATTCTTACTATCCACTCATCGTAAACTTAAAGGTTAATATCTAAGCTAGTTATTACTAAGTATATGAAGGCCTTTCGAGCAATCAGTGAAGCTAATCTGTATTAGTGAACGCTTAAGCGATAGGGGAGGTGAGGCGAGCGAAGTGAGGTCGTGGAACGTGGGATTTCTGACCGGCTGTCCAAGTACGGATTGAAGACGAGTCTAACTCGCTGGACCGTAGAAGTAGCAATCCCTACGTCTAATCACCGAGCTCCGCTTGGACCGGCTTGGAATATTTATTTGCATAATTTTTCAATTATATTAAAATTAACAAAATATAAATTAATACTTACATAACTCCGTATGGCCCTCTCATCGATGAGATTTTCACCATTCTGATGGGTTGCGATGAAGACGGTCACCAAGTTAGCGTCCTCATCCTCTGGACCTATTTAAAAATATTTTTTACTATAATTAAATATTTTATCCTAATTTGATTAAAATAAAATATATACAATAGAATACATAATAGGCGACGAAATGTTCCATCTCCGGAATCGACCCACTACACAACTTTCTTGCCTTTTGTATGGCCACCTTTTCCTTCTTCGACCTCGCATGGTACCTGGGTTCGTTGAATCTAGCCCTCATTACAGTCCATTACTCAGGCATGATCCAATCGTGGATTGGTTGTCCCAATCGATCATGAACCTTCTGGTCCTAAATCGCATCAAGTATCAGCTTGACGGCGACGGCACAAAACTGCTGCTTGATTTGCTCAGTCCGGTGTAGTAGATAGAAATAGGTTTTCGACAAAAAATAATATGGTAAGTATTATAATATACATAAATTATATAATTTATGCTAAAATTAAATATACTTTTACCTTGAAGTGCTCAAAGCAGAGTGCTTTTCTCTTGTTTGGGGCATCTGAGTAGTTGATCCAAGGGCCACCATAGTTCTGCCTCAGAAAAGGCCTGAATGCCTTCTGTACCGACGAGGGATGACATCTATATAGAGATAATTATATTCATTATATATATATATATAAATATAAATATATATATATATGCGTAAGAAAATATTAACTAATTAACTTACTTTGTAGGCTCGTCGGCCCAAATCTTTTAAATTATCTCGTCCGGAGGCGTACACGATGGAATGCTCTGAAACGACGAAGGCTGGGCCTCATTCGTCTACTCCTTGATCTCCATGGTACCTTCAGCAGGAGGAATACTGGACGGAGGAGTAGGCTCAGGCCTGGAACTACTCGTCCCAGGAGTACTGCCATGAGGAGATATAACTGGCCGAAAGAGTGGAGTAATCGGAGACGAGAGTCCGAACCCAGTACCCGATACCAAAGGAGTACTACTGCTCGGAGCACCATGTACTCCTCTAGATGCTACTCTACGTCGGGACTGGACGAACGAGCTGTGTCATCTTGCCATACCTGATAATAACATATGATGCAAATATATATATATATATATATATATATATATATATATATACATCTCACGATCATAATGGATACACATGTTGCAAAGTAACAATTATTGATGCATGAGTATCCGAGTTGTGGTGCGTGAGTATCCTATTTATACTATATATTACCAATAGACATTAGGGATATAATTAGATATAAGTTATTATGTGTTACTAATAGGTAAAATAAACTAGTAGACATGTGGACAACTTCGATTTCAAACCCTATTAAATTGTGCAGGTAGAAGTGCACACTAAAAAAGAGTTCTGGATCTATACATCATCATTGCCAAGTGTTCCTTGTGGCCCATTCCTTGAAAAGAAATTTTACTTCTGTAAGCCTTTTGAGGCTATTAGAGTTATACTAGATATCCAAAAAAATCGTACAAAACGCTAAGTATGATAAATTAAAAGACAACAGCCAAATACTCAAGACTTTAATTTGCAAACTAGTAGAATTCTAATAGCCTCAAAAGGCTTGCAAAAATAAAATTTCTTTTTGGAGAAATCGCCCTAAAGGAACACTTGCCTTCGGACTGTCCAATATATTAACAGGACTAGTTGTGAATATAGTCATTTCATTTAATTAAATGATCTCAACTAAGATAAATTGACAAGTCTGTTCACTGAAATTCAAATGATTGTCCAACTACTATTTCCAGTAACTATAATAACAAGTGCTAGCCTATGTTTTCATTAGTCTCTTTCAAATTCAAAGAATTGTCCATATTTATATACTTCTGCAAAGATGGATCGATACACATTTTTATATACAAATGTTACAGAAGAGACAGAAGTCCCATGTTATACCAATGTGCTAAAGCTATCTTATGAAATCTCATTATGAAAATGACAACATATCATATTTTCTGAATTTGTACAATGTTCCTTGGAAGAGAACATAAATACATCAATCATCCCTTGCTGTATTTAATATATCGTTAAATACAGAAATCATTGAGTGGTGAATTTGCATTTTCTCCCAAAGAAAACTGAACAGATTTCAAAAATGTGATATATTATCACATTCATAATAAAATTTTCAGAAGATATTAGCTCATTAGTATTTAAGGAAACTAGTCTCCGTGTCACAAACGTATCTATTTTATATAAACCAATCGGCAAGGTGACTACTATTTCTTCATAGGTACGATATGTAAATCAGACTTCGACCAATATACGTATCTATTAAGTAAACCCATATACCTACCACGGTCATAGGAACGATCGCAACTATTCTAAATTTATTAAATAGGTACGAGTGTAACCATATACATCACTAAGAACATCCTTAAATCCAAATCAAGCATAAATGATTATCACAATGTTCTTCAAACCGAATGTGTTCAGTTGTGTCCTAACATTGTGTCCAAGCATCTATGCCCTAGTTTGATATCATTATTTACATTAGATTATGATTTTCAAATTTATAAAAACTATAAAATGTGTCTGTGTGTGTGTGTGTCCTAATATTGTGTCCAACCGAATGTTAAAATTTTAAAATTATTCACATTGTGTCCTAAAAGATTTAAAACTATAAATATTGTCCCCTAAAATTGAGTCATGAGATTTTAAAACTTTAAAATTAATCACATTATGTTCTAACGTTGTGATCTAACATTGTGTCCAACTGAATGTGTCCGTGTGTGTGTCAATGTGTGTAGGTATCGTGTCAGTGTGTATATGTGTCATGTCAAATTGTCTGTGTCAATGTGTCAGTATATGTGTAGGTGTGTATCGTGTTAGTAGAAATGAGAGAGATATGTTTATGGTTTACCTGGGTCGGAGAGGGCGGCATTGGGGCGGGAGCTGGGGGTATGGTCCGAGAGGGCGGGGGTAGGGGTGGGGGTGGGGGCAGCCGAGGTGGGTGCGAGGCCGGGGTTGCTGGGGCTAGGGCGAGGAAGAGGCAGAGATGTGGCTAGGGGGCGGCTTAGAGTGGGGGCGAGGGAGTAGCAAAGGCGGGGGCGAGTGAGGGGGCAGCTAAGAGCGGGGGGTGAGGTCGGAGAGGGGGTCGACGGAGTGGATGGGTCTCCAGGGTCTTGCAGGGGGTCGTCGGAATCGAGGGGGGAAGGGGAGGGAAATCGTTCAAAAATTTGGGGGGGGGGATGAATGGAGGAATTAAAAAGTCGAACCTTATATGAAAAAATTAGCGACGTCAATAATTTGTAGTTGTTAAACGTCGCTAGATTTTAATATACTGCAATAAATAAGGTTTGGCTTCGCTAAACACGATATTAAAAATATAACGACGTTCACCAACTCCTCGACGACGTAAGTTTTTATAATAGTAAGGGTAGTCTACAAAAGTCGCTAAATGTCGCTTACAGCGACGTATTGCAACGTCTTTGAAATACGTCGCTAATTTCAATAATCTTAGTGATGTCATCTTCCAGAGTCGCTAATTTGACTTATTTTGGTAGTGAATCAACACATGCTTAATATCCTAATATGTTAGAAACTAATCTAGGTTGTTTTAAATATTCTAAGTTATAATATAAATTATAATACAAACAACAGTCTTTCTTGCCTTCTCGTCTATGTATGCCCCATCTTTCCTCTTGTGTGTTCTCAAAAACCTCGACAAAACCAACACTAGAGGGATCTCCCCCCTCTTTCGCAATTTTTTTCACCTGTGTATAAAATATTCAACAAACATATTAGTTTGATAATTAATGTTATTAGACAATATAATGAAAGAATTTGAATACTTTGAGTTATCTTAGTACCAAGATTCGATAGTGCACAATAGTGGGGATCGATCCACCCGTATGTAAACCCACACAAGATCAAGCCTTCTTTGCTTGCACGGACCTCTTATTAAACTCTTGATTCTCAAGATGCTTCTGTATTACCTTCCAAAATGCGTCCAAAATAAGGGTTTCTTTTCCTTTCCCTTAGTAACCGCCCTTATGAGATCATCCTTCATATCCCGTATCTTTTTGCTACAGGCACCCTGATAGGTCGTTCTGATCGCCTTATCTCGATTCTCGGGCTACCACTAGATTTTTTGACATGCAAATTCAAATAATAATTAATATAAATAAGATAAACAAACAATTAATATATGAAATAATGTTAAATTTGAAATATATATGCATCTGATCAATCTATATATACATATTTTCTGTCGACACCTGGGAGAAGTTAATGTAGAGGCCATGATAGTTTCCCATAATGATGGCACCAAGTGCCAGGTTAGCTATAGTAGGAAAAAACCTATAAAATTATGAATAACAACCAATTATCTAATTGAATTAAAAAGAAATTAATATATGAAATAACATAAAATTTTAAACAATAATTACTTACAACTTGTGTGTAAGGGGCCAAAGCTCCTGCCTGAATTGCCCAACATGCCTCTCTGGTGGTGTAGGAGATTACTAATGGAGGGGGATCCCGACCCCTAACATCGTACTCTAAGTTGGGATACTTCGGGACCTATCATGTCATTACCGGAGTAACTGGTAGACGAAAAGATAATAGGGGTGGGGGGATCTCATACATGAAGGACCTAATGGCAACTCTAGAGGGGGGTGAATAGAGTTTATAGAAATAATCATAAATTAAAAATCAAGGTAGATAACCAACTACTAATAATGTGGAATAATTTAGAAATAAGATCAGAGTATAAGCAGAGTGTCAGTAAGTAAGCAGATTTCAGAAAGCAAATGCAGACACCGAGATTTTTATCCTGGTTTCCCTCGTGGAGGACTAGTCTAGGCCCAAGAGCTCTTGCTCAGTGTTAATCTATTATTTGTGAAATAGGGTACACACGCACTTTGCTCCAAAGGCACGCCGACTTATTACAATATAATCTTTGATCTGAAGGACTCGTAACTTCTTACAACCACAAGCTTTTGATCCGAAGAGCTTGCTGACTTCAGACTTGTATGAAAGATGAAATTGTAAACCAAGCCTTACAACTCGATCAGACTTCTAAATCGAAACTGTATTGGCACTAGAAGGCTGGGAGTTTATCTTAGGAATGGAAAGATTATATCTCTAAATGTAATAGATAAGAAGATTAAATAAGAATGAGTGAGTTTCAATGGAGGATTCAAGGCCTATTTATAGGTTTTTTGGGACCAAACTCGGGCAGAGTTTGGTGTCCTAACATTCTAAAAAGTGAACGTTGGAATCCTGGTCTCACAGAGTAATGTTGGAAGTAAACGTTTCAAACTGGGTCAAGAGGACCGAGTTTCTCCTAGACCGAGTTCGGACTCCTTTAGGCCAGAATATTGGGTTCAAGTTTTGGGCTATTTTGAGTAGACTAGGTTTTGGTTTAGTTTGGGTTTGAGCTCCCTAGTGCCAACTGCGAACCCGATGTACATTTGGTCCTATAAACAAATTATATAATATATAATAAAAGTGAAAAACTAAGAGCACTTGATGACGCCAATCTTCTAAAAATTGAGCAGACCTAAAGACGTCTTTTTCCTTGACGGCAGTTGTCCAAAGATAGACATCTTATGAAGGAGCTTCCTCCCATATCATGACTTGGACCTATTATCTCTTTCTACAGCAGAAGGGGTCAACCAAAATTTATGTCCGGGACCACGATCTTAGCAGAGGTTGCTGATTTAATTCAAGCGCAAAATAAGTCGACTGCAGAGGGTGAGGAAGTTGATGGCTCCTCGAAGAAGAGTGAAGAATCTCTTGACGATCTTGGTGACCTCAAAGAAGGGCTTAACTACTTCCACATGGACACCCATAAGATGTCTGATAAGGCCATATTAGCGGGATACTTGATACTTTGGTTGCACAACTGCGTAGTCTTGGGTGGATCTGGGACAATAGAGAGGATCATTTGCACCCTCATCCTCCCTGTTGTGAGGTTGGCTTTAGAACACAAGTTGGCCCTTCTACCGGCCATGGTTTACTGTATCCACCGTGGTCTTCGAAACTTTGCTATGAAGGTGGAAAACCATCCCTGCAAAGAAAATTTTAACAGGGTCAAACTTTCATATCATTATTTGATGGGTTAGCTTATTTTGCATCATGAATCCCTGATGCGCCCTGGAACTGATGAGGACATGGTAGCGGTTGAAGCCCTAATTTATAGGTATCAAGGGATAAAATAGATGTGTGATATGGTCCCTGCCGGTAGGAGAGAGCTTGCCTTCATGATAGACTGGACTTTTTTTCGACCAATGTCACGCTCCAGTCCCAAAATACTGTGGGACCAGATACGTGGCAATGGCCAGCAGTACGCACCGTTGGACAAACCTAATTTAATGGATCCATCAGGGCATATTTAAGCTTTAAAAACAAGTCTACGACAATATGGCACAACTAATCTCAACCACACAAAGTATAAAAGTATGATCCACAGAATAAATAAGAAATGTAAATCATCAGCTAGTCTCAACAAAGTACTTCGGGAAACAACCCGATAAATATCTGATACAATGGTTCAACAGACCAGAAATAAATGACTGGAATAAATAAATAAATACTGAGCATGAAAAATGGATGCTCAGGAAAAGTCTTCGGCTAACACCTCGTCCTCGGATGGCGGTACAGCTCCTGGATCAGCTCCTGCTAAGGTCCCGTATACCTCGGGATAGATCTCGTCCTCAAATCCTGGGGACATAATCCGGATCCAGGTCCTCAGGGGACATAACAAGGTACAAGAAAGTTCATGCCAAAATAAATGCAGTGCAACAGATAATAATATAAATAGGGTAAGTATGTAAACATCTGTGTGAAATGCAAGAGAGAATATCAATAGTACTCAGGTTGAAACAACTACAAGCTTTGTGTAGGGGAGCCGGTAGCAGTGATATCATGAGGTGGTCTAGCTCAGCAGGAGACTAAGTAGCCGGCATAACATAATCAACCTGTAGCCTGTGGGTCTCTCCAGCAATAGATGGAACAATAAGGAAATACTAAATAACCAGCTAAGTGATATGTAAGATGAGAGCAGCACTAGAACTCAGGCTGAAGCCACTACAAGCTCTGTGTCGGGGAGCCGGTAGTAGCAGTAATAATGAGTAATGGGCCAAGCTCGGGCTTCAGAGTCTTGTGCCTCACAATAATAGGGGTGTATATATATGATCAGCCTGTAGTCTGTGTGTCTCTTCCCACCCAATGTAACCACGCATATCATGACCATAACGTCTCATGTCCATGTCAGCGGGATCATAACTAATGCACAAGTCATAATGTATCTAAGAATATAGTATCTCTTTCAAGTCCTGTATCCTATACAGAATCACCATGAATATCTTGGGAAGATCCTGTCTCATGAACAGTGTCAAGTATCCTGGGTCATAGTGTACTTGGTAAGACAAGTACGAGAAGATAAAGTGTCACGAGTATCCATCTTTAGATGACAATACACAACACCGCGTACGATGATGGCACCCGACTGATAATCGGATGCTAAGTACGTCACACGGTCCTAGGTTAAGCATGCATAGCAATATAATGAAGCAAAGAAAATATATAACAATAATGCAGAGTTTGGCAAGTTACATTTGCCTGGTGTTTGAATACCAAAAGCTATCCCTGTATCAGTGGATCCGGTGGGTACTCCTCCAAAAGCTGTAATAAATATTACCAACAGTCTCAGAAGATATCAAATAGCTAGAAACGTCTGTTCTTACGTCCAATTTGGACACAGGGGCAAAAAGGGCATTTCTGGGCCAAAGCGGGTTCCACATGTGGGCCACTTTGCACCGAAAAGTGTACCAGGGTCAAAGGTCTCCAAATTTCTCAAACTCAGTGTCTACAAGTCAGGAACGATGATACGAACCCAACAGAACTTCCAGAATTGGATTCCGATGAGCCGATCACAAAATTGCCCGTCAAGTGGAGCAAGTGGGGCCCACGATACGCGATTTTGTCAACGTTCTCAGAATCGAACCAAACTTGGGTCACAGGACCAGCGTATTGCTACGAGTCCGATGACTCAAGTTTTGTCTCGATTCGACGTATGTATACAAAGTTACAGCGTGTTCCAGAAAGGACGAATACGGGGTGTCGTCGGCGGATACGCGTTGATTTCGGTGTGCACGCACATCCGAATCAACTTCTGCGAAATCCCACACGACCGTATCAACGACGCGCACGTTTCGGTAAAGACCGCGTGCGACCAAGTCGTCCCGTTTGGCGGGGCGCACTCAGTTCCGGGGTAAAACAGGGCATTGTTTTTCCTGTTTTTGGATCGCGGTGTGCGATCACCACAAGACGCGATGCACCGAGCGGGTTGCACGGGCACCGAGAGGGTTATGTAGTCTACACGTACCAACTAACGGAATTGAAAACTGAGTTACGAGGTGAGAGAAAACGGTACCTGAACAGGGCTCCGTGAACGCTGGATTCCACGTGTCCGAGAGTCAACTTCGTGTCCTGCGTATCGAGTTGTTGTGTCCAGGCTAGGGTTCGGGGTGCGGCCGGAGAACTGTCGGAGAGTCGCTGCTCTGGTCGGCGAGGGGCGGCTCGCTGGGCGGAGCAGAGTCGACTCGTCGGCCTGAGCGGAGGGGAACGTCGGCCGATCATGGTGCGGGGTCGGCCTGGAGGAGGTTGCACAGCCGACTGTGCTTGGGTTGCTGCACCGAGGGTCGGGGCTTGCGCTGGCCGGAGCGGGGCTCGGTCAGTCGGCGGATAGCGCTGTGTCGACGGAGCAGCGAGGTCGGCGGGGCTGGGTCGAAGACCGCGGGTCGCTGGGTGACAACGGTGGGAGGCGTCGGGGTCACGGGTGCAGGGGCTGGGCGGACTCGGCGTCGAGCGGGCGGTGGAGGGAGAGGGAGGCATCGAGGGGTTGTCTAGGGTTTCGGCAACGACGAGTTGGGGGAAAATGACGGCGCGGCGGCTAGGGTTTTCTAAGGGCTGGGCACGGATGTCGAGGCAAGAATATAAAGGCTGAGCACAGTAAAATCGGCGGAGGCTAGGGTTCCAATTGGGTTTCGGGTCCGGGTCGGGTTTGGCTCAGATCCGACCCAATAAGCTGGGTTTGGTTCGGTTTAATAAGCCAATAGTTTTTAGGGCTTAAAACGCTACTCCGGAGTCCAATAAATTCACCGAAAAATACCCTGTGTCCGGTTTTCCATTTTACATCATAAAATATTATTTTTATAATATTTTAACACCAATAAACTGCATTTAAAAATCTTTAACTCACAATCACCTTGGTTCTTCTTCCAGAAAAATACCGAAAATTCCGGAAAAAATTATATTAAAATTACTCTAAAAATTTGGGTGTTTACAATCTTTCCTCCTTAAAAGGATTGCGTCCTCGCAATCAAAGTATAAGCTATCAAAGGAAGAACTATAAAAATACAAGGTTGCTCAGGTACTAACTGCCTCCGCGAACAGGTGGGGGTAATGCTGGCGCATACTATCTTCTCGTTCCCAGGTCGATTCTCCAGGAGAATGATGTTTCCATGCTACACGAACCAATCTGATTGTCTATCCCCACAATGTCTTCTCACTGACGTCGAGGAGGCCAACTGGTTGTTCTTCATATCTCAAGCTTCGGCCCACTGCGATCTTTGAATGATCGACTACGTGACTTGGGTCGGTCACGTACCTTCGCAGCTGGGAGGCGTGGAATACGTCATGCACTCCCTCTAAGGATGGAGGTAATGCAAGACGATAAGCCACCTCACCAACGCGCTCTAGAATGTCAAATGGCCCAATATACCTTGGGCTCAACTTGTCTCTACTCTCGAATCTGATAGTACCACGAGTGGACAAAATCCTCAAGAACACGTGCTCTCCTTCTTTAAACTCTAGGGGACGTCTGTGCGTATCTGCCCAATGCTTCTGTTTGTCCTGAGCTGCTCGAAGATGATTCTGAATCTGTTTCACCTTCTCCACTGTCTGCATTACCAATTCTGGACCCAGTATTTGACGTTCACCAACGTCACTCCAACATATAGGCGATCTGCACTTCCTTTCGTATAATGCCTCGAATGGTGCCATCTGAATGCTGGCCTGATAACTGTTATTGTAGAAGAACTCCACTAAGTGCAAATGATCTTCCCAAGATCCTCCAAAGTCTAGCATACATGATCGCAACATGTCCTCCAAGATCTGAATGGTCCGCTCCGATTGGCCATCTGTCTACGGGTGGTAAGCCGTGCTGAATTTGAGTCTGGTGCCCAGACTCTCTTGCATGCTTCTCCAGAAATGAGATGTAAATCTCGAATCTCGAACCGATACAATACTAACCGGCACTCCATGTAATTTGACGACTTATCGCATATACATATCGGCTAGTACCTCTGTGGACTGTCCAACTCTAAATGGCAAGAAGTGTGCTGATTTAGTGAGTCTATCCACGATAACCCATACTGCATCTCTTCCGTTGGGGCTCCTTGGAAATCCTGTGACAAAATCCATCATTCAGATGGCACCAGTAATACTGTCTCTTCCTATACCAGAATGGAAGTGGGACATTAAGGCTGTAACATACCTGCTGTCCTCTGATGCTCGGCCTTTACTTGCTGGCAGACTAAGCATTTGGCCACAAATCTTGCAATCTCCCTTTTTATTCTATGCCACCAGTAATACTGTCTCAAGTCTCCGTACATCTTGGTTCCTCCTGGGTGAACAGAGTACATAGAGCTATGTGCTTCAGTCATTAACTCTTGTCTCAATTCTCCATTTGGAACATACAAGCGATTTCCAAACCTTAATGTCCCGTATTCGTGTATGCGAAGTCCTGTCTGCATGCCTGCTTCTGTCCTATTCTTCAATCTTCGAAATCTAGCATCGGTGGGCAATGCCTCTTTAATTCTTTCCACAAGTGATAACTTAATTTCAAGATTAGCCAGCAATCCACTCTGTCCTGGTAAAATAACCTCTATCTGAAGCTCCTGTAGATCTCTCAATAACTCGGGCTGCATCGTCAAGAAATAAGCCGTAGGCTTCCTGCTGACGGCGTCTGCTACGACGTTCACCTTTCCCGGATGATACTACAGATCTATGTCAAAATCTACCATCAGTTCTACCCAACATCTCTGCCTCATGTTAAGCTCCTTCTGAGTATATACATACTTCAGACTCTTGTGATCAGTGAAGATTTCTACCCTCTCCCCATAAAGATAGTGCCTTCAAATCTTCAATGCAAATATAACTGCTGCTAACTCCAGATCGTGTGTTGGATAGTTCTTCTCGTGGACCTTCAACTGTCTTGATGCATAAGCAATAACTTTGCCATGTTGCATTAAAACACATCCTAGTCCACTACCTGATGTATCACTGTAAACAACAAAACCTCCTGTCCCTGAAGGAAGAGTCAAGACAGGTGTTGTTGTTAATCTTCTCTTCAATTCTTCTAAGGCTTTCTGGCAGTCTTCTGTCCATATAAACTCCTGGTCTTTACGTGTCAGCTTCGTCATTGGTTCTGCAATCCTTGAGAAATTTTCTACAAATCTTCGGTAATATCCCGCAAGTCCGAGAAAACTTCTCACCTCTGCAACTGATGTGGGTGTAGGCCAAGTCTCTATTGCCGTAACTTTCTCTGGATCGACCGAGAGTCCTTCTCTTGAGATGATATGTCCCAAGAAAGGTACTTTGTCCATACAAAACTCACACTTACTGAGTTTGGCATATAACTTCTCCTGTCTCAATGTCTCTAACGCGATCCTAAGATGCTCCTCGTGCTCTTCATGGCTCTTGGAATATATTAGAATGTCGTCAATGAACACAACCACAAATTTATCCAAGAACTGATGAAAGACTCTGTTCATCAAACTCATAAACATTGCTGGCGCGTTGGTTAAACCAAACGGCATCACCAAGAACTCATAATGTCCATACTTGGTCCTGAAAGCTGTCTTCGGTATGTCTTCCTTCCTTACTTTGATCTGATGGTAGCCGGATCTAAGGTCAATCTTCGAGAATACTCTTGCACCACTCAATTGATCAAATAGATCATCAATGCGTGGTAAGAGATACCTGTTCTTGATGGTTACAGCATTCAGTGCCCTGTAGTCAATGCATAACCGTACTGTTCCATCCTTCTTCGGCACAAATAATATGGGTGCTCCCCATGGTGAAACACTGGGCCGAATGAAACCCTTCTCCAGAAGATCGTCAACATGTTCCTTCAACTCCACTAACTCCTTAGGTGCTAGCCGATATACTGATGAAGTGATAGGCTCCACTCCTGGAGTTAAGTCTATTGTGAATTCTATTTCCCGATCAGGCGGTAAACCTAGAAGATCATCAGAAAATACATCCACAAATTCTGATATGACTCTTGGGTAACCTGTCTCCCCTTCTACAGATAGTACCCTAAGAGTAGACTGAACTCCTTGCTCTACTGCTCCTCGAAGAAACTCAAATTCTGGATATCCAGGCGGTCTAAATATGACCCGCCCAAGTCGGCAATCAAGAGTCGTATGGTACTGACTTAACCAGTCCATACCAAGTACAATATCATAATCCGACATGGAAAAGATCAGAAATTGAGCTTGCATTTTTCTGCCACAAACTACTACAGAACATGATCTACAGACGTCACTAACCGGAATAATTTCTTCTTCCGTAAGAATTCTCTTCATCTTCGGAAGGGGTGCCGTAGCTACTCTATGGGTGGCTACAAAGCTAGCTGCTATAAATGAATACGATGCTCCAGAATCAAATAATGCTACAGCTGGTAATAAAGCTACTAAAATAGTACCTGCGATGACCTCGCCTGCTGTAGCCTCCTCTTCAACAGCTAATGTGAAGGCCTGTCCTCGTCCCTGAGCTGGACCTCTCTGCTGCTGCTGAGCCTGCTGAAATAAAGCTGCCTGTGGTGCCAGGGGTGGTCTCTGCTGATTCCCTCCTGGGGCTGGTGGCCTGACGCCTCCAACTCCTGCCTGCTGTGCTCCTACGGCTGGATAAGCGGGTCGTGGTGCAGGTAAAGCTAATCTCGGTGCTCCTTCTCTGCGCTCGGAGCAGTCTCTGGTCTGATGCTGGTTGGACCCGCAAGCTAGGCAGAGTCCCAACTTGCGTCTGCATTCTCTCTTAATGTGACCTATCTTGCCGCAGTGGTGACAAGTAGGGAGAGATATGGCCCTGTGTGTTGTCCTCTCTGGCATACTCCTCTGGGACTATTTTGCTGAATCCCCATGTGTTGTCCTGGATGGTGCTGAGTTGATAGGCCTCTTCAGGTTCGACTCCCTTCTAGTGACGCGCTCCATGCGTCGTGCTGCTGCGAGAACGTCGGTATAAGATGTAGGTGCGACCGATCCAATCAATCTTTGGAGCTCGAACTTCAGCCCGTCAAAGAACTTCTCAGCTTTCTCTTCCTCTGTAGCAATCAAGGTTGGGGCAAAGCGACTGAGGCGAGGTTGTATTCTTCCACCGTCATATTGCCTTGGATAAGACGGTTGAACTTGTCTCTGAGCTCTGACCGTGCTACTGCGGGAATATACATCTCCCGGAAGAGTCTAGAGAACTCTTCCCAAGTGACTCGGTCCTGCCCGAGCCTCCTCTCCTCTGCTAACCACCAGTGATGTGCATTCTCAGTTAACTGCATTCTGACTGCAGTCATCCACTTCTCTCTCGAAAGTTCAACGGCTTCTAACTGATGCTGTATGGTTGTGAGCCATTCATGAACTTCTGTTGGCCCCTCTTTACCAGAAAATATACGAGACTTGAGCTGACGGAAGTCGGTGATAGATCCCGTCGTCGATCGCCTCGCTGGTGGATTTGCCTGCTCCAATGCAGATACCAGGCTGGTTCTCAGATACTCAGCCTCCTGCCGATGGGCCTCTTGCTGAATCTGCTGCTGGGCTTTCATCATAGCATACATCATCTGGAACATCTGTTGCCCATCCATGGCTTGCCCTGGCGGGAAAACTGGCATCTGGGGAGTGAACTGTGGTGGAGGTGGGATGTCATCTCTCCGGAACCTTGGATTAGGCTGACCGGTTTGATCGCTCTGCGATGCTTGTCCTCCATTCCCTGGAGTCACTCCGTCTATATAAGTAACCACAGCGTCGTGTGGCGTATCCAATGGAATCTCGTCTCCGTTCCTGGGATCCATTTCTCTCTGCAACCAAAAGATAAACTGTAAGAACGCACAGAGGAATCAATACAGGATGCAGTTCAAGTAACAATTTTGAGTTCGATATAGAGTTCAATGATGGGTTAAATAATGGATGAGATCCTAGAACTTATCCTATCCTTAGGGCAGGCTGGTTCGGTCCCTAAGTTGAAACCGAACGATTTAGTCGTAGACCTACATGGGCCACCACAAAAACCATGTCACGCTCCAGTCCCAAAATACCGTGGGACCAGATATGTGGCAATGGCCAGCAGTACGCACCGATGGACAAACCCAATTTAATGGATCCATCAGGACATACTTAAGCTGTAAAAACAAGTCTACGACAATATGGCACAACTAATCTCAACCACACAAAGTATAAAAGTATGATCCACAGAATAAATAAGGAATGTAAATCATCAGCTAGTCTCAAAAAAGTACTTCGGGGAACAATCCGATAAATATCTGATACAATGGTTCAACAGACCAGAAATAAATGACTGGAATAAATGAATAAATACTGAGCATGAAAAATGGATGCTCAGGAAAAGTCTTCGGCTAACACCTCGTCCTCGGATGATGGTACAGCTCCTGCTACGGTCCCGTATACCTCGGGATAGATCTCGTCCTCAAATCCTGGGGACATAATCCGGATCCAGGTCCTCAGGGGACATAGCAAGGTACAAGAAAGCTTATGCCAAAATAAATGCAGTACAGCAGATAATAATATAAATAGGGTAAGTATGTAAACATCTGTGTAAAATGCAAGAGAGAATATCAATAGTACTCAGGTTGAAACAACTACAAGCTCTGTGTAGGGGAGCCGGTAGCAGTGATATCATGAGGTGGTCTAGCTCAGCGGGAGACTGAGTAGCCGGCATAACATAATCAACCTGTAGCCTGTGGGTCTCTCCAGCAATAGATGGAACAATAAGGGAATACTAAATAACCAGCTAAGTGATATACAAGATGAGAGCAGCACTAGAACTCAGGCTGAAGCCACTACAAGCTCTGTGTCGGGGAGCCGGTAGTAGCAGTAATAATGAGTAATGGGCCAAGCTCGGGCTTCAGAGTCTTGTGCCTCACAATAATAGGAGTGTATATATATGATCAGCCTATAGTCTGTGTGTCTCTCCCTACCCAATGTAACCACACATATCATGACCGTAACTTCTCATGTCCATGTCAGCGGGACCATAACTAATGCATAAGTCATAATGTATCTAAGAATATAGTATCTCTGTCAAGTCCTGTATCCTATACAGAATCACCACGAATATCTCGAGAAGATCCTGTCTCATGAACAGTGTCAAGTGTCATGGGTCATAGTGTACTTGGTAAGACAAGTACGAGAAGATAAAGTGTCACGAGTATCCATCTCTAGATGACAATACACAACACCGCGTACGATGTTGGCATCCGACTGATAATCGGACGCTAAGTATGTCACACGGTCCTAGTTTAAGCATGCACAGCAATATAATGAAGCAAGAAAAATATATAACAATAATGCAGAGTTTGGCAAGGTACACTTGTCTGGTGTTTGAATACCAAAAGATATTCTTGTATCAGTGGATCCGGTGGGTACTCCTCCAAAAGCTGTAATAAACATTACCAACAGTCTCAGAATATATCAAATAGCTAGAAACGCCTGTCCTTACATCCAATTTGGACACAGGGGCAAAAAGGGCATTTTTGGGCCAAAGCGGGTTCCACATGTGGGCCACTTTGCACCGTAAAGTGTGCCAGGGTCAAAGGTCTCCAAATTCCTCAAACTCAGTGTCTACAAGTCAAGAACGATGATACAAACCCAATGGAACTTCCAGAATTGGATTCCGATGAGCCGATCACAAAATCGCCCGTCAAGTGGAGTCGGTGGGGCCCACGATACGCGATTTTGCCAACGTTCTCAGAATCAAACCAAACTTGGGTCACAGGATCAGTGTATTGCTACGAGTCCGATGGCGTAAGTTTTGTTTCGATCCGACGTGTGTACACAAAGTTATAGCATATTCCAGAAAAGACGAATACAGGGTGTCGGCGGCGGATACGCGTTGATTTCGGTGTGCACGCACAGCTGAATCGACTTCTGCAAAATCCCACACGACCGTATCAATGACGCGCACGTTTTGGTAAAGACCGCGTGCGACCAAGTCGTCCCGTTTGGCGGGACGCACTCAGTTCCGGGGTAAAACAGGGCGTTGTTTTTCCTGTTTTTAGATCGTGGTGTGTGATCACCACAGGACGCGATGCACCGAGCGGGTTGCACGGGCACCGAGAGGGTTATGCAGTCTACGCGTAGCAACTGACGAAATCGAAAATGGAGTTGCGAGGTGAGAGAAAATGGTACATGAACAGGGCTCCGTGAACGCTGAATTCCACGTGTCCGAGAGTCAACTTCGTGTCCTGCGTATCGAGTTGCTGTGTCCAGGCTAGGGTTCGGGGTACGGCCGAAGAACTGTCGGAGAGTCGCTGCTCTGGTTGGCGAGGGGCGGCTCGCCGGGCGGAGCAGAGTCTGCTCGTCGGCCTGAGCGGAGGGGAACGTCGGCCGGTCGTGGTGCGGGGTCGGCCTGGAGGAGGTTGCACAGCCGACTATGCTTGGGTCGCTGCACCGAGGGTCGGGGCTTGCGTTGGCCGGAGCGGGGCTCGGTCAGTCGGCGGATAGCGCTGTGTCGGCGGAGCAGCGAGGTCGGCGGGGCTGGGTCGACGACCGCGGGTCGCTGGGTGACAACGGTGGGAGGCGTCGGGGTCACGGGTGCAGGGGCTGGGCGGACTCGGCGTCGAGCAGGCGATGGAGGGAGAGGGAGGCATCGAGGGGTTGTCTAGGGTTCCGGCAACAACGAGTTGGGGGAAAATGACGGCACGGCGGCTAGGGTTTTCTAAGGGCTGGACACGGATGTCGAGGCAAGAATATAAAGGCTGAGCACAGTAAAACCGGCGGAGGCTAGGGTTCCAATTAGGTTTCGGGTCCGGGTCGGGTTTGGCTCAGATCTGACCCAATAAGTTGGGTTTGGTTCGGTTTAATAAGCCAATAGTTTTTGGCCTTAAAACGCTACTCCGGAGTCCAATAAATTCACCAAAAAATACCATGTGTCCGGTTTTCCATTTTACATCATAAAATATTATTTTCATTATATTTTAATACCAATAAACTATATTTAAAAATCTTTAACTCATAATCACCTTGGTTCTTCTTCTAGAAAATACCGAAAATTCTGGGGAAAATTATATTAAAATTACTCTGAAAATTTGGGTGTTTACAACCGAGCCTGAGTTCTCTGATCACGAGAGAAACGTCGTTCACCAGGATGATAGGGCAGGTACTTGTAACTTATCTGAGAAGCTCTTTCGTTGGCTCCAAGCCATTCGTCCCTCCCACCTGGTATACCTGAATCGTACTACAGTCTCTATGGAGCCTTATATGCCATGCCGGTTTGCTCGCCAGTTTGGGTATAGTTAATTCTTGCTAGGTAACCCGAGCACTTCTCTCGGATATTGCGATGACCTACTCGACGAAGCACGAGTATGGAGTTACTATAATGCAACTGGCACTCGTGCTCAGTTTCAACTGCCAATAGCTGGCGTGGTGCCAAGGATACTATACACAACGACGAGATACTATTGCATGGCTAACGTCCTACCGTCTGGCTTCGATCTGAAGAGGTGTTACCTTAAGAGAACCCTATTGATGCCTCCATAAGCAAGAGCTCGTAGGACTCCTAAGAAGGGTAAGGGTGTCTCTAGACCGCTGCTTGTGAAGTTGGACCCATCGACCGGGAAAGAGGAGACAACGTCTCCTTCCGATGATCCTCCGACCGCGAAACACAAGTCAAAGGTCGAGACCCATCATGATCGGTACTCAAAGATGGCAAGGGTTGAGACAGCCCCAGAGACAGGACCTGCGGCAAAATTAAAGTCCTCTGCAAAGGGCACCATGAGAGAAGAGGTAGGACCCCTTGTACTGGTATTTTATGAAGTAGACCCTACTTTATATGCTATGGCGGTATCTGTAAGACCTCTCTATTTTATTCCTACGTCACCCTTTTGTGATACTTTCTCTTCTGGTTTGTCTTGAATTGTGCAGACACCATCAAAGAGGGATCATCTCCGACGAGCAGCTGCCTCGATGGTTTCTTACACCGAGAAGGAAGATGAGACAACTTCCCCTGAGTCCGACGAGGGTGCAATGTAACATGTACCTGGGGCTTCAGGAGCTCAGGGCGTAGATGCGGCTTTGGCGAAGCATTATACTCCTCTAGAGAATATCTCTGCGGATGACTTGGATGCATTGGGGAAGGCTCTGATGATACTAGACAAGCCACAATCTATGCTACCTCCCTCTCATATGTTATTTTGCAAATTCACAAGAGACGATATTTTTTGGCTTCAGCTCTTAATTCTCCGGGTGAAGTTAATTACTGGTTGTTCTCATTTTGTAGGCTCCCCTTTGCCCATTCAACCATTCGACATGGCGGTTGAAGAAGGTGTCCTAAAATAGGAAGGGCAGGGACTCGTTAGAACAAGACGTGTATCAGACTTGCCTTCTTCCGCTGCTAGAGAGACTTCTGAAGGACACCCAACTGAGACAGGCACCGAACCAGTCCTGAGGCCTGTCTTTCTGTTATAGCGGCCGACTCACCAATTTTTGCTACCAGGCAGTCTGCTGTGGGGGTCTCCTTGGGTGATGTCGTTACAAGCCATCCCGAGGAGTCTACTCCAAATATTTCCAAAGTAGTGGTGATTGGGCCATCCTCCAAGGCCACCGTATCGCAACCCGACATCTTCACACAAACGTGTGCCAAAACTATAGGGTGCCCTAATAATCGTGCTTCTGGTCATGGTGCTTCCCAGCTGTTTGTTATCAGGCTGCCAAGTGTCCAGATATTTCTTACGACCATGAGAAACTTGGTCGAAAGAAAGACCAACAGTCGCCCTTCTGTACCTGCTTTGCCTCTTGGGCCGTCAGGCACCGTTGCGCCACACGTCATTCCCGTGACTACTTCTTCTATCTTGCCGTCTTTAACCCATAATACCCTGGAGGAGATCTACGAGATCGTACGGATCTTCCTACAAAGTTTTTATATGTTCCTGAGACAAGGGGTTCAGAGTGTACTAGAGCGGAACAAGTCCTTTGCCTGGACAAAATACTTTGCCATGGTCCAGGTCGAATACCTAAGGATCCTTCCTGGTTTTGATCAGACGGCTGAACTCTTGGGCCAGAAGGTGGCCAAAATAAAGCAGTGTCTAACAGAACTGCAGCACTATCAGCAAGCAGACATGACAAGATTAATATCCCACGAGTATGACCAGCTTCTAGAGGCTATAAAGACGAAGAAGACATTTTATGTTTTATCCAAAGAGGGCCTTCAACGTGACCTCCAGGGTTTGCATGAGGAGAGCGACAGGCTAAATGGTCTCAGGGAGAGTTGTCTCACAAGGTTGAAGGCTCTGACTCAGGAGGCAGTCGAAGTAACTGAGGAGATCAGGAAGCTCCAAGTTCATCTTGATGTGCTCAAAAACGATCTTCGGGGAGCCCAGCAAGCGGAGGAAGCCATCCGAGCTGAGGCAAGACAAGTGGTTAAGAATAATGTTGTCGTCGGAGTTACCATGCATAAGCTAGAGGACAAACATGAGTCCTATGCCTATTACGAAGACCCCGAGGTCATGGCTGGATAAGTCGAGCGTTAGGCCAAGACGCGTCTAGATACCAACATTGCCCGGCTTTTGCGGGCGAATATAAGAGTTGTGCTCTGATGCATAACCCTTGGTAGTCTTGTTTTGCTTTTCAAAAATTCTTTTTGTCTTAATTTTGGGTTGGGACACTAATAGTCCTTCATTATAGTTCGCTTTGGTTCCTTCATGCGAAATAAATAAAAGTTTCTTTTTTCTTGCGATTATGTGCATGAACTTTGGATATTGTATTAGAGATAATATGGACGTAGTACGATATCGTAGTTGTCAAGGACATCCTACTGGGGGACCATTGGTGGACCTATTACTTCTTGTGCACTTGGTTGCAAGTAATAAGTTTGAAATAAGCCCTATCAGAGGTAATATGGGTGTGATAGGATTTGTGGACTTAACACCGCTGGGGTACTTACAGTTAAGTACGGATGATAAGTTTGGATGACGGTCGATATCAGAGGTAAGATGGACGTGATAATCGAATATCAAAATCGGGAGTTTTGCTCAAAGGTGATATGGATATGGCAAACTCTACCGGGGAAAAATATTAGGACCATAGTTCAGAGGTGGTATAAACGTGAACTAATGTCCCGAGGAAATAACTGAGGGTCGTTCCACTGCGGATATCTTGAGGATCTATATCTGTTGCATATTAAGGAATCCTGAATACAGATAATGGCTTTTATAATACTTCGTAGGAAAATGGTACATGTTGTGCATAGGCACTTACTGGGGATAAACAAGGACAAATGTAAGCACCGTATATCTTGATTGTTTAGCTGGGGATACGGGAGGTACAAGTCTAGATTAGACATAGTATTTTTTGAGAAAATTGTCATTGATAGGCATCATGAGCAAGTCTCCATTGGATTTCATAAGTCGATAGGCTCCGTTGGAATATATTGACTCCATAATAAAAAGGCCTTCCTATTTAGCTTAGAATTTCCTGGCTATCTTGTGTGTCATAATCATCGGTCTTCTCACGGCTAGGATGAGGTCCCCTACTTGGAATATTCTTAACTATTTTTTTGAAGGCTCCGGAAAGACGCGCTTGATTCAGTTCAATGCGTTGTTGAGCTAAGAGATGTTTTTTGTCGAGCGCTTCAAACTCTTGTAGGCGATAATTGTCGTCAATGGTTAACTAGCTAGAGAGAGCCACTCGGAGTGAGAGAATTTGGATCTCGAGGGGGAGGACCGCTTCGCTCCATAGACCAAGAAAAATAGCGTATTGTCAGTTGGGGTCCGGAACGTTGTACGATAGGCCCAGAGACATTCAACCAACTTCTCATTCCAGTCGTGCTTATTGGATGACACAAACTTCTTAAGGAGCTTGATGATTATTTTGTTGAATGTTTCTACCAATACATTTGTTTCTAGGTTGTAGGCAGTTGAGGCTACATTCTGGATTCAATTTTTATCATAAAATCGATAGAAAGCGTGACTTGCGAACTGGGGACCATTGTCGTAGATGATCCTCCGTGGCAAGCCAAAATAATATATGATGTGATGCTTGATAAAGCTAATCAGGTTTGACGTCTTTACTTCAGTCAGTGGCACGGCTTCCGCCCACTTGGAGAACTAGTCGGTGATTGCCAAGATAAATCGATGTCCCTTAGATAAAGGTGGAGTAATCGGTCCAATAATGTCCATTCTCCATACTTCGAACGGCCCAGATGCTACCGCTGGGTGTAGGAATTCTGGGAGCTGGTGGATGAAGTCTACATGGATTTGGCACATCCGATATTTTCTCGCATAGTCGACGACATCGGCTACCATCATTGGCCAATTATAACCCATCCTCCGAAGATGATCTTGTAGCTTCGGACCGGGTTGATGTGCACCGCAAACACCTTTGTGAGCTTCACGGAGTGCTTACTTCACCTCTGCATTCGATGAGAATCATAGCAGAATCCCATCGTAGGAGCGGCGATACAGTATCTTAGTAGTTGTATCGTAATAGAACTGGAGGGAGCATCTTCTAATAAAAATGGTTTCCTTCTTGTCCTCGGAAAGAATTTTATAGACTACATAGTCGATGAATGGTAGTCTCCAGTCTTGGATGACGGTGTCTACCTCCTTTGAGTAGCTTAGATACATACATAGGTTATATTTGGAACGTATTATTTCTTGCGTGTATGATAATTAGGTTGTATGAAGACTAGACCCATTCTTTGGTTCATAGGCTCATGGTTTATTTGTTTGGGTTGGTTTGGCCATGAGTTTAATCCATGATCTAAATCTCAAGCCCTAACTTTATAAGCTAACTTATTTCTCTCTCTTCCCTTATTCTCTTATTTTTTTCTCCTTTTTTTATTTTAGGCAAGTACACCTTGCATGACATAGAGAAACCCTTAGATTTTAATTCTTGCTTTTTTCTTACATTTTATTTGTCTATATGTGTATATTATGATTCTAAGCACTTTTAATACATGGAGTTTTCAGTTTTGATGTCCGAATTTGGATAGATCTACGTTTTTAGTTAAGGGTTTTCATGGGTTCGATGAGTTTTCCTTGATTTTGATCTACTTAAACTTAGTATATTTGAAAACTAATTGTTCCATATGGTAGAGCATTTAATTTTGTGCGCTTTTAACTTTTGTTTCACTTGATTTAGAGTTAAAAATAAAGTTTTTATGGAGGAAACAACTTTCAGTTTTGGAGCTTTTTCGCCATGGCTGGACTTGCTATCCGAGGAAGACGAAGTTCTCATGCTGTCAGCATCTACGTGGCCAAGAGTTCTATGCTGCATGTGTCACGCCCCAATTTTGTGGAATCGATAGTCGTCCTCCGGACGTGATGCCGTGCGGGCCTAGGTTGCGCACCGCACAAGGCTAAGGTATTTTTGCATAGCGAGCACATATTCAAAGTACGCAGATAAATTGAAACACAAGTTAAAACATAAAAAGTTCTCTTTTATTGATAATGAACATCTATTACAAACTCTTGAACGAGTCATAAGGTTGCCGTACGGGCTTACAAAAGATGACCTAAAATGAGATAGTTGTCCTGTATATTACATCCCTTTACTAGAAATTTAAAATATAAGACCTCCTGGCGGGACGACGGCCTGTCCTCTGAGATGCATTGTATTTAAGTTGCTAGCTCCTTGCTTCAAAATGCTTCAAAAGATGGCACGATCTGAACGCGCCTACAGCTGGACTTGATTGGAAAAAATGACTTCAGCTCCTCGCTCGGATCTCCGTAGTGCGGGGAACCTGTTTCAGCGAGGGTCAGTACATCAAAATATACTGGTGAAGACGAGCTAACCCAACTATACCAATCAACATGTTATTTAGATGAAGCATACATATTATTTGTGGTCTTTCTATCTTGTCTTTAGTTTATTTTACAAGCAGTATATATAGAAACTACTAAAAATGAACTTGTCACTGTTCGCGACTTTTTTCCTGTCCGTCTAAACCACCTGCACAAAAATTACCATGTCCTTCCCTTCCACGAAGACACAAGTTAGCTTGTAACATGTTTAAATATACATGGTGATCACTGTCTTGATGCCATAATGGACGGTATAGTCTATGGACGAGGATGGTATGCAATAAAGCACTGGAGGCACTGCATAATCCTGTCCGAAATATGAGACTATCATGAAGTTTCATCCAGATTGGATCAGTGCTGGTGCCCCAGCAATCGTCCGCGGGAACCCGAAGGCCTTGTGCACAAGTTGTCCATGATCAAGCGACATTCATATTAAGTTAACAATTTATGCAGTTGAGGCAACACGAGTACAAGACAAGTAGCATTGTATGATTCATTTTGCATAGTCTACCTGAACAGTTTATTGCATAACAAGATGTGTTCTACTCATAGCACAATTTATAAAAGAAGTATACATTCTAACTTATATTTATGCATATGATAAACATTCTAAATGAACAAGCATGTAATAAGGTAACAGTTCACCAATTGATTGACAAGCAAAATAATCTAAGTCTATTCCTTTTTATCTTGACATCTTTTAGTTATTACTTGGTATCGTCTGATTCGGGCAAGCAAGAATACATGATTTTTAGATGTTAAGACTTGGAAGAAGGGTCAAGTGAATTGAATATAAGCCACTCACAAGTCGGTTGGGGAAGGAAAGGAAATAGGTACTTCACGACTCCGCTCGCGCATTGCCTACTGTCCGTTTACTTGCATTTGCCATGAACAGTTGATCACTACCTCTTCCACTCTTTCCAATCTCGAAATTAAAGTGCAGTTCAATGAAAGAAAATAATAAAATCCATCAAAACATTCAAGAAAACTCAAGCAAATCTGAAAATTAACTCAAAGCACGAAAGCAACAAAGCGACAGCAAATACTGAGGCAATAAAACTTGCAGCCAAAAAATCTATCCCGATCAAACGATATTGTCTTGTATTTCTTAGCCGCGCTCCCGAATATGGGGAACGGGGTACCACATCCTAACCAACTAATTAAAATATTCGTCCACAAAACATAGGAATAGAACCTACCACTAGAAAACAATGAAGAAAACATTTTCCTCATCTTAAATTCAAGCTCCCAAGTGGATTCTTTGACTGAATGGTTTTGCCAAAGCACGCGCACAAGAGGAACCGAACTACTTCAAAGCAACTTTTCCTTGCGATCCAAAATTTGCGCAGGTTGTTCGATATATGTCAAGTCTGCCTTAAGATCCAGTTGATCAAGATCTACCACATGACTCAGGTTGTACACATACTTCCTAAGCTGTAAAACATGGAAGATATCATGTGCTTTGGATAGTGATGGTGGTAGGGCAATCTGATATGCAACTGAGGCAACTCGTTTTAGTATTTCGAATGGCCCAACAAATCTCAGACTTAGCTTCCCCTTTGCTCCAAATCTGGTAACTTCTCGCATGGGCGAAACTTTGAGAAATATCCGATCGCCTTCTAAGAACTCAAGTGGATGTAGATGTGTGTCTGAGTAACTCTTCTGATGACTCTGAGCTACCTTTAGCCGTTTCTGAATTAAACGAATCTTTTGGACAGTCTGTTCTACGAGTTCAGGGCCAAAATTTTGTCATTCTCGAACTTCATCCCAACAGATCGGGGATCTGCACTTTCGCCTATACAATGCCTCATATGGCGCCATCCGTATGCTGGATTGAAAGCTATTATTATATACAATTTGGCTAACGGTAGATGCATGTCCCAACTTGTCTTCAAGTCCAAAGCGCAGAGTCGTAGCATATCTTCAAGGATTTGGTTGACATATTCTGTTTGACCGTCTGTCTGTGGATGGTAGGCAGAGCTGAACTTCAACTTTGTCCCATTGCTGACAGTAGGCTTTCCCAGAAACGTGATATGAATCGACCATCTCTATCAGAGATAATGGATACGGGCACGTCATGGAGCCGAACGATTTCGTTGAGGTAGATCTGCGCCAAGCGGTCGGCACTCTAAGTTGACTTGATAGGCAGAAAGTGAGCTGACTTGGTGAGTCGATCAACAATAACCCAAATGATATCATTCCACTATTGCGTCTTTGGCAAGCCAACAATGAAATCCATTATTATATGTTTCCATTTCTACTCCGGAATAGCGAGATTCTGCATCTCTTTGCCTAACTTTTGGTGCTCGACTTTTACCCTCTGACAAGCCATGTAATACAACATGAACAGCACCACATATCGTTTCATGTCGTGCCACCAAAATATCGTACGGAGATCTCGATACATCTTTGTGCTACCCGGATGAGAAGTATAACTATCATAATGGGCTTCCGTGAGAGTCTCTTTCCTGAGGGCTGCATCGTTTGGAATGCACAATCTTCTCTTCACTCGGATCATCCTATTCGAGCCTACCGCAAAGTTGGATGCTTTTTCTGCTGAGATAAGACCTTGCATCTTTTACTGGAATAGGTTATCCTTCTGAGCGGTCTTGACATTTTCTAACAAGTCAGGTTCAAGGCGCAGTTATGCCACTTGTGCCCCCTTTTTGTATCTGATTACAAGTGTAATGCCCAAAGCTTCTATATTCCGATGCAGCTTATTATCTATATCCTGGCTTCCAACAAATACTCGACTCAGTGTATCAGCTACAACATTGCCCTTGCCCGGGGTGTATCTGATCATTAAGTCAAAATCGCTAAGAAGTTTAAGCCAGCGTTGACAAAGATTTAAATCCTTTTGTGTATATAAGTATTTTAGGCTCTTATGATCTGTATATATTTTGTATGGTACACCGTATAGGTAATGGTGCCACAGCTTTAATACGAACACCACTGTAGCAAGCTCCAAATCATGGGTTGGATAATTCTTCTCGTGAGACTTTAGATGCCTCGACGCGAAGGCTATCACTTTATCCCATTGTATCAGGACACATCCCAATCCCTTACATGTGGCATCACTATAAATTTTGAAGTTATTTGGTATGTCTGAAAGGGCAAGAATTTGCGCAGAGACGAGGTACTACTTTAACTCCATAAATAAAGCTTCACAGTCGTTCGTCCACGTGAACATTACTCCCTTTCGAGTGATCTGAGTCAGAGGTGATGCAATCTTTGTAAAATCTTCAAAAAATCTTCGTTAGTAGCCCGCCAGACCAAGAAAACTCCATATATCGCTAGCTGACTCCGGCCATTTCCACTGCACAATGGCTTCTATTTTCTTTGGGTCAAATGAGATGCCCGTTGCAGAGATAATGTGCCCTAGAAAGGATATGATGTCCAACCAAAACTTATACTTACTTAGCTTGGCATACAATTTGTTGTCTCGTAGGATTTGAAGCACCATCCGCAGGTATCCTACATGTTTATCCCTATTCTTCGAGTACGCCAAGATGTCGTCTATAAAAATAACCACAAATTTATCGAGGAAGGATCGGAATACTCGATTCATCAAACCCATAAAGTTAGCAGGGGCATTCATCAGAGAAAACAGCATAACAAAAAACTCGTAGTACCCATAACAAGTTCAAAATACAGTCTTGGGCATGTCTTCTGGCTTAATCTTCAGCTGGTGGTAGAGCGAGTGAAGATCAATTTTCGAGAACACCGTTGCCCCTTGCAGCTGATTAAAGAGGTCATCTATCCTGGGCAAAGGATACTTGTTTTTGATGGTGACCTTATTCAGCTCCCGGTAATCGATGCAGAGGCATAATATTCCGTCTTTCTTTTTTACGAAGAGTACAGGCGTGCCCCAAGGAGATACGCTCGGACGGATGAACCCACGATCCAGTAACTCTTATAGTTGGCACTTTAACTCCTTCAGTTCAGCAGGGGCCATTCTGTACGGAGGCTTAAAAATTGGCTGAGTATTCGGGAATGTGTCGATGGTGAACTCGATCTCTCGATCAGGTGGCATGTTGGGTAGTTCGCTCGGAAACACATCAGGGAACTCTGTCTTAACGAAAGAAGACTCAATGTTTATAAAATCCAACTGTGTGTCCCAAACCGACGCTAGGTATCCCTCGTAGCCAGAGTATAACAATCGTCGAGCAGACATTACAGAAATTACCATGCAGGCCCTGGTCGCATCAGTTGCTTGACTACTGATGTAGCAGAATTTGGCTTCTCCAAGCAGGCGAAAGATGACTCGTTTCTCTGCATATTTGATAGTTGCCGAGTAGGCACCAAGCTAATCCATTTCCAAAATGATATCGTAGTCCCGAACATCTAGAACTAAAATATCTAGCGATATCTCTCTTCCTCCAATACAGACATAACCACCTTGGCATACTGAACGGATAGGTATTTTTATGCTAGAGGGGGTGCTAACACTAAGGTCTAGATACAACAGAGTCATTTTTATATTATTTTTCACGACAAAATTTGGGGATATAAAACTATGTGTTGTACCAGAATCAAATAACACACGTGCATGTATGTTATTAAAAAAAAAGTACCTAACACAATGGTGTCTGGGGCTAGAGCTTCCTCTCGTGTCATAGTGTAGACCCGAACTTGAGCTTGGCGGCGCTCTGGCTGAGGCACATCTCGATTGGCCTGGGGTGTAGGGGCAGAATTTGGATGTTGAGGGCAACGATTGTGGTGGCTCAAAGGGCAGTCACTAATTCCATGGTTTGCACCCAAGCTTCTGACGATATTTTTTGGCCGTGTGATACAGCTTTCCACAGAAGGAACAGGGTTGCCATATATTTCTATTTTTTGGACCGCCGTTGTTTGGATGCTTTGCAGCGTTGTTTCCTTTCTTGTTGCTATGACGTTTGTGATTGGAAGTGTGCACAATACCGGTAGCAACATAAGTATACTGTGGTTCGAGGGAGAGGGCATGATTCAGGACTTCCCGTATTGTTTGATACTGGAGAACAACCATGTGCGCATGGATAGCAGGACGCAGGCCCCTTCAAATCTTCGGGCATGACTCGCCGCATCAGGTAAATAGGAGCTTACAAATTTGGTGAGCCGGTTGAACTCGACGGAATACTGCTTAACCGTCATGCTGCCTTGGCATATTTGTATGAACTCGTTCTCTTTTTGATGACGTACATGAGGGGGTATGAACTCCTCTTCAAACGTGCCACAGAATATGGCCCATACAATCGTCTCTTCATCATCATCAACTGGAAAAGATCTCCGATGCACGTCCCACCAGTCGTGCGTGTTCAAACGGAGCTGGAGTTGGACACACGCAATACGCTTCTGCTCGGGTACCTCTAAGAGTTTAAAGTGGTCTTCCAGTTCGGCCAACCAATCTATAGCTACTATTGGATTCTCAGTCCCTTTAAATGGTGTGTTATAGACTTTCTTGATGTCACCAAAGTCGAAGGCAGTCACTTCCTTCTTCCTTGGTGTCTGAGGCATCTTGACTTCAAGTGCAGGTTGCTCTACCGGTGTCACTGCTATTGCCGCGGACTGGTTGGAGGCCAAGGTTTGAATAATCTGTTGTAGGGTATCTACCTACTTTTGTTGGAATGAGAATCGGGCTTCTATATGGTCTTGAAACTGGTTTTTTCCTTTCTTCTGCTCGCTTCTCGGCCCGTTCATAACGAACCTCCTTTCTTTGTTGGTTAGCCTCTAACATCCGCATCATTTGCTTAATAGGATCTACACGGGACATAGCTCAATGGCTCCGAGAACTTATCGAAGTGCCAGAACTGCTTTCTTGGGCTTGCGTCTCGCCCGGTGCTGGCGCTAACGATTGCGCTTGTGCTATTCCTTCAAAAGAAGGTAAATTACATCAGGATCATAATGTATTATTGACTTATTGTATGAACGTATCTCATTTTGGCCTAACGAGTTCAAGAGTTTGCACAGGGATTTGATCGTTAAAGGAACTTTTCCAGTATAAGGGTCAAAGGAACTTGAAGCTGTGCTCTGATACCAATATGTCATGCCCCAATTTCGTAGAATCGATAGTCGTCCCCCAGATATAACACCGTGCGGGCCTAGGTTGTGCACCGCACAAGGCTAAGATTTTTTGCATAGCGAGCACATATTCAGAGTACGCAGATAAATTGAAACATAAGTTAAAACATGAAAAAGTTCTCTTTTATTGATAATGAACATCTATTACAAACTCTTGAATGAGTCATAAAGTTGTCGCACGGGCTTACAAAAGATGACCCAAAATGAGATAGTTGTCTTGTACATTACATCCATTTACTACAAATTCAAAATATAAGACCTCCTGGCGGGACAACGGCCTTTCCTCTGAGCTGCATTGTGTTTAAGTTGCTAGCTCCTTGCTTCAAAATGCTTCAAAAGATGGCATGATCTGAATGCGCCTACAGCTGGACTGGATTGAGAAAAATAACTTTAGCTCTTCGCTCAAATCTTCTTAGTGCGGAAAACCTATTTCAACGAGGGTCAGTATATTAAAATATACCGGTGAAGGTGAGCTAACCCAACTATACCAATTAACATATTGTTTAGATAAAGCATGCATATTATTTGTGGTCTTTCTATCTTGCTTTAGTTTATTTTATAAGCAAGCAGTATATATAGAAACTACTAAAAATAAACTTGTCACCGTTCGGGACTTTTTTTACCTGCCCGTCTAAACCACCTGCACAAAACTTACCATGTCATTCCCTGCCACGAAGACACAAGTTAGCTTACAACAGGTTTAAATATACGTGGTGATTACTAGCTTGATGCCATAATGGATAGTATAGTCTATAGACGAGGATGGTATACAACGAAGCACTGGAGGCGCTGCATAATCCCGTTCAGAACATGAGACTATCATAAAGTTTCGTCTGGATCGGATCGATGCCGGTGCCCCAGCGACCATCCGTAGGAACCCAAAGGCCTTGTACACAAGTTGTCCGTGATCAAGCGGTGTTCATATTAAGTTAACCATTTATGCAGTTGAGGCAACACGAGTACAAGACAAGTAGCATTGCATTATTCATTTTGTATAGTCTACCTGAACAGTTTATTACATAACAAGGTGTGTTCTACTTATAGCCCAATTTATAGAAGAAGTATACATTCTAACTTATATTTATGCATATGATGAACATTCTAAATGAATAAGCATGCAATAAGGTAATCGTTCACCAACTGATTGACAAGCAAAATAATCTAAGTCTATTCCTTTTTATCTTGACATCTTTTAGTTATTACTTGGTATCGTCTGATTGGGGCAAGCAAGAATACAAGAATTTTAGATGTGAAGACTTGGAAGAAGGGTCAACTGAATCGAATATAAGCCACTCACAAGTCGGTTGGGGAAGGAAAGAAAAGAGGTACTTCAGGACTTCGCTCGCACGTCGCCTACTGTCCATTCACCTGCATTTGCCATGAACAGCTGATCAATACCTCTTCTACTCTTTCCAATCTCAAAATTTAAGGGCAGTTCAATAAACGAAAATGATAAAATCTATCGAAACCGTTCAAGAAAACTCAAGCAAATCTAAAAACTAACTCAAAGCACGAAAGCAACAAAATGACTGCAAAAACTGAGGCAAGAAAACTTGCAGCGGAGAGGTCCCTCTTGACTCTGCCGCTAAGTCGATCCTGGGGGCACGGTCCACTGAATATGGGAATCGATTCCGAAGAAGCAAATCCATAACGAGGATAAGACTTTGTTTCAATCTATCCCGATCGAACGATATCGTCTTGTATTTCTTAGCCGCGCTCCCCGAATAGGAGGAACGGGGCACCACAACATGATCTTTATGCTGCCTGGACTCTTTGCCACATATGCCTTCTAGCATGTGTCCATCTTGTTGGATGCATGACTGATTATTACACGTGTATTCTGGAGCTAAGTACTTGAAAAAGTCTTAACAACGGAACTCCTCGTATTTTATTTGCTGAATGAATAAGAATCTCACTAAGTGCAAAAAATATTCATGCGGCCGAGTGACCCATGCGACCCACAGAGCATGCGACCACAAGCTATGTGCCTCTTCTTGGATGCATGACTCTGTACCACATTGGCATATCTTTTCATGCATGTCTCTTCTCTGACATACTTTATGGATTATTACGTCCATCACTTCAGTCACTTTTCTGACACGCATTTAATACATATCACTCAACACTTGTCCCAAGGAGTGGACTTTGCCTTGATCCTATGCGGCCTTGATCCTATGCGGCCTTAACCTATACGGCCTTGATCCTATGCAGCCTTGACCTATGAGGCACTAACTCTATGCGTCCCTGACCTTCATGGGTCCATATGTACACGTTTTGTAGTTTTGCTTAGTTTGGAGGTTTTATTGGATTTTGTCATGCCATGCATGATTTTAATGATTGTAAGTATATGTAATCTCAGTGACCAGGTGTTAGACTCGACAAGTGCCTAACCCGATTATAGGCTATGCACCAAGCGGCTATATTATCCATGCGCCAAGCGGCTATATTATCCATGCGCCAAGTGACTATAACCACCTATGTGCCTGACTTAACTTATGTGATGCTATTTGTTAGAACTCATGTGATTTACCAATAATTGGTAACTTGATCCGGCTATTGGTATCCGTGCTGATACACTTACTACGTGCTACGTGTTCCTACGTGCTAAGTGTTCCTACGCGATTATGTTATATATTTTATACTAAGGTATACCTACATGCTATGCTACATGTGATATGATATGATCCTCCAGCATGGATATGATAGTTGGTCAATAATCAAGCGTGGCTAGTACTTGTGATGATTGTTGCATCACGTTCGGGTGAATCCAAATTGAACTGCCAAGTGTCAAAGTGGATTCATATATAGTGTGCTCGTACTATAGTACGACATATAATGGGAGTAACATGTGACTACGTCATGTGATTCCAGCTAACCGTAGGGTTAACTAGGTAACTAAAACTTTCAGAGCATTGGGAGGTACGAAATCCTAAAATTTTGCTTAACTAGCCACCCTCAATCATCTGGGGAGTGAAGACTGGCCCCCATTTAGATATTGTTTAAATCCTCATTAGTAGATTG
The DNA here is from genome assembly GCA_036927795.1 of Iris macrosiphon. Classification (NCBI taxonomy): domain Eukaryota; kingdom Viridiplantae; phylum Streptophyta; class Magnoliopsida; order Asparagales; family Iridaceae; genus Iris; species Iris macrosiphon. Next base: position 26,864,636 of record JAYESA010000017.1, read on the forward strand.
CAATATCTGACTATTATATTATACTATACATTCTATGCGATCTTAGCACGATGACCTTACGATGGATCGGTGCATAACTACTACGTGCTATCCAGTGATTATCATGGCTCGGCTAGCCCTGCTAGTACATGGTTCAATTTGAGGATTCCTATTGCATGCATAATACCTCTGGGTTAACCTAGACTCCACCTAGCAAGTCGTATAAGTGATTGACCGATACTGTAATTAAACTTGTTTGTATCTTATGTTAAATAGTTTAGGGACATGGACTATCATGGTGCGATGGTCTAACCCTTTTCCTTGTTTGGTTGTAGGGTTGATTGTTATATCATGATAGGCTATGGACTAAAACTATGAGACAACTATTATATATATATGTTATTTTCCTCTGTTTTTGTTTCTTTATTTGTGCTTCATTTATGGTATTTGCTATTTGGGGTCTAACCCCACTAGTTTTGCATGGCCATATTTAGAGTCAGCATCCAAGGATCCAGCGTACTTTTCCTGAATAATGGCATGCACCAGACGGTTGGCCGCTGAGCGACACGAGTGAGTTTCTTCTTCCCTGCTCGATATTGTACATTTTCTCTTTTGCGCCTTTATCCACTAACACTTGTTAGCCATAGATCTGGATATTTAGTTTCTTATATGAATATAATTAATCAGACTGCAGCTGATCATGGTCATGTACTTTTGCTACACTGACAGCTTCTTATTTTGTACAGCTAGTTTCTAGAATATTTTGATGGAAGAATTGGGACATCTTTCTGCTTTATCATACATGTTCTATATTTTCTATTCATGTTTGACTGATTGAGACAATAGATGTTCTATGTGACCCTAAGTGACTTGCTTTTAGTATGTACCCCCTTGTCTAGTTACATTCATGATCGTCGTACGACATATAGTATCTTATATGGGGTCGCTGGCCATGTCCGTCTTCGTATTCCAGTACTGGGGTGTGACAATGAAGAACCTGTCGAATATAGAGATTATGCTAAGTACAGCTTGGTGGTAGGAAATTAAAACCTCATGCCGGACTTTGTACTCACCCCGGATCTGACTAACTATTAGTTTGGAGTCATCGTGGGCCTCTAGGCAGTCAACTCCTACTTGTTTAGCGAGTTAGAATCCAATAACTAGAACGTTGTACTCTACCACATTGTTAGAGCACGACTTTGTGAGAGAGTAAACGCGATGGATGACCAGATCATCGGAGGAAATTAATACTATCCCGACTCCAGCGACAATATCTCCTTTGGGCCCCATTCTTGAAGCACCGTCAAAGAACAATCACTAAACGGACTCAGTCGTTATCATTTTGGAGTCTACTACTTCATCTGGGATCTCGTCGTATAGCTTTGATATTTTTTGCACCAGATGGGCAGCGAGGAAAACAGCCAATGGTTGGCCTTTGACTTCCTTTTGTGGGATGAACATCATATCGTAAGGTGACCGCAGTATGGCCTATGTAGCCAAGCGAGAATTAAGCGTCCTTGGCTTAGTCATTAGGACCCTGAGGGGGTTGACTCGCGCGATTACATGAATGGTCTGTCCTGCCACATAATGTTGGATTTTCTGAATAGCAAAGATGAGAGTGAGGCACTCCTTCTCAACAAGGTTGTAACGGTGCTCCACACCGGCCATCATTCTACTGAGGTAGTAGATGTCCTGCTCATAACCTGTATCATTAATCTGGGCTAATAGAGCGACGAGAGAGTGATCCATCTCACGTACATAAAGAAAGAAGGGTTTTCCTACGACTGGGGCCACCAGCACTTGGGGATTTTTAAGATACTTCTTAATGTCGTCGAATGCTTGATGGTATTCTTTGGTCCAGACGAAGATGACTCCCTTCTTCATAAGCTGGGTGAATGGCTGACAACGTCTAAAGAGATTTGAGATAAATCTTATGATGTATGCCAATCTTTCTTGAAGGCCACGAAGTTCTCTAAGGTTCCTTGGTGGATGCATTTCAAAGATTGCCTTGGTCTTGTCAGGGTCTATGTAAACACCACTCGAAGTTATAATAAAACCTAATAATTTGCCGCTGGAGACTCCTAGGAAGGATTTGGTGGGTTCATCTTGAGCTGGTCCGTCCGCATCAGGTTGAACATAGTCCTCAAGTCTTGGAGGTGATCATCCTTGGAGTAACTTTTGACAACGATGTTATCAATATAACACTTGATTGTCTTATACAGATATACGCGGAAGATGGTGCTTATAGCTCTTTGGTATGTTGTACCTATATTCTTTAGACCAATAGGCATGACTACATAGCAATATACTCATATTGGCGTTCAGAATGATGTATGCTTCTTGTCGTCAGAAAATATCTTGATTTGGTTATAGCCTAAAAATCCATCCATAAAGGACATACGCTCGAAGCCACAAGTGTTATCGATCATTATGTCGATGATTGGGAGAGAAAACTCATACTTTGGGTATGCCGCATTTAGATCACGAAAGTCTATGTAGATTCAGATCTTTTCGTTCTTTTTAATGACGGGCACGATATTGGCCACCCAATCCGAATGATGTTCTTCTCGGATGAAGCCACTGGCTATTCGTTTATTTACTTCAGCTTCTATGGCATTCATGATATATGGACGGAACCGCCGTTGTTCCTGCTTTACTGGCTTAGCATTTGGCAGGATGTTGAGTTTGTGGACCATGATCTAGGGCTCCAATCATGGCATGTCTTCATAGCTCCAGGTGAAGACGTCGATGTACTCCCTTATGAGCTGCAGCAGGGATTCACGATCTTTACCAGACAAACTTTTGTTGATAAAGATAGGTTTATGGGTGGATTCATCGCCCAGATCAACCTATACAACTTCGTCCTCAGTGGGAGGTTCCCATTGCTTGAATCGTAGCTCCCACTGTGCGTCTAGGCATTGGGTTCATGGCTCGACCTCGAAGGGTTCAGATAGGTCCTCATCGTCTTCCTCCGGTTGAGCGGATTCCATGTTGACATATAGCATTTTTTTGAGCATTTCTCTAATGCTTGTATCGGAGTCCCAAGTTAAGGATTGTGAGGAGTGAGAATGCGGTTCGTCCCCTGCTTCCGAGTCTTCAGGAGTCGATAGAGGTGTAACGTACCATAGACTTTTCTGAGTCTTATGGTAGTAATCCTCGGACTTGCCTACAGGAGCGAGGAGACGCAGAGGCAACCATCGACCCTTGTCATAATTCAGGACTTGGCCACTTTTAAGATCATAACCCATGTTCTGGATAATGTGCTTGATTTGTGAACTATAGCGATATATTTGCATTCTTTCACCTTCAGGTTCCGGTTTTTTCTCCTTTTGGATGAAGGACTAAGGACATTCTACCATGCTGAATATGATGGGTTTGTCTCTCCTCCTCCTTGTTGGAACTATGAAGTAGAAGTTTTGACTAGGAAGAATTTGGTTTACTGCATCGGTGGTAGTCACCTGTGTATGCAGTTTCAGGCCTAGATTGTTCTCTAAAAAATATAATGCACTTAAATATATGAATCAGAGTAGTTCAAAGATAACTCTTTATTCATGAAGTAAGATATATTTTCTAGGGGAATTAAATCATCTAGGCAGGGAACATCAACTTGAGCAGCTACATATTCTCCTAGTTCGTCTTTCCTATGATCTACCCCCAATGGGAGTGACGGCTTCAGAGGTCTCATGTGAATCTTTACCACCAGTGGTTTTGAAGCAGTAACGGGTAATGGATCCATTTTAGATAGTTGACTCAGTCTTTATAGGCGAATGATCAGAGGTTCTGGTGCCTTCTTGTGAAATTTTACCATTAGAGGTTCTAGAGCGGTAAGAGGTTCCGACATTTTCTCACAAAGTTTTACCACGAGGGTAGGAGCCATATTAGGAGCTCGTCCTTTGAGACGGACCCTCAAAGGCTCGTCCGATATTGTACCAACTTTTGCTTCATCGTTGGCATCATTTGTCACTACCACATTTTAGGAAAAAGGGTATTTTAGTAATTTCCTATTTAAATAAATATTGTGCATGGTAAATAATTTTTGTTGTATTATTTAATTGTTGTTGGATGTTATTTAATTATTTTGGACTTATTTTAGTGGACCCAACTAGTATAGTTTGGACCCATGGACCAACATGAATTAAATAGTTAGACTTGGCCCATTTAGAAAGCCCATAGTTAAGAAGATGGATTAAATTAATTAAGTGATTAGACTAGAAGCTTCCTTCCTTAATTATTTATTCATGAGAGGCCCCAAGGGGTACATTGGACATTTTACAATTGCTTGGGGAAGGGGGCATGGCCGGCCTATATTAGAGGGGGGGAAATTTCTCTCTCCTCTCATTCTCATTCCAAATCTAGATCTAGAATTTCCCACTCCCAAATTCCCTCCATTTCCATTCCAATTTCCCACCAAATTCATCCCAAATTCATTCCAAATTCTTCTCAATTTACCATTAGAAAGTTGAGAAGCAAGGATCTAGAAGGAGGAAGCAAGGATCTACAAAGAGGAGCAAGGATCTACAATTTGGAAGCAAGTTTATCTCAATTGGAGGTTTCATTGGGATTCCATCTCCCAATAGGTATAATTCAGTTTTTTTCATTAAAATAGCTTCTAAATCTGAGATTTAATCATATAAAATTAACCCATATGTATGTACTACCCATAGGACTTTGTTTTGTGTTCATAGGAGACCCATGGAGAAAGTTATGGTACTTTTTGTGTCAATTTTGTTGGAATTTCGAATTTATATTTTGTTGTGTGTGTCAATTGATCCTATAGATTAATTGGGCATGTGATTATGTGTTTGGGGCTTGTGTCGTGTCCATATTGGGTACATGTGGTTCGTATCCCAACTATTTGGTGATACGTGTCATTTTGGGGGTTTTCCCTCCGACACGGGACTTTGTACATGTCGTATTTTGACACGGACACATAGATCTACTTTTGACACTTTAATTTATTCATAAATATTATTTTTGACATATTTGTGTCCTTCGGGGTGCAATTGGTTGTGTGTTGGACTCGTGTCACATGCGTATCCTAGATCTAGTGGGATACGGTGTGATACTCTCCAATTTGGTGTGTTTATGTGTAGATCTAATTATTTATGCTTTAAATTCTTCATTTATAATTAGTAAATATATATAGATATTATATATTTATTTTAGTGTATTTATTATGGTATTTATTGTAGCATAGATCTATATATTTCTATGTGTTCTAATGTGGTGTATAAATATATGTATGTAGCTTTCTTGCATGCAATTATATATGTACTTATGTTAATAAAATAATTTATACATAAATGTTTTATAAAATATATTTATGTGTTTAAATGTGTAATTATATTATTTATAATTATTATATATTTGATTATTAATTTAATGAATATATTTTTATGTGTGCTTCTAGCCATGTAAAATACGTACATTAATATGTGCATTGTGTTTTATAACTAATAGTATTTAATTGTATATATATAAGTATATAGTTATTAATTGTTTTATATATATATATATATATATATTGATTTATATGTTTATATATGTATTATATATATATATTTTTTTTTTTATTTTTGGTGACAGTAGGTTTAATGACAGTTGAAAACTGTCATTATTTTGATCGGTTACAGCAGCCGATGTAACAGTGGTTCGGCATTAATGACAGATCTGTCATTAATGCTGCGGACAGTTTTGAGCGGCAAATCCTTTAGCGATGGTTTTCTGTGACAGTTTGAAACTGTCATCAAACTGTGACAACAGTGGTTTATATATAGAGTTTCTGCGACAGATTTTCTGTGACAGTTGAGACTGTCACTATAAGCTGTTTTATTTAAATTGTATTTTCAGTTCACTGTTTCGGTGATAAATTGGCAGATTTAAATTATATTTTATATATTATAATTGTATATATATATGTGCTTTTGTGTAGTATAATACTAGTAGTGATATATTATATTATTTGTATAAATATTGGTTTGTATATACTTTATATTAGAGTGTATATTATTTATACTTTGTGTGGGTACCAATTGGGATCAAGACCTTGATTCCTAATTATGTATTTTTATTCTATATTATTTATATAGATGTCTTGAGAGGTTGACCTTGGTTTGACCATGTTTGACTTTAGTTGACTTTAGAGTTGACCATAGTTGACTTTTGACTTAGAATTTATTTATTGACCTAGAAGTTGACTAGTTTGACTTGTTCTCTTTCCGGGACCTTGTTTTAATGTGGTATTCCATATCTAGGTCTTCGAGGCACCGAGTCAGACATCTGTGAGACTATTCATTAGACTTCAGGCGAGTACATTCTCTGATAGTTTCTCATTTATGATATCCTCTATGTTCGTTGTATCTAGTGTAGATATACATGTTTCTCTTGACACTATGGTTACACGGATTGGTATATCCGGATCTCGTCATGAGATGTTATTCCTTGGTATATGGTGTATATGGTGCAAGTATTGTTTCATTGGTTATCTTGTACATGTACAGACACCAATTTTCGGGAGGAGTCGCTCTCTTTTTGGGGAATCTAGTGCCATAGCATACCGTGGTTGGATCTATTATACCAGTTGGGGGTGGGGAGTATTAGTATAGATATGTGATCAAATCCCTATTGAATAAAGTATTGGTAAGCGAATAGTATTGATCATGCACCGCACGTATGATTAGCCAGGCCGCATTGTATCTTGCCCAAGCCGATCACATGTTAAGCTAGTACTCACACACTTAGTCATTAGTATTATTGTTTCATTGGCATATTGTTCATTATTGTATTTTTTTCCAGTATTTCCTTATTATCTATATATCTCTTGTATCTATTGTGCATCTTGTTTATCCACAGCTATTTACTATTATATAGTTTTTATCATGGATTAGAACTGCTGTTAGAGATGTACTCTGCTCCTTTCCTAACTGGATATATTTTTCCAGATGACACTGAGGAGTACCCTACCTATTATGGACCCCAGGATGTTGTGGGTTTAGATTCGGAGACCCTGGCTCAAGAGGGACTTATCCCAACTGAGACAGTTGACCCTGGAGTGTAGCTTTGTAGTATGATAGTATTCTTTTGTACTGGATTTGTCTCCAGCTTATTTTTTACTCTTCAGACTCATTGATGTATTATTTTAAACTCATGAGTTGTATGATGACTATTCTATTCTTTATCTGATTCATGCTCATTTCTATCTTAGTTCTGTGATTGAGTATTCTATCATTATTGGTGGTTCATTACTTTAGATAGACTATCTAGACAGCGTTCTACCGCCGATTCTGCGGCGTAGGCTGGGCGTTGTTTCCGACTAGTATCCTTATATCGGGTACGGGTCGTGACACGTTTTTGGTGGTGGCCTATGCAGGTCTAGCTTCACAAGTATGTGATGTCGTGGTAGTGCGACAACTTAGTTGTACCACTGCGAGCCTGCAATAGGATATAGGAAATAGGCTGAGATACTCAATCACATCTAGGAAAATTCTTTTGATTCAACTATTCTCCTTTGATATTGATACTTGATCCCTTAAACGTGTCCTTTCCTTGAATATCTTATATCATGTGCCATATTGATTTTTTATTCCGTCTTTTTATGAGACATACTCGGAGATACTTGCGGAGGCACGCAAGGTTGAGCGGGATTTGGGTTTGAAGACTAAGAGAGACTGTGATTCTTTTCTGGGGGCCAACGGCAGTGCAGTATCTGCCAAACGTCCTCATTTCCAGTCCAGACCTTTCCAGCAGCCACAGTAGAACCAGACTCCAACTAGAGCGCCTTTTCACCAGGCACCTCAGCAGCAGAGACAGATACAGCAAGCTCCATGCAACTTCTGCAAGAAGTTCGGCCACATCTGGGAAGTTTGCAGGAGGAGGCTAGGAGTTTGTTTGTATTATGGTACTGAAGGGCATCAATCAAGGGAGTGTCCTCGTCGTGCAGTTCAGGGAGCAGCTCCAGCTCCGAGGACACAGACGAGACCACCTGCAGCACAGCCGAGGGGACCGCTTCCGACACAGCAGCAGCGTTTTGTCCAGCATCAACAGCAGGGAGGTGCTCGGCAGGGACGAGCGTTTGCTATGACCGTCAAAGAGGAGGAACCCACCAGAGATGTTATCGCAGGTTCTATTCTTCTTGATTCCATTCCAGCTTTAGCTTTGTTTGATAGTGGTGCTTCCCATAGTTTTGTATCTGTTTCTTTTGCTCTGAAGCATGGTTTGGTAGCTGAGTCTTTGCTTAGGACTTGCAGGATCATAACCGGGGGAGGCATTATCCTGGTTAATGATATTTGCAAGGATCGGAGAGTTACTCTGGGAGGCCGGGAGTTGAGTGCGTGTCTACTTGTAATGCCACTTTCGAGCTACGACATTGTACTTGGGATGGATTGGTTGAGTAGGCACCGTGCTAGCATAGACTGTAGAGGAGGTAGAGTTTTGTTTGGTTCGCCAGGAGAGCCAGAGTTCGAGTTTGCTAGAGGAGCTGCGGAGCAGGGAAAATGAATTATTTGTGGAGCTATGGTGGAAGACAAGGAGTTGCCACATCCGTTGATAGCAGAATTCTTGGATTTGTTTCCTGAGGAATTGCCAGGATTGCCACCAGAGCGAGATATTGATTTTTCTATAGACTTGGTGCTAGGTGCAGAACCAATTTTACAGCATATCTATAGAGTAAACAACAGCGAGCTGGTCGAGTTGAAGAAGCAGGTGGACGAATTGCAGGATAAGGGATTTATCAGATCGAGTTCTTCACCATGGGGAGCCCCGGAATTGTTTGTACCGAAGAAGGATGGATCGGTGCGTATGTGCATTGATTACAGGGCTTTGAATAATCTCACTATCAAGAATAAGTATCCTTTGCCACAGATTGATGATCTGTTTGATCAGTTGAGTGGTACGAAGGTATTTTCTAAGATAGATTTGAGATCAGGCTACCATCAGGTAAAGGTAAAGCCGGAGGACATACCAAAGACTGCTTTTAGAACTCGGTATGGTCAGTTCGAGTTTATGGTGATGCCGTTTGGTTTGACTAATGCACCAGCGGTATTTATGAACTTGATGAACAAGGTGTTCCACCAGTACCTTGACAAGTTCGTGGTGGTGTTCATCGACGACATACTCATATACTCGAGGACACCGGAGGAGCATGAGGAGCATTTGAGGATTGTGTTGGATGTGCTGAGGAAGGAGAAGTTGTATGGGAAGTTGTCCAAATGTGAGTTTTTCTTGGACAAAGTAGAATTATTGGGGCATGTTGTGACTGGTGATGGTATTTCAGTGGATCCGAAGAAGATTTCAGCAGTGGAATTTTGGAAGACTCCGAGTTCGGTAGCAGAGATCAGGAGTTTCTTGGGATTGGCAGGCTACTACAGGAAGTTTGTGCAAGATTTTCGAGGATTGCCGAGCCGATGACCAGACTCACGAGGAAGGATATGGAGTTTGTTTGGACGGAGGATTGCCAGGTTGCTTTTGAAGAGTTGAAGAAGAGGTTGACGTCTGCTCCTATTTTGACGTTGCCATCAGGGTCCAGAGGTTTCACTATTTATAGTGATGCATCGGGAAAGGGTTTAGGTTGTGTTCTTCAGCAGCATGGGAAAGTGATTGCATATGCATCCAGGCAATTGCGTCCTCATAAAAAGAACTATCCTACCCATAATTTGGAGTTGGCAGCCGTCATCTTTGCTCTGAAGTTGTGGAAACATTATTTGTACGGAGAGCGTGTGAAGATCTTCATAGACCACAAAAGCTTGAAGTACATTTTCACGCAAAAGGAGTTGAACATGAGGCAGCATCGGTGGTTGGAACTGATGAAGGATTTTGATATCTCTTTACAATATCATCCTGCGAAAGCCAATGTAGTTGTCGATGCTTTGAGCAGGTATCCGGTAGCTATGTTCTTAACGCATGATCGATATTTGTTGGAGGACTTGGAGAGCTTGGGCATTGAGGTGATTGTTCCTGGGTGTGCTATGCAGATGTAGAGATTGCAGATACACTCAGATTTGATGGACAAGATTAAGGCAGCATAGTATGATGATGTATCTTTGAGGAGTATCAGAGCTCAGGTGAGAGCAGGATTGGAGGATGATTTCACTATTTTAGAGGATGGATCTTTGAGGCATGGAGTTAGATTGTGTGTGCCTAGTGGGGAGTTGCGTGAGGAGGTGTTGCAGGAAGTGCATCGCTCTCAGTATTCCATACATCCAGGTGCTAACAAGATGTATCGGGATATGCGAGAGAGTGTGTGGTGGTATGGCATGAAGAGGGAAGTGGCACAGTTTGTATCTAGATGCTTAGTGTGCCAGCAGGTGAAAGCCGAGAGGCAGAGGCCAGGAGGGTTACTTCAGCCATTACCTATTCCAGAGTGGAAGTGGGAACACATTACTATGGATTTTGTGTCCGGACTTCCATGATCTCTAGGAGGGAAAGACGCGATTTGGGTCATTGTTGATAGGTTGACCAAGTCGGCCCACTTTTTGCCTTTCAAGGTGGGTTTGTCTACGGAGAAGCTGGCAGAGATATATGTGAGGCAGATCGTTAGGATACATGGAGTTCTCGTCAGCATAGTCTCAGATCGGGATAGTCGTTTCACTTCTCATTTCTGGAGGAGTTTGCAGGAGAGTTTGGGCACTCAGCTCAATTTCAGTACTGCATATCATCCCCAGACAGATGGGCAGTCTGAGCGGACTATCCAGACTCTCGAGGATATGTTGTGTACTTGTGTACTAGATTTCGGGGGTTCTTGGGAGGACCATCTTCATTTGGTAGAGTTTGCTTACAACAACAGTTACCAGGCCAGTATAGAGATGTCACCTTTTGAAGCTCTATATGGTCGGAGGTGTCGTACTCCTTTGTCTTGGGACGATGTTGGAGAGAGAGTTTTTCTTGGGCCAGAAATGGTTGTGGATGCAGCGGAGAAGGTTCAGTTGATCAGAGACAGACTTCGAGTGGCGCAGGACAGACAGCGGCATTGGGCCGATAGCCATCGGAGACCTTTGGAGTTTGTGGTATAGTTTAGATTTTGTTTGTGCTTGTTCTTGTTTGTTATAGAATAAGTTCTTAAGATGGTGTTTTGTTCTAGGTGGGTGGTTTGGTGTTTCTGAGGATTTCTCTGACACGAGGCACGATTCGCTTCGGTGGAGGCGGAAAGCTTAGTCCGCGATTCATCGGACCTTTCACTATTCTAGAGAGGGTCGGTGCAGTTGCTTATAGACTAGACTTGCCACCAGTATTGGAGGGAGTGCAAAACGTGTTTCATGTGTCGCAGTTGAGACGATACGTGGCAGATCCTAGTCATGTATTGGATCACTCAGAGATAGAGGTGGGCCCTACTCTTAGCTATCCAGAGCAGCCAGTTGAGATTCTGGATCAGAGAGAGAAGGTGCTGAGGAACCAGACTATTCCTTTGGTACGCGTCGCATGGAGGCATCACTCTCCGGGGGAGTCTACCTGGGAGAGAGAGGATGACATGCGAGAGCGTTATCCATATTTGTTTGTACCTTGAGGTATGTTATTTTCTAGTTATGTTCTGTTCATTAGTTAATTGTAATTCTTTAGTTCTGTTCTGTGATTTTTCTGGGGGTAGTTTTTATCTTTAAATTTCGAGGACGAAATTATTTTAAGGAGGGTAGACTTGTCACTACCACATTTTAGGAAAAAGGGTATTTTAGTAATTTCCTATTTAAATAAATATTGTGCATGGTAAATAATTTTTGTTGTATTATTTAATTGTTGTTGGATATTATTTAATTATTTTGGACTTATTTTAGTGGACCCAACTAGTGTAGTTTAGACCCATGGACCAACATGAATTAAATAGTTAGACTTGGCCCATTTAGAAAGCCCATAGTTAAGGAGATGGATTAAATTAATTAAGTGATTAGACTAGAAGCTTCCTTCCTTAATTATTTCTTCATGAGAGGCCCCAAGGGGTACATTGGACATTTTACAATTGCTTGGGGAAGGGGGCATGGCCGGCCTATATTAGAGGGGGGGAATTTCTCTCTTCTCTCATTCTCATTCCAAATCTAGATCTAGAATTTTCCACTCCCAAATTCCCTCCATTCCCATTCCAATTTTCTACCAAATTCATCCCAAATTCATTCCAAATTTTTCCTAATTCACCATTAGAAAGTTGAGAAGCAAGGATCTAGAAGGAGGAAGCAAGGATCTACAAAGAGGAGCAAGGATCTACAATTTGGAAGCAAGTTCATCTCAATTGGAGGTTTCATTGGGAATCCATCTCCCAATAGGTATTATTCAGTTTTTTCCATTAAAATAGCTTCTAAATCTGAGATTTAATCATGTAAAATCAACCCATATGTATGTACTACCCATAGGACTTTGTTTTGTGTTCATAGGAGATCCATAGAGAAAGTTATGGTGCTTTTTGTGTCAATTTTGTTGGAATTCCGAATTTATATTTTGTTGTGTATGTCAATTGATCCTATAGATCAATTGGGCATGTGATTATGTGTTTGGGGCTTGTGTCGTGTCCATATTGGGTACATATGGTTCGTATCCCAACTATTTGGTGATACGTATCATTTTGGGGGTTTTCCCTCCGACACGGGACTTTGTACATGTCGTATTTTGACACGGACACATAGATCTACTTTTGACACTTTGATTTATTTATAAATATTATTTTTGACATGTTTGTGTCCTTCAGGGTACAATTGGTTGTGTGTTGGACTCGTGTCACATGCGTATCCTAGATCTAGTGGGATACGGTGTGATACTCTCCAATTTGGTGTGTTTATGTGTAGATCTAATTATTTATGCTTTAAATTCTTCATTTATAATTAGTAAATATATATAGATATTATATATTTATTTTAGTGTATTTATTATGGTATTTATTGTAGCATAGATCTATATATTTCTATGTGTTCTAATGTGGTGTATAAATATATGTATGTAGCTTTCTTGCATGCAATTATATATATACTTATGTTAATAAAATAATTTATACATAAATATTTTATAAAATATATTTATGTGTTTAAATGTGTAATTATATTATTTATAATTATTATATATTTAATTGTTAATTTAATGAATATATTTTTATGTGTGCTTTTAGCCATGTAAAATACGTACATTAATATGTGTATTGTGTTTTATAACTAATAGTATTTAATTGTATATATATAAGTATATAGTTATTAATTGTTTTATATATATATATATATATATATATATATATATATATATATATATATATATATATATATATATTGATTTATATGTTTATATATGTATTATATATATATATATATATATTTTTTTTTTTTGGTGACAGTAGGTTTAATGACAGTTGAAAACTGTCATTATTTCGATCGGTTACAGCAGCCGATGTAACAGTGGTTCGGCATTAATGACAGATCTGTCATTAATGCTGCGGACAGTTTTGAGCGGCAAATCCTTCAGCGATGGTTTTCTGTGACAGTTTGAAACTGTCATCAAACTGTGACAGCAGTGGTTTATATATAGAGTTTCTGCGACAGATTTTCTGTGACAGTTGAGACTGTCACTATAAGCTATTTTATTTAAATTATATTTTCAGTTCACTATTTCAGTGATAAATTGGCAGATTTAAATTATATTTTATATATTATAATTATATATATATATATGTATATATATATATATATGCTTTTGTGTAGTATAATACTAGTAGTGATATATTATATTATTTGTATAAATATTGGTTTGTATATACTTTATATTAGAGTGTATATTATTTATACTTTGTGTGGGTACCAATTGGGATCAAGACCTTGATTCCTAATTGTGTATTTTTATTCTATATTATTTATATAGATGTCTTGAGAGGTTGACCTTGGTTTGACCATGTTTGACTTTAGTTGACTTTAGAGTTGACCATAGTTGACTTTTGACTTAGAATTTATTTATTGACCTAGAAGTTGACTAGTTTGACTTGTTCTCTTTCCGGGACCTTGTTTTAATGTGGTATTCCATATCTAGGTCTTCGAGGCACCGAGTCAGACATCTGTGAGACTATTCATTAGACTTCAGGCGAGTACATTCTCTGATAGTTTTTTATTTATGATATCCTCTATGTTCGTTGTATCTAGTGTAGATATACATGTTTCTCTTGACACTATGGTTACACGGATTGGTATATCCGGATCTCGTCATGAGATATTATTCCTTGGTATATGGTGTATATGGTGCAAGTATTGTTTCATTGGTTATCTTGTACATGTACAGACACCGATTTTCGGGAGGAGTCGCTCTCTTCTTGGGGAATCTAGTGCCATAGCATACCGTAGTTGGATCTATTATACCAGTTGGGGGTGGGGAGTATTAGTATAGATATGCGATCAAATCCCTATTGAATAAAGTATTGGTAAGCGAATAGTGTTGATCATGCACCGCACGTATGATTAGCCAGGCCGCATTGTATCTTGCCCAAGCCGATCACATGTTAAGCTAGTACTCACACACTTAGTCATTAGTATTATTGTTTCATTGGCATATTGTTCATTATTGTATTTCTTTCCAGTATTTTCTTATTGTCTATATATCTCTTGTATCGATTGTGCATCTTGTTTATCCACAGCTATTTACTGTTACATAGTTTTTATCATGGATTAGAACTGCTGTTAGAGATATACTCTGCTCCTTTCCTGACTGGATATATTTTTCCAGATGACACTGAGGAGTACCCTACCTATTATGGACCCCAGGATGTTGTGGGTTTAGATTCGGAGACCCTGGCTCAAGAGGGACTTATCCCAACTGAGACAGTTGATCCTGGAGTGTAGCTTTGTAGTATGATAGTATTCTTTTGTACTGGATTTGTCTCCAGCTTATTTGTTACTCTTCAGACTCATTGATGTATTATTTTAAACTCATGAGTTGTATGATGACTATTCTATTCTTTATCTGATTCGTGCTCATTTCTATCTTAGTTCTGTGATTGAGTATTCTATCATTATTGGTGGTTCATTACTTTAGATAGACTATCTAGACAGCGTTCTACCGCCGATTCTGCGGCGTAGGCTGGGCGTTGTTTCCGACTAGTATCCTTATATCGGGTACGGGTCGTGACATCATTGCCACCTTCGTCTTGGTAAACTTGCTTGTATAGGATCGAGTCAGAGTAATAGGCTTTGACCCCTTTGAAGGGATCAACATCGACAAAAATTGTCATGATGATGTCGTAATCATCAACGTACTTTAGGTACTGATACAAAGTTGATGGCATGATCATGTACTCATGTATCCTTGGAGGTCCCAACAAGACATTGTAGGATACGTCTACATCTATGACGCAATAGGTCACCTCTGTTCGTAGATTGTAGATATGGTATTTCAGACGAATCTTACCCAGAGGGTAACTCCTTCCTGCATTGAAGCCACAGATGGCAATGTTGGTTATTGCTAGCCGATGCGTTGGGATGCCTAAGTTCTGAAGCAGACTTTGTGGGATGATGCTGATGGACGAACTGGAGTCAAAGTACATCCGGTCCACCTTGATGGCGCCGATGTATCCTGTATAGTACAAAGGGTGATCGTGTCTATTGTTCTTTAGCAACATATCTAGTTGCGAGATTGTGATATTGGCTATTACTTCCATCCAATTATTACAATAAGTGCATGCCGCAGGATTCTCAGCTAGCGGTTTGATATATGCCAGGTAGGTGTCGGCATTCTGCAATACCTCGCTCAGGGCATCCTGAGTATCTTTAGAAAGTCAAAAAAGCTCAAAAAATGTCAACTTTGCCGGAATGTTGGCAAGTTGTGCCAAGATGTCAAAGTTGTAGGACTTCTCCAGCCCATAAACTGTCTCTTTTTGCAACAGTTTGTCGAAGTAAGTCTCTTTCTACTTATGTTTGTCTACTGCGAAGGGGGGCTAAGAAGGACCTGGGTCAGACGAGATAGGTGCATTGGGTGCAACAACTGACAGAATATTATCTTCGGGAATATTATAGTCCCGCTGGTAGGCGAGCCCTGATCTAGTTGCCCCTGCCATAGCTTCCTCGGTGGAAGGAGAAACCATGTGATAGGCTTTGGACTTCTTCCTTTTGGATTTAGGGACAGAGGATGTTGCTTGCTGCATCATGTCCTGAACGAGATCTGGGTGAACCCACATGACCTCACCCCGAAGTGTGTTGAGAGGTATTAGCCCGGCTGCTTGGTTGCGAGCTGGATGGAGATTAACAACCTCCATTATTACCCTTGGAATTGGGACAACGCCATCTTGGGCCTCAATTACTGGGAAGTACCCAAACTTGTCCTCAAAGTCTAAGGTGAGAGCTTTGGAATCAAGCAAACGCTGGATGTATTATTTCAACACGTAGAAATCGCGTGTTGGGTGGTTAATGAACCGATGGTCGTGGCTATATTTGGGATTATCGACCTAGTCTGCCTTATCAGAACGTTTGATGTCGGGAAGCTAGAGCTTGTTTTCTTTCATCATCACGTCGAAGGTTTGCCATTACATCATCGTCGTCGAAATAGTAAGTCTCTCTCGGCCTCGAAGCTTCGACGGGTTTTTGGTCCCTCGAGGAGGGCTTTTTGGACACGTTAACGGTAAGGGACTACTTTCCTTTGCCGTCACGGCCACATATGTTGTTGTTGTTGTTGTTGTTGTTGTTGTTATAAGGGCGCTTTCCCCTATCATCAGCGACGGGGATCTATATTTCTAGAAATTGGGCATCATTTACATTTTTCTCAACAACAGCGATAACACTTATGATAAATATTATCCAATCTTTAAATTGAATGATGCCCGTCCAAATTTTTACTGTCGAAAGTATATTTCTCTGGCATATGTCCATTATTGTAGACTTAGGATTATCGGGGGTAGTTTTAGCGCATCTTGCATGTATCGTTCTATGTATTTCAATACAGGCTCTTTTTTCTCTGAATGATGTCAGTCAATGAGGACATCGTCATGTCATTCCCTCCGTCAGAGAATCGGGCAAGGAAGAGGGACTTTAGATCCTCGAATGACAAGATGCAACCATCTGGGAGTGTGTAAAACCAGTCAAAGGCCACCCTAGGCAATGCCCCAACAAAGATCTTGGTGAGAAGAGCATCGTTGCGAGTTAGATGCCCCATCATCGTCTCAAAATAACTCATATATTGACGAGGTGATATCTTTCCGTCAAATGGAGTTACGACAAAGGGCTTATACTTGGACGGATATGACACATTTTTTCACTCAAGGGGATATTATTGTCATATCCTGAGCTCATGCAGCGTGTCACGACTGCCCATTGAGTCTAGGAGGGCTAAAAGTTCTCGTATTTTTTATATTTTTTCATGGGCCGCGTCTACTGTGGAAGGAGCAAACGATCCTGACAGAATATGATTGCCGTCAGTTGGGGGAGCAGTTGCATTTGAATCCTCATTGGTTCCCGGATACTGGCTTGCTTGACCCGAGGTCCTTGGTCGTTGGGAGGCCATACTTGCTTTGATTTCCAGTATTGTTTACGGAAAATACAGCATCAACGCGCTCATGGTCTGCATCATAGCCTCGAGGGTCTCGAGGCACTGTTGATCGTTGGCACCTTTGTGGTACTCTCCTTCCATGTACACTATCCTTACATAGGGAGAGATGGATGGGAGAATGGATCTCTCACTCTCCGCCTCATACTCTTGCGTAGAATAGTCCTCAGAAAAAGTTTGCAGCACTGCATCTGATTCTGACTCAAAGGGAGCACTACCCCCAACGTCGGAAGGCTATTCACTTTGATGGGAGTGACTACCCCCAGAGATCTCGTTGTATGTTCCTTGAGAATCATCGTCTTCTCGGAACGACAGATTATTGTAGAGTTTTAGAGGATTGCTACCCCCAGCTTGTAGAGTCATCTTGGTTTTTGAGAAAGTACTACCCCTAGTTGTTGATAGTTTTAGTTTTGAGTGGGTGCCCAGAAAAAATCCTTCTGTAGGCACCCTACATTCTCCCGGTTCCGCAATACGCTAGCTCAGAGTAGGGGGTTGGACGTGCTAGAATTTTGACCTTCCCTTGTAGAGGGATAATTTCAAGTAGAACAACATGAGGCTAAGGGAAGCTCCTCCTCCTCTGGTATTTGCACCTGTTTTATGGGACGCTGTCAGATGGGTGGCCTTGGATGTAGTCGTTGAAATATCGACTGCCTGTTTGCTGGTAATGCTACTTTAGCATAGTAGCAATTGATGACGATGTTGGCACAGTGATGCTTTGGAGAAGACACCTCGCATGCCGTAGTTTTTTTTCTTGCTTTGCGCTTGTGATTGATCACGTTGCGCAAGTCAAACGAGGGATAATTCACCTTTACACCCTCCTTATGAGCTCAGGTAGACCGAGCATATGGGTGTGTAGGTGATGTTTTTGCTCCCTGACCTAAGGTTCATATAAGAACTTTTTCTAAGTCATAAGTGGAAGACTTTTTAGACTGACCCGGTCCCAGTGACACTGCGGGCTAGACGCAAGATTCTGTCTTGTACAGCTTCCCATCTGGGGAACGTATTACAGTTAGTGGTGCTTGTGGATGGTTAGCCGCTTGAGAAATTTCTTGAGCTTGGCGAGCCCGTACTGTCCTAGAATTCCTAGCCCTAGCACGCACTGGTGCATACGAAGAGTCAAAATTTGTCCCTTTGTCAGGGTGGCGCATGGAGTTAGTGCCGCATGAGATTCTTTCGAAGACAGAGTTTCTGCTGCCGTTTGGGGCACATACGGCTATCTGTCTGCGGTCGGAGTTACATGTTGCATGCCTCTTCCTCTGTACCCTACGTTATAGGTGCATGGACTGGGCGTCAACCCCCAAGATTCTAGCATTGTAGTATTTTTCTCTGCCGGGGTTTGGATGTTGAGCACTTTACTTCTCAAACGAGGCTGACGCATGAGCGGGGACAGCCTGTATGGGTGCATAATGCGCATTTTCAATAATAGATAGAGAGACATGGAGAACGTGCTCCGTAGTTGGGTGAGGCATAACAACTTTTGCTACCCATGTCCCGTGGGCCTTCTTAGGCTTTGTTAGCCTTGGCGAAGGGTTCGTGCCACCCTCAGAAAGTATTTTCTCGAACACTTGCTGGTCGAAGTGTACAACCAGCATCTTCTGGGTCGAACCCAGCTTCACCGTATTAGACTGCGTCACAACCTTCTCATCAGTGGAGAAGAATGTCTCCAACAGAGTCGTCATCTTTTTTCCCAATGATTCAAAATTGAATAAGTTTTATTGTATAACAAACAAAAGAGTACAAAGAAATTCCAGACAAAAAATCTAAGTACAATAATTTTTTTATTCTGGGGAGTATGAAGATGGAGATCGAGTGTTGCAGTGACTCCTTTACTCCATTGACGGTCTGACGAAGAAATGATAATGCTTTCTTCTGTTATCTCTCATGTGTGCATGTGTTTTTGTGGGTATGCAACCCTACTATTTATAGTCTCCATGCTGACGGGCTGTATGTGATGCATATATTATGCGCCTCTGTTTGGTAGCCACATGGGGGCTTCTTCAACAGAATACAGCTGTAACTGTGGCCGTATACCACGAGCAGGATGCCACTGGCCTTAGTTGAGATATGTTGTTAATAAGATCTCAGAGTTATTTTTAACCCATTGTGTGCGTGACTTGGTCAACTGGACATATCTTCAACACTTATTGTGTGAAGATCTTTTCGGTTGTAACGACAAGATCCTGTAAGCTGAGGGTCACATAGCATCATGGCCGTAAACGTGCTCTCATCCGGCCAGGGTCTGATGGATACTTTGGCCGTATGAGGACGATGACGCATAGATCCATGGCCGCATGCATGCTCTTGTCCGACCTAGGTCTGATGGACACTTTTGCCTCATGTGGATGAGGATGCATAGAGCTGTGTCACATACGTGCTCCCTTTCAGCCTGGGTATGATGGACACTTTAGCCGCATGTGGATGAGGATGCAAAGAGTTGTGGCCGCATACGAGTGAACACATCGCTATGTACGCATGTTAAAGTCATTAATGTGCTAATGTGACTTTCTGTCTCTTTGTATGCCGCCACTTTTATGATTATCGAAGCGTTCAGTGTAATAAATGACATGTCAGAACTTTATGACAGTCATTGAATACTGGGTCAGGGGATCTTATTCGCCCCTAACTCCGTAGTTGTTCGGTCTACATGGATGATCGTGCAGGCTATGCGGCTTGTCTTTATTTCGAGGGTGCATGGACTCTATGTGGCTTGCCTTCATTTTGAGGGTGCATGGCTTCAGATTTTCCATGATTCTATAATTGCCAACAAGGGCCCCCTTATGCTCGGGTGTCAAGTTCCTGCCCATTTGTCGCGAGCTCATCAGTACCCTCAAATCCAACAAGGGTAAGTGATGCTCAAAAGAAGGGAGAGACATCTCCATCCTGCGAAAGGTAAAGGACTAATTCTCCCTGGTCGTCCCCATCTCAGGATGAGAAACCTTCACCACATCCTCCAACAAAAAATACAGGTTCTTAAAGAAATGACGACCGTCCCCAGCAGGGATCTCCCCCGAGTTTATTTGGCTCAGCAAAAAGGAAGCAGTCTGGTCAGCAATCTTCTGTTATCGCTTAGCCGAGAGGCCTTTGTCAATCTGAACTTGCATGGCAGCAACCAAGTCCCTGAGATTCATGTTCAGTGGAAGTAGGTTATGGCCAAGAACTAGCTTGCCAGACGGTGCAGTGGGTAAAGTCACTGCAAAACGACAAGGAACTCGATCAGAATTATTGAGAGAACTTATCAATGTTCTAAGTGAGACACTCATGCGGCTGAGCCATCCATGCGGCTGAGATACTCATGCGATAGATCTTAAGCATGCAACATGGTTACCCATGCGGCAGAGTTACTCATGCGACAGGGTTACCCATGCGGCAGAGTAGTTCATACGGCCGGATTACCCATGCGGCTGAGCTACCCATGGAGTAGTAAAAAGTTAGTGCTTCTAGATGATGGCTCATACATGTGACTAATGGTGCACATGTGTCTCTGTGTCTCAAACCCGACTTCTTCTTCTCCAAAAAATCCTACCCATGATCGACGGCTGAACATCGGCGGGAAATGGAGAAGGATCCACCTCGACAGCACGACCATTCCCCTTTCCCTTTCCTTTCCCTTAGGCACCTTCTTGGCAGTAGCAGTAGAGGAGGAAGCTTTGGGAGGGGCAATGGAAGCAAGAAAGGAGAAAGAGGGAAGTTGAAGTGCAAAAGGTTTTCCCTCTCCTCAGGGCCTCTTTATATAAGCACGAATATGCGGCTCAGGATAATAATGATGACCGTTTCGAATCCTGATCTACCTTGATCCGCGTGACAGCGAGGGATCACTACAAAAAAATGGCTTTTCTTGACCTTCAATTTATTGACATATGGTCAAAACCGTCAAGGAAAGCAGTTATCTTGACGATTTTAGACATACGTCATAAAAATACCCATTTTTGTTATGTATCAAAATTTGACCATATTACTTGACGATTTTATATAAAGCGTCAAGAAAACCCATTGCATTACTTGACGGTTTGCTGGTAACCATCAAGTAATGTATGTACAAAAAAATTGCCGCATACATTTTATATGCCATTTTTGTATTTTTCAAAAAATAAAAAAACTTGAAGGTTTTAACAAATTTTGGGGATTGAGGGTTTCTTATATATTTTACATCCACATACTTCTTTTCCCCTGATCCCAAATCCCCAATACCACCAACCATCCCCTCATTACCCACCCAATCTTCTGCACCACCAGCGACGACAACATGCCCGGCTTCGACAAACCGTGCGGGGACATGAAGATCCAGCGGTGGGACGGGTTCAGCTTTGGAATCGCATTCTTGATGAATGATTCCTTCTTCTCTGGAGCGACGCAGTACTCCCCATGCGACCGCCACCTCCCCCTCTCCTCCGGTGCCAGGGCCCAGCTCGTCGTCTTCCGGCCCAAGGTCGATGAGATCTCCCTACACACCATCAACCATCGGGTCAGCTCTCTCTCTCTCTCTCTCTCTCTCTCTCTCTCTCTCTCTCTCGTTTTTGTTCATTGTGGATATCGTCCGATTCCATTATGTTCGTGTGCAATTTTCATAAAGAACACTATTTTCTAGCATTTTCGGCAATTATTGCTAGTAAAGTTTGAATCTTTGCATGATTGTTAGTTGCATTTGTGTGGTAGTAAATTTTGAAGGAAATTTATACAATAATTTTGATGGGGATATCTGGAATTTATGAAAAAATTGAAATCTAAGGCTTCGACGATTCTGTGATGGTAAAATTTTGAAAATTCGGGGAACTTTTTGTCGATCATTTCAAAATTTTATAAAAATTATGAAAATTATCGAAGAGCTTAGATGTGTTAGGGTTTAACGAGCCCTTCTCTCTCAATTTGCTTGTGGTATCTTCGTAGATAATCATCTCAGGAATGCTTTTTTCTACAGATTCAATGGTTACGTGATGATAACTTCATTGTATTTTTATGATTCCAGTGATATTGGAGGAATTTTATAGTAGAAATTGAGATAGATTATTTTGAAAATTGTAGGAATAATTTGTCTATCCAGATTGCCTACGCCTATCTTGATGTCTTAGGAGTTTTGTCTCATGATTTCTTCCCCTTTTCTCTCTCTGCCTCTCCTTTGTCCTTCTATTTCTGGTGAATCCCTTTCTTAAATATCTTTTGAAGTCTCGTGTCTATTTCTCAAATTCTATGGATTATTTTTGGTCCTCACTCGTGTCTATTTTTCAAAATTTATGGATTATTTGCGGTTACGTTCCGGGGG
This sequence comes from Iris macrosiphon, assembly GCA_036927795.1. Taxonomy (NCBI): domain Eukaryota; kingdom Viridiplantae; phylum Streptophyta; class Magnoliopsida; order Asparagales; family Iridaceae; genus Iris; species Iris macrosiphon. Next base: position 26,887,350 of record JAYESA010000017.1, read on the forward strand.
CCCTCGGAGACAAGATTGGACAGTCTTATAGGCCAGAAGTTGTTCAGGGATGGTGCGACATCACTCATTGTCTGTCGAGGGGCCCCAGTGTATTTTGCTAAGCTAAACATGTTGTTCGATATAATATAGGTTGTAGGTTGGCTGTAGTAGATTTGGTGATGCTCTCTTTTTGCACAATAATGTCAAAAATTAAAAAGTTCAACCATTTATGTCCATCACAGGAATCCAATACGAAGAAGCTGCCCCTTCCCCAAACACAACTCATCAGGGTGAACTCTCTCCTAAACAAATTGATGGTGGCAATGACCATAATGTGCAGAATAATGTTTAAGACGGCTATTCGAAGCTTAATAAATGGCAAAAAAAATGTTTGATTTGAGGCTTAAAATGGCGCAACCAATTTCTTCCTATAATATATACTAAGACTACCCTATGTCACGCCCCAAATTCTGCTAAATCGATAATCCTCCCCCGGGCGTGATGCCATGCACACGTAAGGCACGCGTGCACAAGGCCTAGGCATAATGATATACTTTAGAACACATGCAACAGAGTACACAAACAAGATATCACACATTGAGATATAGAAAAGTTTTCTTTTTTGATAATGAATATCTGGTTACAGACTCTTGACCCAAAAGTAATAAGGATGCTGCACGGGCTTATAACTTAGACACAAAATAAGATAGACGTTCCATATATTACATCATTTACTAGAACTTCAAAATATAATAGACACCTTTAGGTGAAGCTATCATCTTCCTTGAAGCTGCATAAAAGGTGTGCACGAGCTCCGAATGTTTTATACAAATTCTAAAAGGCACGAACGAAGTGCGTCGAGTACTAGACTGGTTGGGGGACGAAAGCTTTAGCTCCTCGCCGTGTCGCCTGGGCTTGGGGAACCTGCTGCAACGAGGGTCAGTACATTGAAAAGTACTGGTGAGGGCGAGCTAACCTAACTTGTCACGCCACAGTCCCAAAAGTACACGGGACTAGGCCACGTGGCAATAGCCAGCTGTCACTTCTGTGAGGATATCCCAATTTAATGGATCCAACGAAGATTGCTACGCTGTCCTAAGTAACTAATAAGACAAATATCAATATCAACAGGTAATCTAATCTCATCCACAAATATAAACTGCAAGAATGTACTGATAATAAATGCTGGAAGATAAACACAGTATCAAATATCATAGTACAACCAAGAATGTCTGGTGGGAACAAACCCACTACTATGACGAAATAAAGTACTGAAAAGATAGATAGAAGATAATGACTAGGGCATCGGCTGACTAGATAATGATGCTCCCAATCCTAGGCAGAAGGCCTACCAAGTGATCACGAAAACTCTGACGGTAACACCTCTAGCTCCTCCGCGGTAGCGAACCTCGTCTCCTATCCTGGGCCTTACACTGTAGGGTAATATGTTTCGTCCAAATCTGGAAAGGTACCAGGTCCTCAGAGGGACGTAACAAGATACATAGAAACATGCCATATATAAATACTGAATAAAATAAATAAAGGGTGTGCTAACCATCTAAGTGAATGCAATGTGAGAACAACTTTGGTACATATGGGTAGGCGTAGGCATAACGTCCAACACTCCGAGGAGCGTAGTATTTGTAACGTCCATCATTCTGAAGAATGAGGTATCTGCAATATATATACGTTTGTATCACTCCGAAGAGCGCGATGTCTGCAATAAAGGAAGTCATTGGATCTGTGGCTCCTCCGGATACGACTGAGTCCAATGTGTGTATCCCATATGCCTACTAGCTGTCCTCCCTGCCTAATGTAGATACACTAGTCGAATACTCGACGTGCATACCACGTGTCTATATGCCAGTCTCTAAAATAACATAATCCTGAGTTACGTACTAACCGTGATGCATGTCACACGCACCGATAGCTAGTCGAATACGCGGACCCGTATCCCAATATAAATGTCACAGAGAATACGTGTAAAAGTGTCAGGTCTTGGAAAATATCAACGTATTCTCCTAACTGGGGTGAGTCTACTAGTGACTAGGTCAAGTATACTAAATCATCGATGTATCTGTCGATAGCACCCGAGTCAATCTCGGACGCACACAATCATATAAAATAAGCAATAAAATATCATACAACATATGCAATATTTAAGTTAGACAATAAATGTGGCAAGGTATCTTGTCTGGGTCCTGAAACTGTGAATGCCAATAGACTGCTCCTGCGGTGTCTCATGGCTGATCCAATGATCCTAAATACACAATATAATATAGAAATCTAACATCAGACACTAGGAAAATACATGCTTAATTATGACGTTGTTCTAGGTACTGCAATGAGATCATGGTTGGTCGACTACAGAGCCGCGTATTCACGTAGCTAGGGTGTACACGTGTTCTGTCCTCGGCTACCATGTACCTTGAGACAATAATTTTCTACGTTATGGTTTTACGGAACTCTTTGCGTTTTTGCATAGATACATGTCCTTCTTCCTCATGTTTAAGTGCACTAGGTCTAGGCCTACGTTTTTACTGGTGAAATATATAAGTCTTAAATCACAGGTCATTCATTAAAGTAATTGTTATTAGTTAATTAATATCTAATTTAGTTAATACATAACCATATAAGGTTTTTATTTCATAACTTGTGCCCAACCCTATGATACACGACACGACGACACAATGGAAGGATGATAGGACACAAACAAGAGATGCTGGTGGACGACTACCTGATCAATAGGGCAAGGGGATTTGGCTTCATCGACGTGCTCGCTCGCCGTTGATCGGCGGAGCTCCGGTCGACAGTCCATGCAGCAGCGGCAGCTGTCGGCAGTCCACGCAGCAGCGACAGCAGCGGCAGTACGTGCAGTAGCGGCGGCAGCGACTTTAACAACGGCGGGGCAGTTGAGGATGGTGCGGGGACGGTCGGCGTAGGCCTGGGAAGGTTGTAGACAGTGACCGAGGTGGCGGGGTCGCTCGGGGGCAGCGGTTTTGGAGTCGGGTTAATGGAGAAGTTGATGATGTTGAAGGGGATGGCGGAGGCGTTGGATGGAAGTGCTGCACTGGCGGTGGGGGTGGTGGTCCAGTGGCGAAGGGATGGTCCGGTGGTTGGGCGGCATCCTGAGGACGGTGACTGGCCGGAAGTGGGGGTAGCTTGGGTGCAAGGGGAACGGCTAGGGTTTCGAGGGTGGGTGTTAAATAGTGAATTAGGGTTTTGAAAGGTTAGGAATATGTATATTTATAAAGGAATTTGATGTGCTGGCCTCAAAACTTGGGCCTGTCTGGACTCATTGGGGAGGGGCTGATCCATGTGAAAGGGTGCACGTAGGCTTGGTTGGGTCCTGCTTGAGGTGAAACTGCTCCTAATTTAATTAAATTAAACTGCGCGCCTGGTGTTCATTAATGAATATTGCGAAACTAAGGTGAGACGCAATGATGAATATCTAAGGTTACAAAATTGATAAGAGGGGTAGCCTGGCATGTCTAAGAGATGTATATGACTTTTAGGTTGCAGGCAACTACTAATGTAGCGCTCCAGCCATCGAAGCGACGGTAAGGTATTTCAAGTCTCATAATGGTTGCACCTTAATTCTAATTGTATCCAAACTTAATTCTAATTGTATCCAATTCTTCCTGGTCTTCTCAAAATTAGATTAAATGAATTCTAATTTGGTCAAGGGGGTTTACAATCTACCTTCCTTAGAGCATTTCATCCTCGAAATTAAAACATACGTAAGGTAAGAACTATAGACTAAAATTAAAACTACTACATACCTAGTCCTTCGAAGAGATAGGGATAACGCTATCGAATATCCCCCTCCCTCTCCCAAGTTGACTCTCCTGGTGTGTGATGCCTCCATGCGACACAGACTAGGGGGATAGTCTGACCTCGCAATACTTTCTCGCTCCTATCCAGGATCTCAATAGGCTCCTCTTGGTATGATAGACTGGGGCTGACTGTGATCTCTGAATGGTCAAGTACATGACTCAGATCTGGTATGTACCTCCTCAGCTGAGATACATGGAAGACGTCGTGGACTCCCTCCAAGGTCTACGGTAAGGCTAATCTGTAAGCAACCTCTCCGACGCATTCTAACACATCGAATGGTCCGATGTACCTCGGACTCAGCTTTCCTCTGCCTCCGAATCTGACAGTCCCTCGAGTAGGCGAGATCATTAGAAATACGTGATCTCCAACCTGGAACTCTAAGGATCGTCGATGCGTATTCGCCCAATGCTTCTGTCGGTCTTGTGCTGCTCGTAGGTGTCCTTGGATCTTCTTCACCTTCTCCAATGTCCGAACAACCAACTCTGGCCCAAGGATCTGTCTCTCGCCTATTTCACTCCAACATACTGGGGAATGGTATTTTCTTTTGTACAACGCTTCATAGGGAGCCATCTGAATGCTCGCTTGATAGCTGTTGTTGTAGGAAAACTCGACCAAATACAAATGGTCCTCCCATGATCCTCTAAAATCTAGCATGCATGCTCTCAACATGTCCTCCAATATCTAAATGGTGCGCTCCGACTGGCCATCTGTCTGTGGGTGATACGCTGTGCTAAATTTTAGGTGGGTACCGAGACTCTCTTGCATACTCCACCAAAAGTAAGAGGTAAACCTCGTATCCCTGTCAGACACGATACTAACTGGTACTCTGTGTAGTCGCATAATCTCTCTCATGTACATGTCTACTAAGACCTCCGTCGATTGTCCAACTCTGAAGGGTAAAAAGTGTGCAGACTTGGTGAGTCTATCCACGATTACCCATACTGTATTGCGACCACTAGGACTCCTTGGAAAGCCCGTAACAAAGTCCATAGTGATATGCTCCCACTTCCACTCTGGTATGGGGAGCTGTTGAAGTAATCCTACAGATCTCTGATGCTCATCCTTGACTTGTTGACACACCAGGCACTTAGCCACAAAACGAGCTCTCTCTCTCTTCATTCCATGCCACCAATAGTACTGTCTCAAGTCTCTATACATCTTCGTGCCTCCTAGATGAATAGAGTAGGTTGAACTATATGCTTCTGCCATCAACTCCTGACGAAGTTCTCTATTTGGAACATAGAGACGATCTCCATATCTCAAAGTTCCATCTTCATGTATACGCAGTCCTGTCTGTATTCTAGCCTCTGTCCTCTGTCGAAGACTTTAAAATCTGGCGTCTGTCGGCAAAGTAGCCTTGATCCTCTCCACTAATGTCGATTACAACTGAAAACTCGACAAATGTCCGTCCACTCTGGGCATAATGACCTTTATACCCATCTGCTCTAGATCTCTCAACATATGTTGTTGGGTAGTCAAAAAGAATGCCATGGGTCTTCTGCTCAACGCGTCAGCCACTACGTTGGCCTTTCCTAGATGGTACTGCAGCTCAACCTCAAAGTCTGTCATCACCTCGAGCCAACGTCTCTGTCTCTGGTTCAGGTCCTTCTGGATGTAGACGTACTTTAGGCTTTTGTGATCAGTGAATATCTTTACTCTTTCTCCATATAGGTAGTGCCTCCAAAGCTTCAAAGCAAATATCACTGCTGCAAGCTCCAAGTCGTGAGTGGGATAGTTCTTCTCATGGGTTCTCAATTGTCTAGAAGCATAGGCCACAATCTTCCCATGCTGCAATAAGACACATTCTAATCCTTTCCCAAATGCATCGCTATAGATCACGAATCCTCCAGTTCCAGATGGTATGGTTAGACGCTTCTTTAGCTCGTCAAATTCCTTCTGACACTCCTCTGTCCAAGTGAACTCCTGCTCCTTATGGGTCAAGCGGGTCATCGGCTCTGTAATCTTTGCGAAGTTCTCCATGAACCTCCGGTAATATCCGGCAAGTCCTAGAAAACTCCTCACCTCTGAGACATTGGTAGGGGTTGGCCATGTCTCTATGGACGAAATCTTTGCCTGATCTACTGAAATACCATCTTCTGAGATGACGTGTCCAAGGAAAGCGACCCAATCTAGGGGAAACTCGCACTTGCGCAGCTTGGCATAAAGCCTCTCTCTCCTCGGCGTCTCTAACACTAGTCTCAAGTGCTCCTCGTGCTCCTCATGGCTCTTCGAATATACCAAGATATCGTTGATGAAGACTACCATGAACCGGTCTAAGTATTGGTGGAATACTCTGTTCATTAAGTTCATAAATACAGCAAGTGCATTCGTTAGTCCAAAAGGCATCACTAAGAACTCGTAGTGACCATAACGAGTCCTGAATGTTGTCTTTTGAATGTCTTCTCTTTGCACCTTCACTTGATGATAACCCAATCTCAAGTCAATCTTTGTGAACACCACTGCTCCTGTCAACTGATCGAATAAGTCATCAATCCGCGGCAGGGGGTACTTATTCTTGATAGTCAAAGCATTAAGGGCTCTGTAATCAATGCACATGCATACTGTTCCATCCTTCTTAGGTACAAACAACACTGGTGCTCCCCATGGTGATGCGCTAGGATGGATAAAACTCTTGCTCTGCAACTCCTTTAGTTGTAGCTTTAGCTCTTCTAGTTTCTTCTTTGCCAATCGATACACATTAGAAGATAACGGCGCTGCTCCAGGTACTAGCTCAATGGTGAACTCTACGACTATGTCTGGCAGTAGGCCTGGCAATTCTTCAGGAAAAACATCCTCGAATTCTGTAACTATTGGTGGGGGTACCATCTCCATAGCCATGTAAGCTCCAGCTATCTGTCCTACTCCTTGTTCGATGGTCCATCGCATGTACTCGAACTCTGGCTGATCTGGCGGTCTAAAAGTGACGCTACCCTTTTGGTAATTTAGTACAAAATTATACTGGCTTAACCAGTCCATGCCAAGCACAACATCAAAGTACAGCATGGGTAATACCAAGAATCGCGCTCTCATCTCTCTACCACATACGACTATCGAGCACGTTCTGATAGTGCTGGTAACCGGCACGATGCCTCCTCCGGTAAGAATCTTCCAACTCTTAGGTAAGGAAGAAGTTGTTACTCTATGCATTGCTACAAATCTACTAGATATAAATGATAACGTAGCACCAAAATCAAACAATGTCGTCGCAGGTAATGATGCAACTAAAATGGTACCGGTGATAGCTTCCCCTTCTGTTTCCTCCTCTGTAGCTGCTAGTACGAAGGCCTGTCCGTGCCTCTGCCCTCCGGTCTGCTGTCGAGCTCGATCAAACTGTGCCTATTGTGGGTCCAAAGGTGGTCCCCTCTGGAATCCTCCTGGTGCTGGTGGATGCTAACTTCCTGGTGGGGGTAATATTCTCGGGATTGGTGCTGCTGGCCTCTGTACGGTCTGGGGTGCTGCGTCTCTACGCTGTGGACAGTCTCGGGCAAGGTGCTGACTTTCTCCATATATCATGCATAATCCTAGATTCTTTCGACAGTCTCTGATGATGTGTCCCTTTTTGCCACAATGGTGACAAATCGGGAGCTCCTGCTGTGGGTATGGGGCTGCCCTCTGCTGTGTCTGTGCTCCGGGACGACGGATCGGTCCTCCTACTCCGGGCTAGGCTCTGGCTGGTATGGTCGTACTGGAACTTCTAGCTCCTCTGACAATGGCCTCCTGGATCCTCGCCTCTGCAAGAACCTCCTCATAAGAGATCCTTGCTTGTGTGGTGGTATACCTCTGTAGCTCGAAAGTAAGACCATGATAGAATCTCTGAGCCTTTTACATGTTATTGGGTATCAGAACGACACCAAATCTGCTGAGACAGCTAAACTCTGTGTCATATGCGTCAACAGTCATATTCCCCTGTTCTAGATGTAGGAACTGGGAGTACAGGGCATTTCTGACTGTTGCTGGAAAATACTTCGTATTGAAGTACTCTAGGAACTATTCCCAAGTCTGATTCTTGCCTATACTACGCTCAATGGAATCCTACCAGTGATGGGCATTGCCTTTTAGTTGGGCCCTTACTGCGGTCATCCAAAGGTCTAGATGCGGTTGTGAAGCCTCTAGTAATATCTCCCTGTTGGCGACCCAATCGAAGATCTGTTCTGCAGTCTCATTGCCTGAGAAAGTATCTGGTCCCATATGTCGGAACCATCAAACAGTGCCACATGTCTGGGTTGGTGGGGGTGCTGGTACTGGTGTTGGGACAGGTGTCCTCTCTAGTACTGCCATCAGACTCTGTCTCAACATCTCTGTCTGATGCCACTGTACTTGCATCATAGTCTAAAAGAACCGAAGCATCTGTGGCTGTCCATGTAGTTATGGCATCTGGGGTGGATAAGGTGGAGGTGGTAGTAATGGAACCTCTGGCTGTGCGGTAGGTGTCTCTTCGGATGTCGGCCTCTCAGTCTGCGGCATCAGTGTAGCTCCTGAAGTCTGGCCCTCAAAATATTGTATGGGGATAGTCTGGGAAGTCTGTCCCTCGGGCTGCTAGGTAGGATCGCCCTGAGAAGTCTCATGCCAATGTATCAGCGGGGCCTGTGGTGGTGGTTGCCCTCCAGGTAGTCCCTTGGGTACCTCCTCTCTTTGGGTAGTGTCGGTTGGCACCACAGCACCGGGTGCTCCTCGTCCACTGTGCAAATTCATTCTAGCTGCAAAAGATAGGACTTCATTAGAAGAGTACGAAACAAACAAACATGATGCAGATATTTAGAAACAGTATGAAGGAAGTTCAAAGACGAATCAAAAAGTGGATGAGACCTAGTAACTTCTATCCTATTGCAAGCTCGCTCGGCATGTTACCATACCACAAGCGAATAAGTTGACCTGCATGGGCCACCAATAAAACTATGTCACACTCCAGTCCTAAAAGTATACGGGAGTAGGCCACGTGGCAATAGCCAGCTGTCACGTCTCCGAGGATATCCCAATTTAATGTATCCAACGAAGAGTGCTACACTGTCCTAAGTAATAACAAGAATAATATCAATATCAACAGGTATAATCTAATCTCATCCATAAATATAAGCTGCAAGAATATACTAATAATAAATGCTGGAAGATAAATGCTAGTATCAAATATCATAGTACAACCAAGAATGTCTGGTGGGAACAAATCCACTACTATGATGAAATAAAGTACTGAAAAGATAAATAAAAGATAATGACTAGGGCATCGACTGACTAGATAATGATGCTCTCAATCCTAGGCAGAAGGCCTACCAAGTGATCACGAAAACTCTGACGGCAACACCTCTAGCTCCTCTGCGGTAGCGAACCTCGTCTCCTATCCTAGGCCATACACTGTGGGGTAATATGCCTCATCCAAATCTGGAAAGGTACCAGGTCCTCAGAGGGACGTAATAAGATACATAGAAACATACCATATATAAATACTGAATAAAATAAATAAAGGGTGTGCTAACCATCTAAGTGAATGCAATGTAAGAATAACTTTGGTACGTATGGGTAGGCGTAGGCATAACGTCCACCACTCCGAGGAGCGTGGTATCTGTAATGTCCATCATTCCGAAGAATGATGTATCTGCAATATATATACGTCTGTATCACTCCGAAGAGCGCGATGTCTGCAATAAAGGCAGTCATTGGATCTGTGGCTCCTCCGGATACGACGGAGTCTAATGTGTGTATCCTATACACCTACTAGCTGTCCTCTCTGCCCAATGTAGATACACTAGTCGAATACTCGACGTGCATACCACGTGTCTATATGCCAGTCTCTAAAATAACATAATCCTGAGTTACGTACTAACCGTGATGCATGTCACACGCACCGATAGCTAGTCGAATACGCGGACCCGTATTCCAATATGAATTTCATAGAGAATACGTGTAAAAGTGTTAGGTCTTGGAAGATATCAACATATCCTCCTAACTGGGGTGAGTCTACGTATAAAAGTGTCAGGTCTTGGAAGATAAGGTCAAGTATACTAAATCATCGACGTATCTGTCGATAGCACCCGAGTCAATCTCGGACGCACACAGTCATATGAAATAAGCAATAAAATATCATACAACATATACAATATTTAAGTTATACAGTAAATATGGCAAGGTATCTTGCCTGGGTCCTGAAGTTGTGAATGCCAATAGACTGCTCCTGCGGTGTCTCCTGGCTGATCCAATGATCCAAAATACATAATATAATATAGAAATCTAACATCAGACACTAGGGAAATACATGCTTAATTATGACGCTGTTCTAGGTACTGTCATAAGATCATGGTTGGTCGACTACAGAGCTGCGTGTGCATGTAGCTAGGGTGTACACGTGTTCTGTCCTCGGCTACCATGTACCTCGAGACAATAATTTTCTATGTTATGGTTTTATGGAACTCTTTGCGTTTTTGCATAGATACAAGTCGTTCTTCCTCATGTTTAAGTGCACTAGGTCTAGGCCTACTTTTTTACTGGCAAAATATATAGGTCTTAAATCATAGGTCATTCATTAAGGTAATTATTATTAGTTAATTACTATCTAATTTAGTTAATACATAACCATATAGGGTTTCTCATTTCATAACTTGTGTCCAACCCTATGATACACGACACGACGACACAATAGAAGGATGATAGGACACAAACAAGAGATGCTGGTGGACGAGTACCTGATCAATAAGGCGAAGGGATTCGGCTTCATCAACGTGCTCGCTCGCCGTCGATCGGCGGAGCTCCGGTCGACAGTCCACGCAGCAGCGGCAACAGTCGGTAGTCCACGCAGCAGCGGCAGCAGTGGCAGTACGTGCAGCAGCGGCGACAGCGGCTTTAACAGCGGCAGGGCAGTTGAGGATGGTGTGGGGACGGTCGACATAGGCCTGGGAAGGTGGTAGGCGATGACCGAGGTGGCAGAGTCGCTCGGGGGCAGCGGTTTTGGAGTCGGGTTAATGGAGAAGTTGATGATGTTGAAGGGGATGGCGGCGGCGGATGGAAGTGCTGCGCTGGCGGTAGGGGTGGTGGTCCAGTGGCGAAGGGATGGTCCGGTGGTTGGGCGACGGCCTGAGGACGGTGACTGGCCGGAAGTGGGGGTAGATCGGGTGCAAGGGGAATGGCTAGGGTTTTGAGGGTGGGTGTTAAATAGTGAATTAGGGTTTTGAAAGGTTAGGAATATGTATATTTATAAGGGAATTTGATTGGCTGGCCTCAAAACTTGGGCCTGTCTGGACTCATTGGGGAGGGGCTGATCCATGTGAAAGGGCGCACGTGGGCTTGGTTGGGTCCTGCTTGAGGTGAAACTGCTCCTAATTTAATTAAATTAAACAGCGCGCCTGGTTTTCATTAATGAATATTGCGAAACTAAGATGAGACGTAATGACGAATATCTAAGGTTGCAAAATTGGTCAGAGGGGTAGCCTGACATGTCTAAGAGATATATATGACTTTTGGGTTGCAGGCAACTACTAATGTAGCACTCCAGCCATCGAAGCGACGGTAAGGTATTTCAAGTCTCATAATGGTTGCACCTTAATTCTAATTATATCCAATTCTTCCTGGTCTTCTCAAATTTAGATTAAATGAATTCTAATTTGGTCAAGGGGGTTTACACAACTAACCAAATCGACACAATATTCAGGTGAAGCAAATATATTATTAATGTGGACTTTCTATCTTGCTTTAGTTCGAGTTATAGCATGCAATGCATATATATATGACTTAATAACTGTGCCACCGTTCGATGGATTTTTACCTGCGGCGTTACGCCCTCCTACACAAGACCTACCATGTTCTTCCATGTCAAGAAGACATCATTAGCTTGGGCAAATAATGGCACACATTGCTACCGTGGATAATAGCTACAGTAAGACGGTGATCCTTGCAGCGCGGGTAGCAAGCCCCACTATAAGGCCCTGCATTACCCGTGCTTGTCTTGCTAGCGTAGCTATCCGAGTTTCGTCCGGAATGAATTGCCGTAGTGCCCCGGGAACCATTCGTAGGAACCAAACCTTGTGCACAAGTTGTCCGACCACATGACGTATTAATACTAAGTTAATAAATAAAGCATTTCAAGCCATCAGAATGTACATATCTACTTTAGCACAGTGCAAATGGCATAGTCTACCGGCTCAAGTGATCATATTTCAATTATTTGCACTACACATTTGTACAGTTATAAATAATAAGTTCTAGCTATAACTAAAACATGAATACATATAAATGCATAACAGACAAGCACGCATACAATATAATTGTATGGAAATTTGTATAAAAAGCTTCAGTGTCCCAAGTTACTTCTTGTTATCATGACTTATTTATTATTACTCCTATGATATCGTTGATCAGAACGTACAAATGAGTCGGATTGTTTAGAATAAAGACTGGGAAGAAGGGAGATAATCGAAGTAAGGTCACTCACAAGTTGGTGAATCATGAGAGAGGAAAGGGAGATCATCAAGACTCCGCTTGCGCGTCGCCTACACGATCACCTGCACGCACCAACAGATGATCAATATCTCCTGCTTTGGTCTCCAAGGGTTTGATAGAAAATATAAAATCTAAAGAATAAAGACAATAAAATCCATCAAAATCTTTCAAGAAAACGTAATTCACAAAACCAACAAGAAAGCAACTAAACGATATCAAAAAATAACAAAGAAACCAGCGCAACAGAAAGACCCCTCTCGACTCTGCCGCCGAGTCCTTCCTTGAGGCATGATCCATTGAATGTGGCACCTGATTCCAAAGAAACCAATCCATAAAGAAAAAATGATCTTGATTTAATCTGTCCCGATCAAACGATACCAAGTATTTCTTAGTCAAGCTCCCCAAAAAGGGGGAATGGGGTACTACATCTTAACCAACTAACAAAAAGTTTCATCCTTGAACTTACGAATAGAACCTACCCCTAAGAAATAATGAGGGAAACTTTTCCTTTATGTCCGATTTGTCACGCCCCGATCTCCCGCAGGCAAATCGGCCGTCCCCGCTGGGTACGAATCACCGCGCCAGCGCTCCCGCGGGACGATCGCTTCGACCCATCCGGGCATGATGTCGCACGAGCGTGAACTGCGCCCATGCAAGGCCATGGTTCATTGGCTGGCGGTAAGGGATCTAAGGCTACAGAGTCGCACAGATTATCCGAGTGCAGCGGAATGTATAAACGCATAAGCGAATGGTAACAAGTTCACTGAGTTAACAATAGCGAAAGCAAGGATTTGAGTACACAAGTATTAAAGTAAAGCAACTCATTTTATTCATATTGAAACAATATTACAGGCGGCGTATAGCCAAGATTATAAGTCGCTCAAGCTCTCTCTCTGAAACATAAAAGCGTGCCAAGTGGCTACATTTATGGAATGGTGTATAGGCGATGTTCCAACATTATGTCTTGTATATGTGCTTCAGTTCCGGACGCAGCATTGCAAGACTTCTGAGTTGAACTCCATGCCTTAGCATGCACGAAGGAGGCATCCGCACCGAACGAGGTTCTCCCGCACCCTGCAAGCAATCTGGTGGGTTATCAATACATGAATGCACTGGTGGGGAGGCTACTCGCCCGCTCGACAAATCCAAACACGTAATACAGGTTTCATGCATCAACTATTTAGTTGTCTTTCTAGTTGCCTTAGGATCAGTTTCATGGCATATATGAATAGCCTAACTCGTGTGGCAGTGCACCGTGCGATATAAGGAGAAACACGGCGAGACTTACCAACTTACCCTTTGTCCTTCCCTGTCCAAGGCAAACCAAGTTAAATTCAAGCACGAGCATGTATAAACATTCAGGGGCAAATAGCATATGCAAACACTGTGTTGTTGTGAAAGTGATTATGCTAGAATGCACAAGTTACTAGGATTTCATGGGTATTTTGCATAAGATGTTCAAGTGCCTTTCTTGCGCAATATTGTTATACCATGATCGTTCAGGTGTTCAGTTATTCATGATGCGATGCAATGACTCGCATGCGGATAGCCGCTAAGCGAGTATGACTTATCTATATGAATAATTGGTCGCTGGCATAGCCATAAAGGACGGTTTGTAGTCTATGGACATGATGCTATACAACAAAAATAATGGAGGCGCTGCATAATCCAGTCCGGAACATGAGACTATCATCCTTAAGCGAGGATGGCGCGGCATTTAGTGGGACACCACCCTGCTCGAGTGTGAAAGGCTGCTTGAGTTCCATCCGGATCGGATCGGCCCCGGTGCCTCGGAGACCGTCCGTGGAACTGAGATCCGAAGATCACCTTTTTTAAGTTGTCTGCGACATGCAGGTCAGGGTCTTTCCAATTTCATATCTTGACATGATAATCCATGAGTTTATATTCTGGATGAGAATTTGCTCCATGAGCTGTGATCCTGATTCTCGTTCAGATGTAAACTGGATGTGGTTATCATGTAGTATAATCTTGACATAATTTTCCATTGTTGAATCAATTTGCCCTGATGCATTCCCCTGGTACGGGGAGTGCCTTGGAGACCTAACGGTCCCGAGTACTTGCAGGTTCATTTGCACAGATAAACTATTTGATAGTCTTCTGGCTGACTCAATGCATGAACAATACACTTTCGTGTTACTTGCTTGTGGCATGATTGCGTGTGGCAATTACTGAGGCAAGGCAACATTCAAGTTAACATGTAAGAAGGCAAGCATGCATTCATAAACATTTATGTTTAGCTCGGGCCCGAAGGTAAGCCGAGTAGTAAAACCGTAAGGTACTGTACCGAGCCATGTTGCCTAGGGTCGTGCAGTGCAGCAATGAGAAAGTGCACTTCGAGGCATATAATGCTCGTATCGGTCTATTTGAGGCATAGCAGGGTCCAGCGGCATAAGGCCAAGGTAGCATGCGATGGTCTAAATATAATCAACGTTTTATTCCAAGTTCTAGCATAAGCAATACAAATTGGGATTATTCCCTTAGCTAGGTGCGTTGGATTTATTATTAGCATGCAGGGGGTGATACGCCTTAGCGACTAGCATGTATCATTCCATATTTTATGTGTGTTGGCTAAGCAAAGACAAGTTCACCGTAGCCACCCACCTTAACGACGATTCGCCATGGTTGAGCGATACTCCGAGCGAGCCTCTGAAAGCCTATGTCATATTCCTGTAGGGACCAAGTCTGGATATCCTTTGCCTATAAACGAGTATTCTCGCCTGAGCAAAGCGGGTTGAGATATTTGTACTTTTGCCGTTTGAGTCGGCAGTTTGCTTGAGCGAAACGGGGTATTACACGATTAGAGTTCCCAGGTCGAGTCCTCGACCGAGTGGTTCCGCCAAAGAACGCGCACAAGCGAGACTGCCCAATTTCGCAACTGCTTCTCTTTTCGATCTAAGATCTGAACGGGCTCCTCGGCATAAGACAAGTCTGCCTATAGATCTAGCTGACCAAGATCTACCATGTGGTTCAGGTCATGCACGTACTTCCTAAGATGTGACACATGAAAGATATCATGAACGTCTGACAGGCTCGGTGGTAGCATAATTTGATAGGCAACTGAAGTGACTCATTTGAGATCTTCGAACGGACCAACGAATCTTGGACTTAACTTTCCCTTTACTCCGAATCTCGTAACTCCTCGCATGGGTGAGACCTTCAAAAATACATGGATAGCTTCATAGAACTCGAGGGGTCAACGACGAATATCGGCATAGCGATTCTGCCGGCTTTGTGCTACTTTTAATCGCTCTCAGATCAACCGAACCTTCTGGACTATTTGTTCAACCAGTTCTGGACTAAGGATTTGATGCTCCCCAACTTCATACCAACAGATCGGTGACCTACACTTTCGCCCATACAGAGCCTCGTACGGAGCCATTTGGATGCTGGACAGATAACTATTATTGTATGCAAATTCGGCCAATGGTAGGTGGACGTCCCAACTTGACTTTAAATCGATTGTACATAGACGCAGCATATCTTCAAGTACCTGATTCACCCATTCTGTTTGGCTATCAGTTTGAGGATGGTAGGCTGAGCTAAACTTTAACTTGGTCCCCATCGCTGACTGAAGGCTCTCCCAGAAACGTGATAGGAATCGTTTATTTCGATCTGATACTATGAAAACTGGCACTCCGTGCAGCCGAACTATCTCATCAAGGTAGGTCTGGGTGAGGCAATCGATGCTCTAAGTAATTTTGATGGCAATGAAGTACGCTAACTTGGTTAATCGGTCGACGATGACCCAGATCGCGTCGTTCCTCCGTTGCGTCTTTGGCAAGCCAACAATGAAGTCCATGTTTATGTGCTCCCATTTCTATTTCGGGATAGTAAGATTATGTATCTCTTCGCCCGGTCTCTGATGTTCTGCTTTCACCCTCTGACAGGTTATGCATTGCGATACGAAAAGTGCCACATCTTTCTTCATGTCATGCCACCAAAAAATAGTGCGAAGGTCTTTATACATTTTCGTGCTCCCGGGATGGACTGTATAGGCTGTATAGTAAGCTTCCGTAAGGATATTCTTTCTGAGTTCGGTGTCGTTGGGGACGCACAGCCTTCCCTTAACTCATAATACTCCATTCTCATCTACTTCAAAGTCCTTCGCCTTCCCCACTAGAATCTGTTCGTGCACTTTTCTTAGGAATGGGTCATCCCTCTGAGTAGATGTAACCCTCTCTAACATGTTGGGTACGAATCGCATCTGAGCAACTCGTGCATCGCGATATCAAATTCGGAGTTTAATGCCCATTTCCTCGAAGTCCCTTTATAACCTGCGATCAACGGACAGGGATCCCGCAAATACTCGACTCAACGCATCCGCTACAATATTTCCCTTCCCAAGTGTGTAGTCAACCGTCAGGTCATAGTCCTTAATTAATTCTAGCCAACGCCGCTGTCGTAGGTTAAGGTTCGTTTGGGTGAATAAGTACTTAAAGCTTTTGTGATCTGTGTAAATTCGGCAAGCCACTCCATAGAGGTAGTGTCACCATAATTTTAGCGCAAACACAATTGCCGCTAGTTCCAGGTCATGCGTAGGATTATTTTTCTCATGCTTTTTCAGTTGTCTGTATGCGTAGGCTATCACCCTATCCTGCTGCATGAGTACACACCCCAATCCCTGTCCTAATGCATCGTTGAATATTTGGAATCCCCGAACTTGGTGGTTAAACTCTACTGCGGTGACGATACTGTCGAGGTCTCATCTGGTAGCGCAAGTAGTGCAGCAAAGGTGAGGCATTGCTTTAACTCCTTAAATGAGGTTTCACAGTCGGCGGACCACTCAAACACGACTCCCTTTTGTGTGAGGCAAGTCAGAGGCGATGCTAATTTGGAAAAGTCCTTCACGAAATGTCTGTAGTAACCCGCTAGCCCGAGGAAGCTTCGAATCTCACTGACGGATGCATGCTGCTTCCACTCGACGATGGCTTCAAGTTTCTTTGGATCGACTGAAATACCTCCCGCAGAAATGATGTGGCCGGGGAAAGATACACTGCTCAACCAGAATTCATACTTACTCAGTTTCGCGTATAGCTTGTTGTCCCGAAGAGTCTGTAGCACGGTCCACAAGTGCTCTGCATGTTCCTCCTTATTCTTCGAGTATACCAAGATATCATCAATGAATACTACTTCAAACTTGTTGAGATAAGGCCAGAATACACGATTTATTAGGTCCATAAAGATGGTCGGGGCATTGGTTAATCCAAATAGCATTACCAAAAACTCATATTGGCCGTAGCGAGTGCGAAAGGCTGATTTTGGCCGTCATCCGGCCTAATCTTGAGTTGATGCTAATCTGAACGAAGATTAATTTTTGAGAATACCATCGCACCTTGTAGCTGATCAAAGAGATAATCGATCCTGGGAAGGGGGTACTTGTTTCAAATAATGGCTTTATTTAATTCACGATAGTCGATGCAGAGCTGGATCTAGCCATCCTTTTTCTTTACAAATAATACAGATGCACCCCACGGTGACACACTCGGACGAATATACCCATGATCTAGCAATTCTTGCAACTAAACCTTTAACTCTTTTAGTTTTGCCGGGGCCATTCGATACAGAGCTTTAAAAATCAGTCGAGTATATGGAAATATGTCTATAGTAAAATTTATCTCTCGGTCGCACGGCATATCGGACAACTCATCTGGAAACACATCAGAAAAATCTGCCACAACGAAAATGGACTCAATATTTGTGCAATCTTATTGAGTGTCTCGAACGGACACAAAGTATCCTTCACAGTCAAAATATATCATCCGCCATGCAGATATTGCAGAAATCACCATATGGGCATTCAACGCTCTTGACGATGGACTGCACGTATAGCAAAATTTGGTCTCGCCTGGTAGACGAAACATGACTTTCTTTTATACACAATCAATGGTCGCCGAGAAAGTGCGAAGCCAATCCATCCCCAGAATAAGATAGTAGTCCCTAATTTCTAGAACTATCGCATCAAGTAACAATTTTCTTCCTCCGATGCAAATACAACCATCGCGACAAACGGAGTCAGCAGGCAAGTCCATGCCCGATGAGTACTGACGCTAAGCCTTAGGCCTAACGGTGTCGAAATAAATTTAGTGCTCCCTAGCAAAGTTTGCCGATACAAATCTATGTGTGACACCAGAATCAAATAGTACTCATGCAGGAACATTATTGAATAGCAATATACTTGTCACTACGGTGTCCAAGGTGAGTGCCTCGTCCCTCGTCAATGCACAAACCAGCCCCCAGTGTTCGGACGATGCTCTTGTTGTTGCGCAGGACGATTTGCTTGGGATACTTGAACAAAATTTTGTTGCTTTGTACGACACGGAGGGACCCAATTTGGGCGATCAGGACAGTCACGATCATAATGGCCCAGTCGACCATAATTGAAGCATCCATGATTTCGATATTCACTAGCCTGGTGTCATGTACGGTTGTATTTGACACAACACTGTCCATGATTCCCCCCCCCCCCCCCCGTATGATTACCCTGATTACCGCCATTGTTTAGACGCTTATTAGCGTTGTTTCCTCCTGTATTACTAGGACACTTGTGATGAGAATGCTGTACAGCACCGATAGTAGTAGAAGGATATTGCGATTCTAAGACGAGGGTATGGTTAAGGACTTCCCTCATCGTCTCGTACTGGGGAGCAACTACATGCACATGAATGGAAGGTCACAGGCCACCTTTAAATCGTCTGGCTCGGCTCGCTACATTGGGCAGATAAGAACTAGTAAACTTAGCCAACCGATTGAATTTTGCAGCATACTTCTTCACCGACATGATCCCTTGTTGCAGATGCACAAAATTATTCTCTTTTTGATAACGAATAGGTAGGAAAATAAACTCCTCTTAGAATGCGCTATGGAAGGTGGCCCACGGGATCGTCTCGTCATTATCATCTGCGAAAAAAGATCTACGGTTCACATTCCACCAATCATACACGTTCATACGAAGCTGGAGCTAGACACAGGCGACTTGCTTGTCATCGGGTACTTCTAGGAGTTTAAAGTGATCCTCAAGCTCGGCCAACCAATCTAGAGCCACAACGGGATCCTCGGTCCTTCGGAAGGACGTGTTGCAAACCTTTTTGAAGCCGACAAAGTCGAAGGTAGGCACATCATTCTTCTTTGGGGTTCGAGGTATTTTTGACTTCATGTATTGGTTGCTCTACCGGTACCGCTACTGTCATTACGGAATGGTTGGAAGCTAAGGTATGAATAATTTATTGCAGGACATCCACCTGCTTTTGTTGTACCTCAAATTGGGTTTCTAGTTTTTTTTTAAACTTTTCCTGTCGAGCCTCATCCCTTCTTTGTTACGCCTCTAGCATTTGCATCATTTATTCAACCGGATCGATGGGGGATGCAGGTCGTTGGCTCTCGGAGTTTGCGAAGTTCCTGAAGTACTTGCATCAACTTGCCATGTTCCTTGTGTTTGAGCCATTCCTTCAAAAATAAAGAACTTATATCAGTCTCATAGATATTACGAACTCATTGTATGGAACGCATCTCATTTTGCCCAAACAATTTCAAGAGTTTAACTGGAAGGGACATGGTTGTCTTATGAAAACTTTTCTGATACGAGACCAAAGGATCTGAAGCTAGGCTCTGATACCAATATGTCACGCCCCAAATTTTGCTAAATCGATAATCGTTCCCCGGGCGTGATATCGTGCATGCGTAAGGCGTACGTACACAAGGCCTAGGCATAATGATATACTTTAGAACACATGCAACAGAGTTCGCAAACAAGATATTACATATTGAGATATAGAAAAGTTCTCTTTATTGATAATGAACATCTGGTTGCAGACTCTTGACCCAAAAGTAATAAAGATGCCGCACGGGCTTACAACTTGGACGCAAAATGAGATAGACGTTTCATATATTACATCATTTACTAGAAATTCAAAATATAATAGACACATTCAGGCGAAGCTATCGCCTTTACTCGGAGCTGCATAAAAGAGGTGCACGAGCTCCGGATGTTTTATACAAGATCCAAAAGGCACGAACGGAGTGCGTAGAGTACTGGACTGGTTTGGGGAAGAAATCTTCAGCTACTCGTCGCATCTCCTGAGCTTAGGGAACCTGCTGCAACGAGGGTCAGTACTTTAAAAAGTACCGGTGAGGGCGAGCTAACCCAACTAACCAAATTGACACAATATTCAGGTGAGGCAAACATATTATTAATGTGGACTTTCTATCTTGCCTTAGTTCGAGTTACAATAAGCAATGCATATATATATATATATATATATATATATATATATATATATGACTTAATAACTGTGGAACCGTTCGGTGGCTTTTTACCTACGGCGTTATGCCCTCCTGCACAAGACTTACCATGTTCTTTCCTGTCAAGAAGACATCATTAGCTTGAACAAATAATGCAATAATATGTTGGATCATGGCACACATTGCCACCATGGATAATAGCTATAGTAAGACGGTGATCCTTGCAGCGCGGGTAGCAAGCTCCACTACAAGGCCCTGCATTACCCGTGCTAGTCTTGCTAGCGTAGCTATCCGAGTTTTGCCCGAAACAAATCGGCCGTAGTGCCCCGGGAATCGTTCGCAGGACCAAACCTTGTGCACAAGTTGTCCGACCACACAACGTATCAATACTAAGTTAATAAATAAAGCATTTCAAGCCATCAGAATGTACATATCTACTTTAGCACAGTACAAATGGCATAGTCTACCGGCTCAAGTGATCACATTTCAATTATTTGCACTACACATTTGTATAGTTATAAATAATAAGTTCTAGCTATAACTAAAACATGAATACATATAAATACATAACGGACAAGCACGCATACAATGTGATCGTATGAAAATTTGTATAAAAAGCTTCAGTGTCCCAACTTACTTCTTGTTATCATGACTCATTTATTATTACTCCTATGATATCGTTGATCGAAACTTACAAACGAGTCGGATTATTTAGAATGAAGACTAGGAATAAGGGAGCTAATCGAAGTAAGGCCACTCACAAGTTGGTGAATCGGGAGAGAGGAAAGGGAGATCATCAAGACTCCGATTGCGCATCGCCTGCACGATCACCTGCACGCACCAACAGATGATCAATATCTCCTGCTTTGGTCTCCAAGGGTTAGATACGAAATACAAAATCCAAAGAACAAATACAATGAAATCCATTAAAACTGTTCAAGAAAACGTAAGTTACAAAACCAACAAGAAAGCAACCAAGCGGCATCAAAAACGGACAAAGAAACCAGTGCAACGAAAAGACCCCTCTCGACTCTGTCGCCGAGTCCTTCCTTGAGGCATGATCCGTTGAATATGAGACCTAATTCCGAAGAAACCAATCCATAAAGAGAAAATAATTATGATTCAATCTGTCCCGATCGAACGATACCAAGTATTTCTTAGCCGCGCTCCCCGAAAAGGGGGAACGGGGCACTACACCCCAAGTGGCATATATTATTTCATGTATATTCATTTGTCTATCTCCATTGGTTTACAGAATGAAGCAAGAAAGGTCAATCAAATTGCCATGGTGACAGAGAAAAAGAAAATAGAAGTTCCAATTGCGTCAAGGGGCATTTCCAAACAAAAGTGGATGGAGGAAAGGAAAAAGAAGATTAGAAAGTTGCTAGATTCTAATGGTTTGGATATGTCAAAGGCATTTATGCTTGATACACAGGAGATGAGTAAAGCTAAATATAAGAAGTGGGAGAAGGATCCTGCTCCATTTGGTTGGTATAGTAAATTTGTACCTGTTGCTCCTTTTGTTATTAACTTATTGAGATTTTACTTAAATTTCCTTTCAACCCAAGCATATGAATTTTCCGATAAGCAACCATAAGTAGTCATTTGACAAGTGTTTTCATTTATCACTATTAGTTTCTATTTCAAGCTTAAGCACTGTCAAGAGTGAACTCGTACCAAAAATGGGGATTTGTCTAGAAGGAACTTCAAGAATTGAAAGACTACATAGGAGGATTACATAAACTATCCCATGTTTCTCCTTTTATGCCAGCAAAAATTGTACCACATCCTCTGATAACTCCCTTGCATAAGGTTGGACCTGAGGTCCCAAATAAAGAAAATTAACACCCACACACAAATGCATATAATAATATTGAAATTAACACCCACACATGAAAAACCCTTTTTAATGTTTTCATTTTTTTTCACTCTGATTCTAGCTTTGATTTTTTATGTTTCTCACTCTAAATCATTTTTTTCTATTGAATTATTTCTGTTTTTTATGCCTCCCCCTCTCCTTTGGTGATAGTAGCACTCATTCGAAGATATGTCGAATCGAGCACGAACTCTCAGATCTAGGTAAGTCGTTCCGAAATCTTCTCCTTGAAGTTTATCTTTCCAAAAAGAAGATTGTGAATATTTTAGCTATCTTAATCAAGAAGATTTCAACTGAATTAAGAGGTAACGAGAAATTTCTTTAGAAATTCTAAGACTGGAGAATACCTATCAAATATTTTCTTTGTACAAAAGAACCGAGGAAAGAGGAAAACCTGTGGCCTTGATTTTGGGTATACAAAATAAATTTAATCATGAATAAAAATTTCGATAACAATAATTGGGTACACAAAAATGTTACAAATACCTGATATAAAGAAAGGATGAAGGAGCTCTTGTTCAAGATCAAATGTTCAGCTATCACATTGCATTTTATGTATAACATTTTGAGCTATTTGATATTCAGGGATCTAAGAAAGTTTCAGATCTAGAGACTACTATAAATGTTGGATTGATTCACCGCGACAATTTACTAAAAAACATTAGCTACCAGTTTGAGCTATGGAATCATTTGGTAAATTTGTTTTCCAACATAAAGTTTCAGTTTGTTAGTTGGTCAGTAATACATCATTCAGAAGTTTGTTAATCCTGTCTTAAATATTATAGGTGAGAAAAGAGAAGTCTGTCTACCACCCTTTAAATATGCTTAGTCTTGATGTGACAAAAAAAATGCTTAGTTGCTGAGGGATGGAGCCATATTTTTGCAACTAACTAAGTATATTTTGTTGCTTGGTTTTTTTATTAGGATAACTCCTATATCTACTCATTTGTGCCTCATGTACAGATTCAAGATGCATTACAGCGGGTTTCATTTGAGCCCCTCGAAAGTTAATAGTCTTTATGTTTGCTATTTATATGAGTATAAGAATATGGTGATTTGTTTCAGTTTATTATTTCAGGTGGATATAAATGGGTTGCTAAGTTCTTAACTGGTGCAACTTTCTTCTGTGGTAATGTCGAAGATGAGGCTAAGAAGTTGATTCAGGTACAATCTGATTTTTTACTCCTTATTGAACCACACCGCATAATATTAATCTTGGAACTGGGTTTGAACCATTCTTTTAATTCAATTAACTAAAATCAAACTAGCATGTTTGGGTAGCCAAATAGTAATACTTCGAAACTTCCCTCATCTGGTATAAGAATTTGTAAGTACGCTTTTAATGTCTCAGATGCAAATGATACTAGTTCTTCTCTTAATGCCATTCTTGCAAGTTTCTTTTTGATTTTTAAGAGATGATTTTTTTATTTATATTTAAGTTTTTGTTTGTTTCAGTAACACTTATATAATTATCTGCAAACAATAATTGTAGGTATATGAGTTGTTTTTGTAAACTCATGTCCTTGTTGATAAAAAAAAATGTAGAGGGCTATGTTGCATGGACACATATACAAAACAAAGTGGTAAGGACACAACGACATGGACATGGCACATATTTTGTTGTGTTTTAGTGTATTGTGGAGTTCCCGATACATATCCGATATGCATTCGACAAGGCACAACGCAGATTTTTGGAGTTTATGCTTCATAGTTAGAAGCTAAATAATGAAAGTTATGTTATCTCTTTTGGAAGGCTTGTAATTATAATAGATTTAGGTCTGTAACTAGAATAGTTTTGGTCGGATGGTACTTGCACAATTGGGTTCAGAAGAACTTTAGATGTTGTAAGTATCCACCTGTATCTATCAAAGATCAAAAAAAAAATTCCATGATATACTAAATTTATTACATGAATAGGAGAAAAAAATGAGCAACATTTATGATATTGGTACAATCAAGTCCATATATTAAAGTTATTCGATTTTTACTAAATAATATTAAATAACCAGGATCATTTGAGAACTTATTTTATTTCATGATATATAGCCAATGGTATTGCCACCAATTTGATTGATGGTCTTCTCATCTGTACTGCACAAATTGACACGGAATATTCGCTTGTGCATAATTCACATTATGTAGTATATAGATTGCTAGATACCCATGGTCGACTGCAATCATGATCAGTATCAGAAAGTGACATAATGTATCTTATGTAACTTTCTATTAATCGTAACATTAAGCCAGTTTAAGTTCTATCTGACTTGGTTAAGTCAGATTTTTGATAGAAAATAATATCATACTAATTGTTATGATAATTAAGAGTGTGTGTAATTGTAACCTTTTACTATTCACTGTAAAAGTAGTTCTAAAGAAGACATTTTCAAAGAGAACTCATGTTGATATAAATTCTTGAAAGAAACGATAAATTTCTAGTACTTTTCACTTAAATATATGATAGTTGTTTACATTAAAACATATTTCATAAAGAACTTGGGATCAGAACTAGGAGGAACTTAAATATATAGTAGTTCTAAAGATGACATGTGGTGAACTAGCCTTTAATATCTTGAGCAAAAGAAACTTGTGCATGCATGTACATATTATATCATACATAGTACTCATGAAATATTAAACCTGGGGTACGTATGCTTACATACTATTGAGTATTACGAGCAATTTTGAGTATATCTTGAAATATACTTATTGAAGGACTTAAAATGATAATTTAGCTTTATTTTAGCTGTTAATCCTTCAAATTATGCTTCAGATAGGCTTGAACTACTAGAATAGTATCATTCATAGCATTATAATAACCTTAAATTTTGTATCGGTAGTTGACATATGCCCTTCATATTCTTTTCAAAGGATATTCTTTGATACACAACACATAGGTTTGTTTACTTGTAGTCCACGTCTGCACAGATATCCTACTGCTCCACACTAACACTCAGGCATGTTATTGACATTATTCTGGGTTTCCACTGATTCCCTTACCGAATAGACACAGTCCCTCACTCACTCACACAGACACAAAAGACACTGAACATACATAGATACTTACACTAGATACACATCCCAAATGATGCAATTGTTGCACTTACCTACTGCTTCAAATTCTGAACACACAGGATATGCTATGATATACTACAATTGTACATAACCTTCATCTTTATGTTATAGATATCTCAATTCATCTTCATGTTAGATAGATCACCATTTTGTCATGTATGCCTCCTTGATGTTATGAATTTTTATTAATCCTAGTATGATATAGCATACCAAGCCAATATAAGATTGATATCAGTTTGTTTTTTGATACAATTGATATCTGATAAAATGAAGGTTGATATCAGTTTGTTATTTATAATTTAAACTTCTTGTTCTCTGATACATTTAATATATCTGTTCTTTAAAATTTTAACTTCTTGTTCTCTGATACAGTTGATATCAATTTGTACAAACACACATATTGATTAAATCTAATTTTCTTCTTCTCTCAGAAACTACTTGGAAAATGAAGGGTTGAAGGTTGTACTGCTCTGGGTTCAGAGATGTATTTTGGTTGTAAAAATAGGTTTTAGATGTTGTGGTACAAACCATATAATTTGGTTATTTGGATTTTGTTGGATGTTTGTGGTGTACAAATGCGTATCTATTAATATAAAAATTATGTATTATAGTTCTTTGATGCTTGTGATATTCTGGAATATATTGATATTATGTGTGTTTGGTAAACAGATTCTGGAATATATTGATATTATTGTAAACAAGTGTCTCTTGACGGTTGTAAAACATCAACAAAACGTCATTTCTTGACAGTTTTTAAAAATCAAGAAAGGGGTGTTAATGATTGTTTTTAAACATCAAAAAATGTTTTCCTTGATGGTTTTTCTCCGTAAAGAAAGACATTTCTTGACGATCATTACCCGTCATCTAGGCCACAGTCAAGAAAAGTTTTCATTTATCTTGACGATTTTCGGTTAAGTATTCTTGACGAGTTAAATCCGTCAAGAAAGGCTTGTTACTTGACGGTTTAAAACATCAAGAAAACAAAAACAGAAACCGTCAAGAAAAGTAGCGACTTTTCTTGACTGTGACCTAGATGACGGATCCAGAACCGTCAAGAAAACCTTTTCTTGACGGGAAAAACGGTCAAGAAAAGCCAATTTTTGTAGTGGATGATGGCGACGCCTCGATCGTTGAGCCACTTTATCCACAACGAATCATCGCCTCGGAGTCCGCGCAGGAGATGGCTCAAAATTCCAAGAGATCCGTACAGAGATCGAGCCAAATCTCGTCATTAAATGAAGATTGGACAGTCTGGCAGAACCATATATGCGGCAGCATGTCCATGCGACACGTCACCCATGCGGCCAAGGCGCTCATCCATGCTTCTTGTTCAAAGTATTCCAAACTTATCAGTTTGAAAACTTTGAAGGGTGGCTTGTAGAATCATGGAAAATTTGAAGAAGGTAGACCGCATAGAGCCCATGTGCCCTCAAAATAAAGGCAGGCCACAAAGAGCCCATGTACCCTCGAGATTAAGACAAGTTGCATAGCCTGTAAAAGCATCCATGCTGCCCGAACAGTCACGGAGGTAGAAAGACGTATAAGATCTTTGACACAACATTAATTACCTAACATAAAGCTCTGATGTGGTATTTATTGCCCTGAACGCTTCGAGAACCGTGAAACACGAAAAGACAGATCGATGATTTCGTCAGGCATGCAGTGCCACGTGTTCGCTCGTATGCGGCCACGACCATGTGCTGCCTCGACTTCATGCGGCCAAAGTGTCCATTAGACCAAGGCCCGAAAGAGAGCACGTATGTGGCCATGACTCCATGCGGCCCTCAACATGCTAGATCTTTTCGTTACAACAAAAAGGATCTTCACTCAACCAGTGTTGATCACGTGTCCAGTTGACCAAGTCTGTCACGACCCGCACCCGAAAATTAGGGCACGAGTACGTGGGTACGTCCAGCCTACGCCACAGAGTCGGCGGTAGTACGCTGTCTAGGTCATATCCACAGTTGAAACATCTAGCTCATTCACAAATGATGAAATAGGAAAAGATAATAACAGGAAAAGAATGCTAAGATTTCAAATAAAATAAATGTGACAACAGACCAAATGTTTAATACAGAATCCAGAAATAAAATCGGGGACAAACCCGATTACTAAGATAGAAGAGCATAAATAAATAGCTACTGCTAACTACTCTGCAGAAGTAGTCTCCTAGGTGGGAACTGGCTCCTCATATGTGTCATCTGTTCCCTCATAGGGGCCATAATAGGTAGGGGCAAAGTTCTCATCATCGCCTAAATCAACGGATCTAGTCAGGAAAGGAGCAAAGTACACAATGCACAACAAGATTAAACTAAATATTTATGACAATTAGAAAAGAAACTGACTGAGTATCGTATTGAGAATATGCATAAAAGAAACAACAATAACTAAGAGTCAATACTATAAACAGGAATATGAGTAAACAGGAATAATATGAGACAGGAAATAAAACTACAACAGCCAACAAGAACTATAACCAGACAGAAAGCTATGTGTGTGAACTTGTGTTTATTTTAGAATACATAGTTGGCATGTAGGGGTTTATAAGGCTAATCCGGCCGTCATAGACGGCTATTAAACATGAATAATCGAGATCCGGCTGAGGGTACCGTCGCGTACCAACAGCTATTAAACACGGCAGGGGGAAGGGTAAACTACATGCCTTCTAGTATTCTCCCACCCGACACGAAAGCAAGACATGAACTCCATTATTCAAGACATGAAATTCGGTATTCTAATACTACGTGTAACCATCAAATAATACTAGTAGAGCAATAAATTAATTATCACAATATAGATATTAAACTTGAAGTGCAGGTACTTGCCTGTTGTTTGGATCCAATTATAGTTTGTATCTCGGGGAAATTTCTAGAAATGTGTCCAGATGCTGAAATAGACATTAACATCATGCTCAGAAGATATCAAATAGCTAGAAACGCCTGTCCTTGGGTCCAATTTGAAGACAAGGGCAAAAATGACAGTTTCGGGTCAAAACGGGGTCCGCATGTGGGCCCACTTTGCACCGAAAAACGTATCAGGGTCAAAGGTCTCAAAATTCACCAAACTTAGTGTCAACAGGTCAGGAACGATGATACGAACCCAACGGAACTTCCAGAATTGAATTCTGATGAGCCGATCACGAAATCGCCCGTCGAACGGGGCCTATGGGGCCCACGACACACGATTTCGTCAACGTTCTCAGAATCGAACCAAACTTGACCCACAGGACCAGCGTATCGCTACGAGTCCGATGGCGCAAGTTTCTTCTCGATCTGCCGTGTGTACGCAAAGTTGGGGTGAATTACAGAAAAGTCGGATACGGGACGATGTCCGCGGATACGCGTTGATCCCGGTGTGCACGTACACCCGAATCAGCTTCCGCGAAATCCCACACGTCCGTATCGACGGCGTGCACGTATCTGTGAAGACCGCACGCGATCAAGTCATCCCGTTTGGCGGTGCGTACTCAGTTCCGGGGTGAAACAGGGTCTGGTTTTTTCCTATTTTTGGATCGCGGTGTGCGATCACCACAGGACGCGATGCGCCGAGCGGTTTGTCCGGGCACCGAGAGGGTCATACAGGCTTCACAACGCAATTCACGGAATTGAAAATGGGGCAGCGAGGAGAAAGTTACACGTACCTGAACTGGGCTCGAGAAACCGGGTTTTCTCGTGTCCGTGTCGTGTCCGACACGCCGACACGAAGAATTGGGGATTTAGGGTTAGGGTTTTGGCCGTAGACGGCGGGGGCCGGCCGGAGGCACGCCAGAGAGGGCTGGGGGCGGCTCGTCGGGCTGCTGGGGACGCGGCTGGTGGTCGGCGGCGCGCCGGGGACGGCTCAGGCGGAGCCGACGGCGAGGAGCTGCGGCTCGAGGGGGTTCTGGGAGGAGGAGGAGACGCTGGGCCGAGGGGGCGGCTGGCTACCGCGAGGGGAGAGGGAGGAGGAGGAAGCCGGGGAGGAGGGTGATGGCGCTGGAGGCTGGCCGGGGGACTGAGGGCTCCGGCGGGCAGCACGGTGGCTGGGCGAGTCAGTCGAGGGGGGAAGCTGGGTTGGGCTTTATAGGGGAGAGGGGCCGGCCAAGGCGGAGGGGCGAGGGGGTCGTGGAGGGCGTGGCGCGGCGCTCGCAGCGGCGTGCGGAGCGGCTGCCGGCGGATGCGGCGGAGGGGGAGAACGGGTCAGGCGGCTGGGGACGATGGGCTGGGGAGCGGGTCCGGGCGGGTCGGGTTCAGGTGGACCCGACCCGACCCGTTAGGGTAACGGGCCGCGGACTGGGCCGCAGGCCGGGCTGGGCCGGAATTAACAGTTAATAATAATAATAACAATAATAATAATAAAAACAATTAATTAATTTATAATTAATTTTAAGTAGTTTTTAAGTATTTAAAAATAGGTCTGAGGCCCAATAAATTCCAGAAAAATTACCCTAAGTCAAGTTTTTCATTTTACACTCAAAAATATTATTTTCATAATATTTTAATATTATTTATTATCAATTAAAAATCATGTAATAATTCAAAACCCTGAATTTAATTACAGAAAATTCCCAAAAAATTCCAGAAAATTGCGAAAAATCCAAATTTTAATATTCTTGCAAAATCTGGGGATTTACAATCTACCCAACTTATAAAAATTTCGTCCTCGAAATTTAAAATTAAACCATAATCTGTTAACCCTTTATGTACATCAATCGAAATCTCCTTGCGATAAATAAAAATCCTAATCTTATCCACTGCAATCACTTCAAGGTTAAGATGACTATTGTTCCAATCAGAAATTCAACCTATGGTTATTACTTCTTACTTCCTCAAATTACCCACGGGTGAAATTTAAATTAAGTCCATATAACACCTTCAAGATTTGCATATGCTTATAAATTTACCTCACGATTATCATAATTTCTTCTGGAAGTAATTCGAGTCCAGTAGTATTCCCATTCACACTTGTATGCTTAAACTC
Organism: Iris macrosiphon; assembly: GCA_036927795.1. Lineage (NCBI taxonomy): Eukaryota > Viridiplantae > Streptophyta > Magnoliopsida > Asparagales > Iridaceae > Iris > Iris macrosiphon. The sequence goes on from JAYESA010000017.1 coordinate 26,917,753, forward strand.
TTTAAATTCCATTCACATCCTCAATATTCCAACTAGGTAGTCCAACCATCAAATTTTAATTCTTAATTCCAATCATCAAATTGAAAAAATAATTTAAATGTAGTCCACCAATGTTCAAGTCTGAATTATATATCCTCTGAATTCAAATTGATGATTTTACCTTCATTATTCAAAATTTAAATCATGTACCTAAGGTACAACTATTGGGTCCTCTATATCAATTATTAATCATCTTAGTCACTCCTCTAAATTTTCAAAATTAGAATGGCTTGAGCCTCTTCCAATCTAACAATCTAAAAAAAATTCCTCTCGAGTTGACAATGCACAGCTACCCAACTTAGAATTTACCCATCCATCACATAAGGCTATACAACTAGTAAAGCTATGTCCCAACTTATTTAATCATGGTATTGAATCTTTAAGTCTTTAACACAAATACACCACCTATGGTATTCCCTTAGTCATAAAGGGTTATCATCAATTCGACCGGTCTGAGGGGTATGTCTAGCATTATCTATATATCAAACTTATACCAAGCACAGGATTTTGTCTTTCCGAAATAAGGGAATACGAGGATCAGTAATAAAGAGTTCAAGGGCGAGGTGGTAGAACAGAGGTATAGGGATCAAGGCGTTTGAGGAATTTCTAATGGGAATTGTCAGGCGGTTATGGATTGAAATTCTATTCTGGTAATCATTTATTCGCATGCTCGTATGAGTACAGTTATGTAACTGATACGATATGCTCGGACATATTTAGGGGCAAGTATACTAGTCAACTGTATATCTCAATCCACGTAAAGTAGTGCGAAGGGCGAATCAAAATGTACTAAGGTTGATCAGACCGTAATACACTGATTCTGAATAGACAATTGTATTAGTGTGTCGACCCACTAATACATATGTCATGAACAAGCTTGATAAAAGGATAAGCTTGCAAAACTAGGCTATACTAGCAGCATAAGTCAAGGTGCAACGAATATAAGTACGCTAGATGATGATGAAAGGAGGTATAAATTATTTAAGTTCACAAAATAACCTACAATAAGCACAATAACAAAAGATTCTACAATCTCTACAGTTATCAAATATAAAAGCATACCAGGTTATTAGCAAGCTCAAAATTTCTAGGTTGGGGCTGAGGTCACGAACCAATAGGCACGAGCTAAACAATACTAGGAACGGTATCTACAAATCACTTACGCGCATTAGCTGCTCCAAGAGTCTGCGCGTTCTCCACGGTCATGCTGGTAGAGCATCTCGTGGTGATCTTGTAGGAACCTCGTCGTTTGCTAGTAGATCCTTTACTCTGCATCCAAAAATAAACGATAAAGGCGCACAGGAATCAAGGTAGGATGCAAGTCAATAAAATAATTCGAAGCCGATATGAATATCAAGAACGATTCAATCAAGTGGATGAGCTTTTCCTAAAATCCTCAATCTTATTGCAGGCCTGTTCGGTCCCTGAGTTGAAACCGAACAATTTAGACGTTGACCTGCATGGGCCACCACAAAAATGACCCGCACCCAGAAATTCGGGCATGAGTACGTGGGTACGTCCAGCCTACGCCGCAGAGTCGGCGGTAGTACGCTGTCTAGGTCATATCCACAGTTAAAACATCTAGCTCATTCACAAATGATGAAATAGAAAAAGATAATAACAGGAAAAGAATGCTAAGATTTCAAATAAAATAAATGTGACAACAGACCAAATGTTTAATACAGAATCCAGAAATGAAATCGGGGACAAACCCGATTACAAAGATAGAAGAGCATAAATAAATAGCTACTGCTAACTACTCTGCAGAAGTAGTCTCCTGGGTGGGAACTGGCTCCTCATATGTGTCATCTGTTCCCTCATAAGGGCCATAATAGGTAGGGGCAAAGTTCTCATCATCGCCTAAATCAACGGATCCAGTCAGAAAAGGAGCAAAGTACACAATGCACAACAAGATTAAACTAAATATTTATGACAATTAGAAAAGAAACTGACTGAGTATCGTATTGAGAATATGCATAAAAGAAACAATAATAACTAAGAGTCAATACTATAAACAGGAATATGAGTAAACAGGAATAATATGAGACAGGAAATGAAACTACAACAGCCAACAAGAACTATAACCAGACAGAAAGCTATGTGTGTGAACTTGTGTTTATTTTAGAATACATAGTTAGCATGTAGGGGTTTATAAGGCTAATCTGGCCGTCATAGACGGCTATTAAATATGAATAATCGAGATTCGGCTGAGGGTACAGTCGCGTACCAACAGCTATTAAACACGGCAGGGGGAAGGGTAAACTACATGCCTTCTAGTATTCTCCCACCCGACACGAAAGCAAGACATGAACTCCAGTATTCAAGACATGAAATTCGGTATTCTAACACTACGTGTAACCATCAAATAATACTAGTAGAGCAAGAAATTAATTATCATAATATAGAGATTAAACTTGAAGTGCAGGTACTTGCCTGTTGTTTGGATCCAATTATAGTTTGTATCTCGGAGAAATTTCCAGAAATGTGTCCAGATACTAAAATAGACATTACCATCATGCTCAGAAGATATCAAATAGCTAGAAACGCCTGTCCTTGGGTCCAATTTGGAGACAAGGGCAAAAACGGCAGTTTCGGGTCAAAACGGGGTCCGCATGTGGGCCCACTTTGCACCGAAAAATGTGTCAGGGTCAAAGGTCTCCAAATTCACCAAACTTAGTGTCAACAGGTCAGGAACGATGATACGAACCCAACGGAACTTCCAGAATTGAATTCCGATGAGCCGATCACGAAATCTCCCGTCGAGCGGGGCCTATGGGGCCCACGACACGCGATTTCGTCAACGTTCTCAGAATCGAACCAAACTTGACCCACAGGACCAGCGTATCGCTACGAGTCCGATAGCACAAGTTTCGTCTCGATCCGACGTGTGTACGCAAAGTTGGGAAGAATTGCAGAAAAGTCGGATACGGGACGATGTCCGCGGATACGCGTTGATCCCGGTGTGCACGTACACCCGAATCAGCTTCCGCGAAATCCCACACGTCCGTATCGACGGCGCGCACGTATCTGTGAAGACCGCACGCGATCAAGTCGTCCCGTTTGGCGGGGCGTACTCAGTTCTGGGGTGAAATAGGGTCTGGTTTTTTCCTGTTTTTGGATCGCAGTGTGCGATCACCACAGGACGCGATGCCCTGAGCGGTTTATCCGGGCACCGAGAGGGTCATACAGGCTTCACAACACAATTCACGGAATTAAAAACGGGGCAGCGAGGAGAAAGTTACACGTACCTGAACTGGGCTCGAGAAATCGGGTTTTCTCGTGTCCGTGTCGTGTCCGACACGCCGACACGAAGAATTGGGGATTTAGGGTTAGGGTTTTGGCCGTAGACGGCGGGGGCCGGCCGGAGGCACGCCGGAGAGGGCTGGGGGCGGCTCGTCGGGCTGCTGGGGACGCGGCTGGTGGTCGGCGGCGCGCCGGGGACGGCTCAGGTGGAGCCGACGGCGAGGAGCTGCGGCTCGAGGGGGTTCTGGGGAGGAGGAGGAGACGCTGGGCCGAGGGGGCGGCTGGCTACGGCGAGGGGAGAGGGAGGAGGAGAAAGCCGGGGAGGAGGGTGGTGGCGCTGGAGGCTTGCCGGGGGACTGAGGGCTCCGGCGGGCGGCACGGTGGCTGGGCGAGTGAGTCGAGGGGGGAAGCTGGGTTGGGCTTTATAGGGGAGAGGGGCCGGCCAAGGCGGAGGGGCGAGGGGGTCGTGGAGGGCGTGACGCGGCGCTCGCAGCGGCGTGCGGAGCGGCTGCCGGCGGATGCGGCGGAGGGGAAGAACGGGTCAGGCGGCTGGGGACGATGGGCTGGGGAGCGGGTCCGGGCGGGTCGGGTTCAGGTGGACCCAACCCGACCCGTTAGGGTAACGGGCCGCGGGCTGGGCCGCAGGCCGGGCTGGGCCGGAATTAACAGTTAATAATAATAATAACAATAAAATAATAATAAAAACAATTAATTAATTTATAATTAATTTTAACTAGTTTTTAGGTATTTAAAAATAGGTCTGAGGCCCAATAAATTCCAGAAAAATTACCCTAAGTCCAGTTTTTCATTTTACACTCAAAAATATTATTTTCATAATATTTTAATATTGTTTATTATCAATTAAAAATTATGTAATAATTCAAAACCTTGAATTTAATTACAGAAAATTCCCAAAAATTCCAGAAAATTACGAAAAATCCAAATTTTAATATTCTTGCAAAATCTGGGGGTTTACAAAGTCACGCACACATCGGGTTGAAAACAGCTCCGAGATTTTATCAACCACATATCATAACCAAGGCTACGTGGCAACATGTCCGTGGTATGCGGCCACAGTTGCAACCGTTATTCTGTTAAAGGAGCCGCGAGGCCACCAAACAGAGGCGCATATGCGGTACATATAGTCCGTCAGCATGATGGCTATAAATAGTGTGGTTGCATACCCACACAGAGGAGAGACGTGGAACCACATGAAAGAGAAACACAGAGAAAGCATTCTCATTCTCTCGTCGGACCATCAACGGAGTAAATGAGTCAATACAGTACTCGATCTCAATCGTTACACTCCCCAGAATAAAAAAATAATTGTACTTAGAATTTTTTGTCTAGGATTTCTTTTGTTTGTTAATCACACAAAGTTTGTTTAAACTTTGAACAAATGGCAAACAAACAGCGTGTGATTTCAACATCTGGATTGGTCGTTAGGCCTTCGCGAATGTTGAAGAACTCGAAAGTCTCGTACGAAACAACCATCTTTCTCTCTCCTCAAAATATTAAAACGGCTGATAAATAGTTAGGGTTTCAAAATATATATATATATATATATATATATATATATATATATATATATATTCAAAATATATATATATATATATATATATATATATATATATATATATTTCAAAATATATATATATATATATATATATCATATATATATATATATATATATATATATATATTTCAAAATATATATATATATATATATATATATATATATATATATATATATATATATATATATTTCAAAATATATATATATATATATATATATATATATATATATATATATATATGTGTGTGTGTGTGCAGCTTACGGGCAGCCCTCCCCCCCGAACCCACCCCCCCCCCCCCCCCCCCCCCCCCCCCCCACCCCCGCACTGTTGACTGTGCAGTTGATTGAGCTGCTGACTGTGTAATACAATTTTTAATTGTAGAAATTATTTAATAATTCAATTTTTTTCTATTTAACTCAAAATAAATACTTAAAATTATCAGAAAAAATCCAAAAATATTTTAGAAAATATATATAGGCATTCTAAACCTAAAATAAAAGTTTGACACCAAAATATTATCTTATGTCTCCAAAATAAATTCGAAAATGTCGTCGATAAATAGTTTTTCTAGGTTTTAATTATCCAAATATTCTAGAAAATTTCAGAAAATTTTCAAAAGTTCAAAAATGTTATAAATAGATATCTAAAGCTATATATGAGTCTCTAAGAGCTATATTTAACATAGTATTGCATATTTTTAGACGGTATGACCTAGATGTAATATGAATTTATCTATAACTCTCACGATTGCTAGACGAATATATCTCAATACTTTTAATTTCTAAAAATAAAAAAAATTAGGGATGATTACACTTGCGGGGTTACGTTGGCACATGCCAACTCAGATCAATGGTTTACGGAAGGTTACGGATCTAGGCGGAGATCCGGGGCTACATACGAGCTGTGTTTTGGCTCATGTTGCTCGGTCAAGAGCCGTCGAGGTCTGGAGGTATGGGGTGGTCGAGATTTGTACTGAGGCTACGTAGGAGTAAACTGTGAAGAAGAAGATCCGGAGCTCCGGAGCTCGTCTCTCTTGGCAGGTCTCGACCTCGTTTTGGATCTCGACGCTGTCTCCAGCGAGTAGATCGAGTCCGTGAAGCCCCGTGCGCGATGCTGGAGTCGGCAAGAGGGTTTGTTGCGGACCAGCACCGGAGGTCGGCGAAAAACTGATGGCTCCGGCGATTGAGTGTCTCGATCCCAAGGTACCGAGCTCAAGTCCGTTGGTGATTCGAATCTGACCATGGGAGGACATCAGAGCCGGAGGATCTGGTTCGGCCGAGATGCGGCTTTGACTCCGGAGCTTTGGACATCGGTTCTGGGTACGCTTGACCACGGAGGACACGGCGTTCGGGGTCTCGACCTCGTTCTGGATCTCGACGCGGTAGCGGACCCATATCCAATTCAGACCCACTCCACATGGCCATGTCCGCCGCAGTGGAGGACCGAGATCTGGGCGGTGCACCTACGCCAGGGCTCCGGTTCCAAAAATTGTGTGATTAAAAATTGATGTGGTAAAAAAATAATGTAAAATTTAGAATTTAGAAAGTTGGACTCAAAATTAGACTTATTATTCTACAAAATAGGTTCTTACAATCTAGAATCTAAAAATTTTGATGTGCAACATATAGCTTTTATGGGTGGGATAGAACAAAAATCTAGAAATTAGAAGTAGAAATAAGACTTACTATTCTACAAAATCTAGAAGAAAACGTCTTTATGAATGACGTGTTTTTAAATCTCATAAATCCACCCTCTAACCTCCAGCATTGCATTTATTTCCTCCCACACCAAAATTCAACGTCTCACACAAAATCCCATCGATCGAGATCAAATGCATGGAAGGGCACGAGCCCCCTCCCGCTAAAGAAAACGTTTTAGCAAGCACATTTTCTCAAAGAGAAACGTCATTTCATAGGACGTTTTTCTCTTCTATCTTTTTGGTTTTTATTTGATTGGAATTTGGGTAGATTAATGTTGTTAATCAAATTTTTTATTCAAGAACGTCATTTGGAACTATGTTTCAAATTATTTTTTTAATAAGAAAAACGTTATTCTAAAGGACATTTTTGTGCTTTTTAGATAATTTTCAGAAACTTTGTTCTCTTCTTGGAATTTCGTTCAAGTTTGTTGTTTCGTACAAAAATTTTCGTAAATTTAATGAACATTTTTTTATCAAGATATTTTTGGAAGAAAAAAAAATTTTCATTGTTAAATCTCAACTTTTTATATTATATAGAACCATAGTATAAATAATCTAGTTTTAAATTTCACTAGTACACTTTTATATATATATATATATATATATATATATATATATATATATATATATATATATATATATATAATTGTATTACAAACTTTCAGTCCGAAGGCATATATACTCGTCCGAAGGCCATACACTTCTAGTTCGAAGACTTGTACCTGTTGTACCGCTTTCTTACTTTGCATGCATTTCGACTGTTCTTATATTAATTTTTTTACAGAAAATTAAATATACTTCCTCCGTTAATGTTCCAACCTATAACCTTTGAGGATATGTCTCACTCTAACCATTTGATTTAGAAATCCTTGACAATATATATATATATATATATATATATATAAACGCTTACATCTTAAAAGATTAATGCATGCATAAATTATTTGAATATCAAAGAGAAGAGAAGATTGGAACGCCAGGAATGGTGGCGCCGGCATCGACAATGAAGACATTTCCTGACACATACTGTGATGCGTCATCAATCAGATAGAGAACAAGCGATGTCAATGCGGGATCGGACGTGCCGAACGTTCTCAAGGGCACCGTCCTCCTCGTCACTTTCTTCAGCCACTCCTTCTTCATCAGGCCCCTCAGTTATCTCGGATTTGAACACCCCAGGCGCTATGGCGTTCACCCTTATATTATTACTTCCAAGCTCCAGAGCCATCGACTAAAATTGAGAGTAAAAAAATATTTATATTAAATCAATCAACCAATCCCTCCATGAATGAAAAATTATTATGAAAACGTTCTTCCTTAGTTTGATGCTGTATGCGCAATTTTTTGTTTATTTTTTTAATTATAAATTTGGATCTCAACATATATTCTTGGGCTACATTGATGCATTTACTTACCCTGGTAATGGCATTTACGGCGGTTTTTGACGCAGTATAGGCAAGACTACCGGGAAGTTGGCCGCGCTCGAGACCTGTGATCGACGAGATATTGATGACCGAAGCCTTAACCCGTGCGTCCCGCATGAGCCTACAGACATGCTTGGACACCAGCCACAAACCGCTCAGGTTAGTCTTCATATTCTCCTCCCATTCCTCTACCGACCACTCCAATGGAGAATATATACCACCTGCTTCACAAATTATATATATATATATATATATATATATATATAAATAAAAGACTTCAAAACGGCTAAAATGATCTCTCAATTTTTTATCAATACTTGGTAATAGTAAATAATAATCTTTCAAAAAATTTACTACTTCAAAACGGCTAAAAGTATTTTGTTTCGGTGGAGTCTCAAATTTTTTTTTTTTTTTCTTATTATACAGTAGTATAGATAGGTAACTAACCTAGTTAGTTAGCTACGTACCTCTGACTCCGGCGTTATTAACCAGGACGTCGATGCGACCAAACGCATCCCACGCCTTCCTGACTGACTCTTCGATGGCGGAGCTCTCGCTGGTCACGTCGAGCTCGATAGCCACCGCTCGCACTCCGACGTTGACGTTGACGTCGACGTCGCTATTAGTAGTAGTAGTAGGACCTGCAGCTGCAGATGTGTTGATCCCCTCGCAAAGAGACCTGAGCCTGTCGATCCTCCGCGCTGCCGCAATGATACGGCAGCCAGAGGCAGCTAAGTAGAGGCAGAGCTCTCGGCCGAGGCCGGAGGAAGCGCCGGTAACCATCACCACCTTTCCCTCCATTTTATGACAAAGTATATATATATATATATATATGCCAGTAAAGGAGAGGGTACGTGTGCGTATATATATATATATATGTTGAGAGAGAGAGAGAGAGAGAGAGAGTAACAATAACTCGGTTTACCAACGCAAAACGTAAGTAGAGCCAACTTTATTTGAATTTGGGAAATGCATTTTCCACCACCCCACAACAAAGCATTCCGCCTGTGTCCCACCAATTCCTCCAATATGCTTCTGTCAGAACGGACCCACTTCCCAAAAACACCCATCCAATAAAAACATGCCACGTGGCGGCTGATCATGCAGGACAAAAAACTGGCGATGCACATAGCTCTACTCAATTTGAACTTCTATACTTGTGTATGTGAGCTTCCTTTTTTGGATGAATGTGATGGATACAGCGTCTGACTTAGAGCAGCTAGCAGTGACCTTTCTTCAGTCACACGCACGTACATGAATATTTTTTGATGAAAAAAAAAGTAAGAAACTTTTATTTATTGATTTAGTAGTGTGGTAAAAAAAAAAAAAAAAAAAAATCATCAGTAGAAGCCTCCAAGTCTTCTCCAATAATGGAGTTTATTGATATTATTTTTCTAAAAATGTTCTTACATCCACGGACTGCTGCTTCCGCGGAAGTGTGTCCTCGCGAAACGATTGTACGTGTACTTTGTGGACGTAACTGTCCACTTAGTAAATGTTACTTTTGTAACCCCCACTAATTAATTAGGAGACACTCTTCGAATTTACTGTCCATTATGTGTTGTGGACTGTAAGGTGTTGGCTCTTCCATATAATCTCTAATTTTTCTCTTGTGGAGGAAGAGACTTAGAGAATATATGCTACAAAAGGAGAGAGAGCGGCAGTCAGAAGCAAGTTCTGTTCGAGAGTCCAAGTATTACATTTCAGCGTGACAAAGTGAGTAAATTGTCTCTAGTCTTTATTCCTTAAAAAAATAGAAACAAATTTCTAAAATACGAAAACGAAGAGTAAATTTGCACATTTAGATATCATTCATTCTATCTTCAATCAAATTACTTTGTTCATAGTGTAAACCCTAACCGTCTTCATTGGATCGAAGTTAATTTTTCCGCTCATACTCTTTTACATATATATCTTTTTCAATTTTCAAATTAATATAATAATATAAATGTTGATTAATTTAAGGAATTAAGAAATATATGAGGGGAAGTAGAAAAAGGTAATCTGCAATTTTTTTTACAAGATAAACTTATCTAAGTAAACAAAAAGGAAGCAGCATAAATAGTGATACATTTAACAATATCCTTTTGTATTTAATTATATGTTCTTACTTTAAAGTCATATAGGTAGTCGTCACAGGTGACGTCATTGCTTCTCTCAGTTTTCCGCCGTTGATTAGAAAGAAGCACACAATTTATGGTCCACCAGAAGTTGAACGAAGAAATAATGTTTGTTGGCTTTCTTCGATATCTAAATATTAATCAGGTGTCAATTCTTATTCAACTTGATCCTTAATAAAGCTGTGTGTTTGATACAAACCCAAAGCAGTGAATTGACTCAGTATTCAATAGTATCAAGTATCAGTCATTTACAGAGTTTACTGAACTCATGTATCAGTCACAATGCTGCTAGAAGATAGTGTAGTAGTCACTAGTCAGTACTTTGAAGTAGATCAGTAGAAGACTGAAGTATTAGGAGTTAGTATCAGTGGAAGTACTTTAGTTCAGTAGCAGTCTTTCAGTTGTAGAAACATAAAAAATACGCTCTCAAAGGATACTAGATCCAAAGCAGCAGTGGCGTATTTTCTTAAAGTTACAAGCAGAGGCCCACTTTCTTAATGATTGGAGCAGAGACATACTTTCGTATCTTCTATCAAACTCAACAAAGGCGGGCGTACATTCTTCATGTCTCTCCCAGCATTTAATGTGATGGACTGACGACTGACTGACACATAATTCGAGGAGATCAAAGTCATTAATGCAGATCTTTTGGCACGCAGATCCAGATTGTCGTTTAGTGGACAATATTACCGCACTCTATTAGAGTACGCCAATGTGCTATCTCTAATCAGAGTACGCCAGTGTGCTATCTCTATCAGGGCTTGTTTGGATCACGGTAACCCCGTGAAAGTGTGAAAGTAGCACTTTCACCATAATGTAACTCACTCCACTTTCAGTGCATTCTACCTTCCAAAAAATGTTTGGATACGAATGATTTTGTCCCCCCGCAAGTGAGCGGTTTCAATATAGTTTGTTTGGATGACCAAAAGAAAGTGAAGGTGGAAACTATTTAGTGGACACCACCACCTCCACCCCCTGTTCACCGCCACCTCACCGCAAGTGAGGAGTCTCATATCTGGTCGCAGAGACTCTGCGGCGGCCTCGACTGCAGATCCGGTGAGCTTGTCGAGATTCCAGAGCCGGTGAACTCTTTTTCAGGCAAACCTCCTTGCCGGTGAACTGCTAGGAGCCCTTCTTAAGCACTTACCCTCCTACGCGTAGGTCACCACTCCTCCGCCCCCGTTGATCTTGACTTCCCCACCGACTCCTCCATCAATGCCTTAGATCTCGCTGTAGGCGCAGCTTTGCAGAAGGAGCGGTGACCGGCGCGTAGGCAGTAGTGGTGGAGGTTTGGAGGCGGTGGCGGTGGTCTGGAGGTAGTGACCGAAGCTCTCTCTCTCTCTCTCTCTCTCTCTCTCTCTCTCTTGCTTCCTTTTTTTCTTTACTTTGTTCTCTTTCTCTCTCCTCACTTGCAATACTCTTTCCTTACTTTTTGGCTGCAAGTGAGGGGTAAGAAAAATGGAGAGACAAACTCTGCATTTTGTCAAAAATGCATTACTTACTGCACAGTTTTCATGGACACCCAAACAGAGAAACCCAACCTTTCTCTGCCCACTTGCTGCAAAAATTATCACTATCTGCCCACTGGCTTCAAACCAAACATTCCTCAGAGTACGCCAGTGTGCTATCTCTAATCAGAGTACACCAATGTGCTATCTCTAAACGGAGTACGCCGATGTCTCATCTCTAATCAGAGTACGCCAGTGTGCTATCTCTATCAAAGTACGACATTGTGCTATCTTTAATCAGTGTACGTCAGTGTGCTATTTCTAATCGGAGTACGCCTGTGTGTTGTCTCTAAACGGAGTACGCCATGTCGCTATCTCTAATCAGAATACGCCAGTCTGGCCACTTTCTCCAAATCCTACAAAAGTACGCCATCCAGTGCTAACTCATTGCAAGAGCTAACAAAAGTACGTCTGTGCTTCCTCAACAAAAGTGCGCATATATTGTCGTATTTTTCTCTGCTGAGAGAAGAGCATGTGCGTATTTATGCACTCATAACAAACAATAAGCAGTTATGATCCTAAATATATTACATGTACTTAGTGCCATAATTCTAGAACGTGCATGTCACTACCCGATTCTAGAAAATAGGATTATTTTTTTATTATTTGGTAAATTGTGTATTGTTTATAATTAATTATAATTATACTTAATTGATGGTTGTATTATTTTTTATTTGGTTGTTTTAGGGTTTTGGCTAGTCTGGACCCATGTCAGACCCTAGTGGACCCATGTCCGACCCAACCAACACCCTTGTGAGGCTTATTTTTAGGTTTAAAATATTTATTATATTTTATTTTAGTTAGTTGGAGAGATTGAGAGTTAGTTTGAGTGCTTTTGGAACCCCAAACCCAAAACCCAAGTTGCATGTCTAGAGGGGAGGGCATTTTGGTCATTTGGACATTATGTAACCCCTTTTTACTTGCCATGGCCGGTTCCCCCAACCTTCCCAGACCCGGAGCAGCAACTCCCCCCATTCTTTACTTCTTCTTCTTCTTCTTCTTCTTCTTCTTCTTCTCCACTCTTTTCTTCTTCTTCCTTTCTTCTTCCCACTTCCAAGCAAGTAAGTATTCTCATTTTCTTTCCTTTATTCTTCTATTTCTTCTATTTATGTGAACCCTAACCCTACACTTTTTCCTAACCTAGGTGTTTAGAGCCTAGACTTAGTGTGGAGGCTTGATTTGGAGGCTTGGAGCTTGAGGGAGATAATTTTAAGAGTTTTGGAGACTTTGGCCTTGGGATTCCCACTCCCAAGAGGTAAACCCTAACTTTCCTCTTACTAATTGCTCTTATATAGTGTAATTAGTGGATTAGAACCTTCCTACACCCTAAGGCTACCCGTGGAAGGAAGTTAGAACAAGTTTGGTTGTGTTTGGAGACTTTGACATTAGGTTTTGTATCAATTTCGGGTGAAGTCCGAGATTGGCCCAATTTTGGGTGATTTCCTAGGTTAGACGGACCTAGGTAGACGTGCTCGGGTGTCTTGGGGGTTAGTACGCGTCTTCGTTCGGACACGTGAAGTCGTGTCGCAGAGAAATGAGCGTTTCGAGCGTTTTGGGGGTTTTCGTCGTCGTCGGTTCTATGTACTTGCGTGTTTTTGTCACAGACCTAGAATCGACGAATTAGCTTTTTTTCTAGGATCTAGACATCATTTAGAATCCGTGGGTAAATTTTGGGACGATTTTGAGTAGGTTTGGTGTGCGTTTCAGGAGGTTTTGCGAACCGCACACCACGTGTTCGTCGAAATGACCGAACGGCCATTTCGACTTGGTTTCTTAGTTTCGGGCTTGTACGTGCGTTGGGTTAGCTTTGGAGAGTGTATGCTAGAGTTCTCGGGTTATATTTTATATATATATATATGTGTGTGTGTGTGTGTTTGTGTGCGTAGGGGTCGTTGGGCGTGCGTTGGTGAGTGTTGTGAGTGTTGTGTTATGTGTCTTGTATATTAGAGTGTGTATACATGTAAATATGATTATATATATATGTATGTGTGTCTCTCTATATGTATATATATATGTGTATTTTTATATCTATATGAGTGTGTGTATTTATATATATATGCTTGTGTATATATAGATCTATAAGTGTTTGTGTATATATATATATATATATATATATATATATATATATATATATGTGTGTGTGTGTGTGTGTGTGTGTGTGTATGTGTATATATATATATATATATATATATATATATATATATATATATGAGTATGTGTATATAAATATGTGTGTTTATATATATATAGATATGAGTTTGTATATACATGTGCGTGTGATTGTATATATGTGTGTGTGTGTATATATATTTGTGTGTACCTATATGTATTAGTATGTGAGTGAGTGTCTATATTTATATATAGTTGTGTGTGTGTATATATATATATATATATATATATATATATATATATATATATATATATATATATATATATATATATATATATATATATGCGTGTGTGTGTGTGTGTGTGTGTGTGTGTGTGTGTGTATGTGTGTGTGTGCGTGTTTGTGTGTGTGTGGTGTGTCGAGTAGTGCAGCGAGGCAGCGAGGGGGGAGCGCGCTGCAGCGCGCTGCAGCGCACAGCAGGGCAGCAGCAGCAACAACATATGCAGCACTAGCAGCAGCAGCCAGCAGCATTTATAGCGCAGCAGCAACAGCTAGGCGAGCCTGGGTAGCAGCGGTTATGAGTGGGAGAGGGAGATCTATGTATTATGTAGATAGATAGATAGATAGATAGATAGATATAGATAGATAGATAGATAGATGAATAGATAGATAGATAGAGATAGATAGATAGATGAATAGATAGATAGTTAGTTAGATATATCTATCTATATGTATAGATATATATATACATATAGCTAGATAGATGCATAGATATAACGAGATATACATATATATATGAGTATGGGTATATGCGTGTATGTGTGGATATGTATATATATAGATACGTAGGTGTATATATATATGTGTTTGATATATATATATATATATATATATATATATATATATATATATATATATATATATATATATATATATATATATTAGCCTATACATATAGCTAGGTATATATCTATATGCTTAGATAGTTAGCTAGAGGGGTGTTAGTGAGAGATGAGGGATATCTCAATACCTTGAGATATCAAGGTATCTCAATACCTTGAGATACCCAAGGTATTGAGTATCGGAGTGGGATTTTTGAGCAATTGCCTAGGAATAGGTTTAGAGTTATTTTTATATGTATATTTGTATATATTTACGCGTGCTAGCATAGGTTTTAGCGGGTTTAGGCGGGGTGCGTGGCCTAGATTGAGATATCGGATACCGAGGGTATTCCGATATCTCGTGGAGGCAAGTTTGAGGGTTTACTAGCTTAATGAGCTAGTTTTGACCTAGAATTTTAGGGGCGCCCTAGTTTGACCTAACATTGACCATAATTGTCCCCGTTGACCGTAAAAGTCAACGTTTAACCTAGTTTTGACCTAGACTTAACTTTTTGGACCTCGGGTTGACTTTTTGACCCAAATTTCACCAGTTTGACCCGTTCGACCTAGAATAACCCTAGAACCTTATTTTTAGTTATTTTATATCAGTTTAAATCCATAGAACCCTGTTTAATCTTGCTTTTTGTAATAGGTTCTTGTGACACCAGTCCGGATCTCGATCCTCATCAGTTGCTCAGGACGTCAGGCGAGTACCTACCTCTGGTTGTTTCCATTTTATGATAGCATTTATATCACCTATTCTAGAACTATAATACTTGATTCCGACACATTGTTTCATGAGCTGGTACTAGTGGATCCCGTCATGAGATGCTATCCCCCTTACCGTGTTCAGCGGGTACTCTATCACGTGTATTTCATCATGTGCTTTGGGTATTGATTCTCATGTGCTATCATGTGCTTCTTGTGCTCTCGCCTTCATGTGTGCGAGCTATTTATCATGTACGTAGTGTATCGTGGTTGGATCCAAGAGTATTAGTGGGGGAGGGGAGTAGGAGTTGGTTATGTGATCAAAGCCAAACAGTATTCATGTGTATGTCGGTTATGCAACTCACGCATAACGGAGTTATCGTAGATTATTCATGTGCAACCTAAGCCGATCACATAACGAACTTATGCTCAAGATACTTAGCTAGTATTTCTATTTTCTCACATGTAGTTACTTCTCCACTACTTATATTGTTCTCCAGTTTTATATTGCAGCTACTTTATCTGCTCCATCATGTATTTATTTTCTGTGCATCTTGTATACTTTTCTATTGCTAGTCATATACACCTTACCATGTATTTGGAGTTGCTTTCAGAGTTACGTACTTTGTTCCAGTCCTGACTGGGCATATTTTTTCCAGAAGATCCTGAAAATTTCTGCCCGATATTCTACGGGCCGGGCGTCGAGGAGTGTTGTGACCCCGAGACTGAGGAGGAGCCCGTCGAGGAGACGCTATTAGCACCCTAGTTAGCTAGGTAGGTTTTCCTGGGTTGTTTCCAATTGATTATTTTGGATGATTGTATTATTATTTTGCTGCTGTGAGATATTGTAGACTTGGATTGTATATTTGGATATTGTACTTGCTCTTTGTTTCTTATTTCGTTGTGGATATCTTATCGTGCTTTTACTCTTCCCCTAGTTATTGTGATTGAGACACATATATATTGCCCTCCTTTTGGAGAGGTTATATTGACAGGTTTTGTGAGATAGACATTGTGACCTAGAACGAACCTTTACAGCGTTCTACCGTCGATTCTACGGCGTAGGCTGGACGTACCCACGACTTATGCCCAATTTTTTTGGGTGCGGGTCGTGACATATTTTTGGTGGTGGCCCATGTGTAGCGCCCCGTTCTCCCGGTGCGGAGAGCGCGGCTAAGAAACACAAGACGGTATCGTTCGATCGGGATAGATTGAATTAAGAACTCGTCCTCGTTATGGATTTGTTTCTTCGAAATCGATTCCCATATTCAGTGGACTGCGTCCCAAGGATCGGCTTAGCGGCAGAGTCAGGAGGGACCTCTCCGCTGCTATCTTTTATTGTCTCGGTTTTCGATTCGCTTGTTGCTTTCGTGCTTTGAGTTGGTTTTGGGATTTGCTTGTTTTTTTTGAACAGTTTTGATGGTTTCATTGTTTTCGTTCATTGAACTGCATTTCTATTCCGAGATTGGAAAGAGAGAAAGAAGTATTAATCGAGCTATTCGTGTGCAGGTGAACGAGCAGTAGGCAGCTTGCGAGCGGAGTCGTGAAGCGCCTCTTTCCTTCTCCCTTCCAAAAATCTAAGTGAGTGGCTACCAACCCGATTAGCTAGCCCTGCTTCCAAGCTTCAATCCTTTGCCCCGATCAAATGATACCAAGTAATAATAAAAGAAACCAAGATAAAAGAGACTAGACTTGGTATATATGCTTGTCAATAACTGCACGAACGGATACTTAATAGCATGCTTGTTCGCTTGGGAATAAATCGTGAATTACTGCTTGTCTTGTATAATTGCTTGTCTTGTACTCTTGTTGCCTCATAAGCATGAACTGTTAACTAAGTAAACGAACTGTTCGATCACGGACAACTTCTGCACAAGGTCATTAGTTCCTGCGGACGGTCGCTGGGGCACTGGCACCGATCCGGTCCGGACGGAACTCTATTGTATAGTCCATTGTGCTGGACGGGGTGGCAGGTAGCGCTCCTTGTTCATTCGCTGCATACCATTCCCGCTAGTGACTATTGTCTATTGTGGCATCACGCCAGTGATCTCTTGTATATTTAAACCTGTTGCATACTAACTTGTGTCTTCGTGGCAGGGAAGGCATGGTAAGTATTGTGCAGGTAATTCAGACGGGCAGGTAAAATCCACCGAACGGTGGCACGTTCATTTCAGTAAATTCTATATGCTGCTTACTTGTAAATGAACTAAGGTAAGATAGAAACCCACAAATATGCATGCTTTAATTAAAACAACGTGTTGATTGGTATAGTCAGGCTAGCTCGCCTTCACCAGCATGTTTCGATATGCTGACCCTCGTTGAAACAGGTTCTCCGCACTAAGGCAAACCGAGCGAGGAGCCGAAGTCGTCTTCCCGATCCAGTCCAGCTGTTGGCGCATCTTTACCGCGCCCCTGAAGCCTTTTGAAGTCCGAAGCTGCAACTCTTCATACACAAATGCAGCTCCGTGGCAAAGCTATCCTCCAGCCTGGAGGTCCTTATCATTTTGAGTTTATAAAGGGATGTAATGTACAGGACTGCTATCTCATTTTGAGTCATCTCTTTTGTAAGCCGTTCGGCATATTAGCTAACTCGTTCAAGAGTTTGTAATAGATGTTCATTATCAATAAAGAGAACTTTTTCATGTTTCAAATCTGTGTTTTAATTTATCTGCGTACTCTGAATATGTGCTTGCTATGCAAATCATTAAAGCCTTGTGCGGGCGCAACTCTAGGCCCGTACGGCGGTCACGATTCGGGGGACGCCTCAAACGATTCTACTGAATCGGGTCGTGACATAGTGGTATCAGAGCACAGATTCAAAGTTCCTTAGACTTCGTGCTGGAAAAGTTCCTTTAACGATCAAATTTCTGTGCGAACTCTTGAACTCGCTAGGCCAAAATGAGATACGTTCATGCAATAAGTCCATAATACATTATGATCCTAATATAATTTATCTTCTTTTGAAGGAATGGCTCCAGCGCAATCTGCAGCGCAAATACCGGACGAAACGCAAGGCCAAGAAAGTAGTTCGGATACTTCGAGAAGTTCAAGGAGCCAGCGAGCCGCGCCAAGCATCGATCCCATCCAGCAAATATTGCGAATGTTGGAGGAAAACCAACAAAGGGACGAGGCTCGCTATGAACGGGCCGAGAAGCGGGCGGAAGAGAGTCAGCTCAAGTTTCAAGACAATATAGAAGCACGATTCTCAGTCCAACAGAAGCAGGTAGATACCCTGCAATAGATCGTTCAGACTTTGGCTGCCAACCATTCCACTGCAACTGCAACGACTTCGATGGAACAGCCCGCGCTTGAAGTAGAGACGCCGCAAATTCCAAGGACGAGGGACGTGACTGCCTTCGACTTTGGCCACTTCAAGAAAGTCTGCAATATCCCATTCAACGGGACTGAGGACCCAGTCGTAGCTCTAGATTGGTTGGCCGAACTTGAAGATCACTTCGCTCTGCTAGAGGTCCCCGAAGAAAAGTGCGTCGCCTGCGCGCAACTACAGCTCTGCCTCAACGCACACGATTGGTGGGACGTGCATCGACGATCTCTTCAATTTGATCACGGAGAGGAGGCGATCTCGTGGATGACTTTTTGTGCCGCGTTCGAAGAGGAGTTTGTACCCCCTCCAGTACAACGTCAAATGGAAAACGAGTTCGTGCAGTTGCGGCAAGGCAGCATAACAGTTAAGGAGTATGCCGCCGAATTCAACCGACTCTCCAAATTCGCTAGGGCCTATTTACCTGATGTAGCGAGTCGAGCTAGAAGGTTTGAAGGTGGACTACGCCCTGTCATCCATTCGCACGTAGCCGTTCCTCAGTATCGTACAATGCGTGAAGTCATGAATCACGCCCTATCGCTCGAACCACACTATCTCACGTTCCTGCCAGCGCTGTGCATACATCCAGTCACAAACGCCAAAGCAACGACAGAGGAAATACTGCTCCAAAGCGCCAAAACAACGGTGGTCCACAAAGAGGGAAACCAGGGCAACTGTGTTACTTCTGTAACAAACCACGGCATACGAAGGATAATTGTCGCCTGAAACTTGGTTTATGCCTAGCCTGTGGCGGATCAGACCATTCTGTTCGTGATTGTTCCTTGAGTCATGATCGCCGTCCTGAACGTACTAATCCCTAACGGTAGGTCCTATTCTTAAGTTTCGGGACAAAACTTTCAATTAGTTGGGTAGGATGTAGCGCCCCGTTCTCCCGGTGCAGAGAGCGCGGCTAAGAAACACAAGACGGTATCGTTCGATCGGGATAGATTGAATTAAGAACTCGTCCTCGTTATGGATTTGTTTCTTCGGAATCGATTCCCATATTCAGTGGACTGCGCCCCAAGGATCGGCTTAGCGGCAGAGTCAGGAGGGACCTCTCCGCTGCTATCTTTTATTGCCTCGGTTTTTGATGTCGCTTGTTACTTTCGTACTTTGAGTTGGTTTTAGGATTTGCTTGTTTTCCTTGAACGGTTTCGATGGTTTCATTATTTTCGTTCATTGAACTGCATTTCTATTCCGAGATTGGAAAGAGAGGAAGAAGTATTAATCGAGCTGTTCGTGTGCAGGTGAACGAGCAGTAGGCGGCTTGCGAGCGGAGTCGTGAAGCGCCTCTTTCCTTCTCCCTTCCAAAAATCTAAGTGAGTGGCTACCAACCCGATTAGTTAGCCCTGCTTCCAAGCTTCACTCCTTTGCCCCGATCAAACGATACCAAGTAATAATAAAAGAAACCAAGATAAAAGAGACTAGACTTGGTATATATGCTTGTCAATAACTGCACGAACGGATACTTAATAGCATGCTTGTTCGCTTGGGAATAAATCGTGAATTACTGCTTGTCTTGTACAATTGCTTGTCTTGTACTCTTGTTGCCTCATAAGCATGAACTGTTAACTAAGTAAACGAACTGTTCGATCACGGACAACTTCTGCACAAGGTCATTAGTTCCTGCGGACGGTCGCTGGGGCACTGGCACCGATCCGGTCCGGACGGAACTCTATTGTATAGTCTATTGTGCTGGACGGGGTGGCAGGTAGAGCTCCTTGTTCATTCGCTACATACCATTCCCGCCAGTGACTATTGTCCATTGTGGCATCACGCCAGTGATCTCTTGTATATTTAAACCTGTTGCATACTAACTTGTGTCTTCGTGGCAGGGAAGGCATGGTAAGTATTGTGCAGGTAATTCAGACGGGCAGGTAAAATCCACCGAACGGTGGCACGTTCATTTCAGTAAATTCTATATGCTGCTTAATTGTAAATGAACTAAGGCAAGATAGAAACCCACAAATATGCATGCTTCAATTAAAACAACGTGTTGATTGGTATAGTCAGGCTAGCTCGCCTTCACCAGCATATTTTGATATGCTGACCCTCGTTGAAACAGGTTCTCCGCACTAAGGCGAACCGAGCGAGGAGCCGAAGTCGTCTTCCCGATCCAGTCCAGCTGTTGGCGCATCTTTACCGCGCCCCTGAAGCATTTTGAAGTCCGAAGCTGCAACTCTTCATACACAAATGCAGCTCCGTGGCAAAGCTATCCTCCAGCCTGGAGGTCCTTATCATTTTGAGTTTATAAAGGGATGTAATGTACAGGACTGCTATCTCATTTTGAGTCATCTCTTTTGTAAGCCGTTCGACATATTAGCTAACTCGTTCAAGAGTTTGTAATAGATGTTTATTATCAATAAAGAGAACTTTTCCATGTTTCAAATCTGTGTTTTAATTTATCTGCGTACTCTGAATATGTGCTTGCTATGCAAATCATTAAAGCCTTGTGCGGGCGCAACTCCAGGCCCGCACGGCGGTCACGATTCGGGGGACGCCTCAAACGATTCTACGGAATTGGGTCGTGACACCATGCAGGTCGAGTTTTTAGGTTTACCTGTAATAGGACATAGGATATAGGCTAAGAGAGAGTGTGCTTAATCACAACTAGGACCCTTCCTGATTTCTTTTGCTATCTTTAATTTTTCCTGAAATTGTTTTTTTTGCAATGTTACTGTCCTTCTTTGATGATATCGTATCTTGTACCATATTGACTTCTTTTGATCTGTGTTCAGGATGCCTCCGAAGACACGGTCTCAGCGCACCGTTCCAGCAGCTGCCACTGAGAGGTCTGCCACCTCTCGTCCTGTTCGACTTCAGGCAGTCGCTACCGCTCCACTAGCCACTCCTGCGGTCGAGGGAGCATCCATTTCTCTCGGAGATCTTCTTACTCCTATAGATCTGAGAGCTACACCAGTTGTTCCGGTGGTACCTCCTCCACCACCGCTTGTACCAGTTGATGCCACGCAGTTGTTTGCGTTCTTCAGAGAGATGATGAACGTGCAGCACCGCCAGATGGATGTGATAAGGATAGGAATTGAGAATGCTCACCAGGTGGATATAACGGTGGTAGACAGAGTGGCCCAGGTCCAGCCACAAACAGAGCAGGCTCAGAGTCCGAGGTCGGACACCATTATCGACTTTCAGAGGATACGGCCCAAGGAGTTTCGGGGTACGGAGGGGATCCTATACGCGGACGACTGGATCGAGCATATTGAGGGCATCTTTAGGCTGGCACTGATCCCAGCCAGTATGCAGATTTAGGCAGCGGACAGCCAGATGTTCGATCTTGCCCTTACTTGGTACCGCACAGATACGAGGATAGCAGTACCGGGACTGACTTGGGAGGCTTTCAAGAAGTTTTTCAAGGAGAAGTTTTTCTCGGATGTGGCTCTCAGTACTTTGGAGAGCCAGTTTGAGGCGCTCGTCCAAGGAAGCATGCTAGTGGACGAGTATGTAGCAGAGTTCTGCCGTCTGGGCAGATTTGTTGAGGGTTTGACTGAGGCAGCGAAGGTGCGAAAGTTCCACAAGGGTTTAGTCATGGCGGTCAAGTCCTTGACTAGGAGTGACCGTGAGGCGACCTTCGAGCAGATTGTGATCGACACTAAGAGGGCTGAGGATGACTTAGAGCTGAAGACCAAGAGGAGCAGAGATGCTTCTGGAGCAGGCAGCAGTGCAGGCCCAACCAAGAGGCCGTTCCAGCATACTCAGTAGTACCAGGGTCAGGGTCGTGCGCCCTTCCGACAGGCGCCCCAGCAGCAGAGGCAGGGACAGCAGCAGGGTCAGAGGCAGCCTATTATTTGCCCTTTCTGTAGGAAGCCGGGGCACGGTTGGGATATTTACAGAAAGAGACTGGGCAGATGTTTGTTATATGGCATAGCAGATCACCAGCTGAAGGATTGCCCTTCAGCACTTGCTCGTACAGCTCAGGGCAGAGGAGCCGCTCAGAGGGGACCAGCCAGAGCACCTGCAGCACAGCTGAAAGGACAGCCTTTGCCGACTCAGCAGCATAGGTTTGCTCAGCACCAATAGCAGCACCGAGGAGGACAGTAAGGGCGAGCTTTTGCCCTGACCGTAGACGAGGCCGAGCCCATTGGTGATATGATCTCAGGTTCTGTTCTTCTTGATTCCATTCCAGCACTTGCTTTATTTGATTCTGGTGCTTCCCATAGCTTTGTGTCTGTATCTTTTGTTGTTAGACACCATCTTGTTGCTGAACCTTTAGCTAGACTCTGCAAGATCATGATCGGGGGTGGCATCATCCTAGTAAGTGATGTCTGCAGAGACCGGAGAGTTACCTTGGGAGGCCGGGAGTTGAGAGTGTGCCTACTCGTACTGCCACTTTCGAGCTACGACATTGTACTCGGGATGGATTGGTTGAGTATGCATTGTGCTAGTATATATTATCGTGGAGGCAGAGTATTGTTTAGTCCGTCGGGTGAGCCAGAGTTTCTGTTTGCCTGAGGAGCAGCGGAGCAGAGCGAGGGAGTCTTCTACGGAGCCCTGGTGGTAGAGCCGAGGTTGCTACATCCACTAATAGCGGAGTTCATGGATGTCTTTCCAGAGGAGTTGCCAGGGTTACCTCCGGACAAAGATGTGGAGTTTTTTATAGACTTGGTGCCAGGCACGGAGCCGATATCCCAGCACATCTATAAAGTCAGTAACAGTGAGCTGATAGAGTTGAAGAAGCAGGCGGATGAGCTTCAGGACAAGGGATTTATCAGATCTAGTTCTTCTCCGTGGGGTACCCCGGTACTTTTTGTACCAAAGAAGGATGGGTCGATACGGATGTGTATCGACTACAGGGCTCTGAACAACCTCACAATCAAGAACAAGTATCCATTGCCGCGTATTAATGATCTTTTTGACCAGTTGAGCAGAGCGAGGGTGTTTTTCATGATTGATTTGAGGACAGGCTACCACCAGGTGAAGGTCAGGCGGGAGGATATTACGAAGACAGCTTTTTGAACCAGGTATGGATAATATGAGTTCATGGTGATGCCGTTTAGGTTGACTAATGGCCCGACAGTGTTCATAAATCTGATAAACAAGGTATTACATCAGCATCTGGACAGGTTTGTAGTAGTATTTATAGATGATATCTTGTTGTATTCGAAGACCCCAGAGGAGCATGAGGAGCATCTGAGGATAGTGTTGGAGACTCTCATGAAGGAGAAGCTTTATGGAAAGCTTTCGAAGTGTGAGTTCTTCCTTGACAAAGTTGAATTCCTTGGTCATGTGGTGACTAGAGAGGGGATCTCGGTGGATCCGAGAAAGATGATGGCAATTGAGGCATGGAGTGCTCCGAGTTCAGTAGCCGAGGTCAGGAGTTTCCTGGGACTGGCAGGTTACTACAGGAGATTTGTTCAGAATTTTCTCGGATTGCAGAGCCGTTGTCCAGGCTGACTCGGAAGGACATGGAGTTTGTTTGGTCAGAGGAGTGCCAGATCGCCTTTGATGAGCTGAAGAGGAGGTCGCCTTCTATGAGATTCCTGGGATGACCCCTGAGAATCTTGTTAAAACTTTCAATTTAAATCATTCCCTTGTTCTGTCCATTCTCACTTATTAATGTTGAATTTGATTATTATTAAT
Organism: Iris macrosiphon; assembly: GCA_036927795.1. Lineage (NCBI taxonomy): Eukaryota > Viridiplantae > Streptophyta > Magnoliopsida > Asparagales > Iridaceae > Iris > Iris macrosiphon. The sequence goes on from JAYESA010000017.1 coordinate 26,941,979, forward strand.
TAGGTATTTAAGTTAGGATCTTGGGTTCATTATAGGGTTTGATTTCATATTAAGATGAAATTATAGACTAATTTATGGTATTATTTGATGATGCACGTCAATGAGGACAGTGAAAATGATTAACAGTAGAGCTATTGGACTACAGAAGGTGGATTTAAAATTTTTGAAGATTGAAAATAAATTTCAAAATTCTTGAATTCTGAGAAGATTGAGATTGTTATAAAAATTTTATTTTGAAGACTTCAATGAATTACAAAATTTTGAAATTGAGGAGTTGAAATATGGTTATTAAAATTTTATTTTGAGGAATTCAGATTCAATTTTGATGAACCTAGACAAGTCTGTAAGGATCTTGTAAGGTGATTAAGTTTTCATTTCAGTATTTAAATAATTGACCTTGAGGAAAGTGTATACATTTTACTTTAAAGGTTTATTCGAGGAGTTATTTGAGGAATTTTATTTAAGGATAAGATTTTATAGTGGGAGAGATATATTATAATATAAGTAGATAAGGTGCATGTGTAAGGATCTGTTGGCTTGAGTATAATTGAGATCTCACTGCCCACTGACTTGGGTATCCATCTAGGATTGTATTAGAGAGAGCAGTACTTAGTATAGAGTGTTGCAATTGATATGCACTTGAGTGATAAGAATAACTAGTATCAGCGATTGCAGTAGGTAAGGAAGCTAGCAGTGAGTGTGTTTGTGATAGAACTGTGATCCCTAAGGGATAGAGGTATCAACCCTTGGATGCATCTTGACCTGTGCAATCATAACTAGGAATTTATTCCCAATCTTTTATCTTGAATGTTGCTCTTTAGAACTATACTGTCCTTCCTTGGTGATATCGCATTTTGCCTAAATTGATTCTTTGGGATCTGTCTTCAGGATGTCGCCGCAGACATGGTCTATGAGAGCGGGAACATCAGCTTTAGAGGGGTCTGCCACCTCTCCACCTGATGGACAGACATCCGTAGTTTCTCCTACATCTCCGATACATGTGGGAGTTTCTACACTTTTCGGGGATCCTTCTTCCCCATCTGTTCAAAGGATAGCCGCAGCTGTGACGGACAACCTTCCTCCTCCACCGACTCTGATTTCCGGAGGTTTGCCCATTGACGGAACGCAGATGTTTACCTTGATCCAGGGCATGGTAGATGCCCAGAGAGTGGCGGCAGATGCTCAGCGAGTTCAAGCTGAGGCTCAGAGGGTGCAAGCAGAAGCGCACCAGGCATAAACCGAGCTGATGAGAGAGAGCATGGAGAACGCTCACCAGATGGCACTACAAGCAGTTGAGAGAGTTGCCCAGTAGTATCCTGGCCAGTGGCAGTCGAGGGCATTTCAGTATCAACAGCAGTACCCGACACCAGTTCCTGTACAGCAGGATCAATGAACTTGTCATTTTTGTAAGAAGCCAGGTCACCTTTGGAAGAGCTGTAGAACGAGGCTGGGACTTTGTTTGCACTGTGGCACTGCGGGACATCGAGTAAGGAATTGTCTTCGAGTTCCTTATCTTTTCGACCAGCGCGCAGCTCCAAATTATAGAGATCCAGTTAGGCTACCTGTGGAACCGTATATTGCTCAACACCCGTAAAGGGAACCACCCCAGCAGGGCGGGCATTTGCGATGACGGTCGAGGAGACCGATACTGCAGGTAATGTGTTAGCAAGTTCTGTTCTTTCCTTCATTCTGTTCCTATCTACTTGATTAATTGATTGATTCCTTAGTACAATAGTTGTATGCATAATTTCTTGTTATAATGTAGTTAGTAGTACCCCTGATACAGAGACTGCAATACCCTGGCAAAAGATACCATGATCATACATATTTCCCTTAGGTTGCATGTTGTATGGGTGTAGGTAGAATTCTCTTAGACTTTGATTGTTGAGGATTTAACTGTAGTAAAGATTAACGAAGAGGTTATGACTTGACAAAGAGAGACAAGGTGCCTAAAATTTTGAGGAAAAATACTAAATTAAATAAAGAGTTGGAAATTTAATATGGCGTAATTGAAGTTTTTGTTAAATCATTGATTTTTAGAAAATTATGAAATGATTAAATTTATCATTGAATTTGAGGAATTTAAGAAGGCCATCGATATATTTGTTGGACTGCAAGTTGTGAACTTATATTTTGAATATTGTATTGGAGGTTCCATAAGTATTACATCGTTGCATATTATGGAAGAAGAAAAAAATCGAGGATAAACATTGATTTAAATAGAGGGTTAAGAAATTAACATGGCATAATTGGTGGTTTATTAATTCCAGGAAAGATTTTGACATGTTTAAATTGGTTATTAATTTAGAAATTTTGGGAGATTTATCAATATATTTATTTGGTTACAATTATGAATTTTAGAATTTTACATGGGATGTTGCATTTGGAGAATCCTTAAGTATCGCATTTGTTGAGTATTTTGAGGAAGAGAAAAATCGAGAAATAAAATTCGATGAATAAACTTGTGAGACGAGATTACAATTTATAATTGTGCATTGATAAAAATCAAATTAGAGGAGTGGATATTAAATTCCGGGTATTGAATTATTAAACTAAAACTTTCAAGGAATTTTTTGAAAAAAAAAAATGAACTTTGATTTTATTTGGAGGATTTTTTCCGGAATGCAATAATTTTAGAATTTTGAAATTGTGAAAAGACCTTGTGGATTATTAATTGATTCGTGGTTGATGAATTTAAATTGAGGAAATAATAATGATGTGTATGATAAATGCTACTTTGAGGATTTAAAATTTCGAGGACAAAATTCTTTTAAGGTGGGTAGACTTGTCACTACCACATTCCGAAAACAGGGGTATTTTCGAATTTTTTTTTTACAATATTTAATATTATGTTATTTACAATTAATTAATTGCATGATAGTGTATTTGATTTAAATAATTTTGTGCGATGTGTAATTAAATATATAATTATATGCAGTATTTATTTATTTTATTTTTAGCTAGCAGACTAGACCTAGAAGCCCAGTAGACGAACACCTGTCAGAATTATAGGGTTCTGGATTTTATTATCTTATCTAGAATTTAATATTTGGAGATTGTAATTAATTACTATATTTTATTTAATTTTTTTGCGCATTGCCTTTGCTTCGATATTTGGAGCACTATCCAGACTTTTGTCTTCCAACAAATTTCACAATCTTGCCCTAGACGTGCCCGTCTTCAATCCTGCTATTTTTGCAACTCATAATTTTGCTCTCGGTACATTATTTCTGGCCGCGCAAAAATTGTCGCGGACGTTATTTAATAAATTCCTATTTTGTATCGTTGTGCGTTCCAATCGAAAATTGGAGGCAATCTTGACCTATTTTTTCGTGCGGCCCAAATTAGGATAATATCATGTTCTGAGTCTTCTTCAATATTGGTATTGATGACTTGACCTGATTTTGGCCCCATGTACTCCTAATTAATTGTTGAACACAACTTGCATTTAGTTCTATTTAAATTGAGGATACTATTTTATCTGATTCTAAAATCCCAATTTAATTCCAGTGCCCTGCTATTTAAGCCCGTACCTATCATACAGCGCCCCCTGACCCTACAAAACATCGGACCCCGAATCGCCCGCCAAATTTTTGTCATTTTATGTGTTTGTGCAATTTCTCAAATTTAAGGGGGTTAAATTACAAATTGGCATTTTGTGCCAACACCCAATTATTTTAACCAATGAGGAATCCTTAATATTTTAATTAAACTCTCATCCCTACATGAATTATTTTCCTTCATGAACAATCCTAGCCACCCATTCAAGGGATGCAATCACCACCCTCCATCACACCCTCTCTCTCCCTATTTAATATCTTGTACCCATCAACCCTAATCCCTAGACAACCTAGGTTTTCCCCCACCTCTCTCTCTCCTCCATCCTCAACACCAAACCGTAGCCTCCTTCTTTTTCTTTTTCTCTTTTCCTTTCTTCTTCTCCTTCTTTCTTCCTTCTTCTTCCTTATTATTTTCTTTTTTTTTCATTGAAATTAAGGTTGAATTCAAATAGTTAGGGGGGGGATACTGTTCCTCAACTTTTTCCCCCCATATAACTGTTCAGCCCGGCCATTCTCAGGCCGACTCCGGCCCGGCGGCTCTGTGTACTCCCCGCACAGTCCCCCTTCAGCCCGGCGGTTCCTCCCCTCGCCGCTGCTCATCTCCTCCGTCCAGCCCCCTATCACCACCATCATCTCCACCCATCAGCCGGCGGCCAACCCCCGCACCGACTGTTCACGAGCCGATCCCTCCGGCGGCCCCTGTCCACTCCGGCGGCGGCTGCACCACTGCTTCTCCCTCCGGCAAACTCCCCGCTTCCTGCTCCTCCTCAACGCACAGCCCGACTCGTCTCCCTCCGGCGGCCCGGTCAGCCACCCGAGCGACTCCTCCCATCTCCCTGCTGCATCCAGCCGGCGGCCGAGGCCGACCCCGAGCATCCTCCTCGCCGCTGCTCTTCCTCCCCCGACCCCGGCAGGCGCTGCTCGGCCATCCTCCTCCTGAACAGCACTCCGGCGAGGCTCCGACCCCAATCACAGTAAGCCTCCTCTCCTCCCCTCTTCCCTCTTTCACTGTAACATATACATGTATGTGTATAATTGAGGAATGTATGTACATATGTATATACATGTTTATATATATTTTATTGTGTATAAATATACATGTATGTATATATCTAATTAATATGTATATTAATGTGTATATATCTAATGAATGTATATATATTTAATGTGGATAAATGTACATGTATATATATACAATGTATGTAAGTATGTATTTGCGTAGGTATAAATGTGTAGTAGTATATGTATTAGCATATATTAGTTAATGCTTTAAATATGTGAATACGTATGAGTTTAATTAATATGTAATGTATATATTTTGTATATAATAATTAATATATAGTTGATGTATATATAATTAATGTGTATGTTAATGTATATATAAATTGTATATATATATGTATATACACATTGGGTTATTTTATGGCATCTATTTAATAAAAGTATACTAATGTAATTTAAATTAGTATATGTATAATTATTAATATTTAACATGTATGAATTCTAGTATAAATATTTCTCAGTATATACATGTTAATGTATGTTTTAGTATTTAAAATTTATGTGTTGTATAATAATTGGTACATATATATAACCGTATTTTGGTATCAATATATACATGTAGAGTTATATTTTCGTATTGGTATATTTATATTTTTGTATAAACCCTTAGCATATTTTTAATATATATATACATATATTTTGTATATGTATTTAATTTGATATATATTGTAAGTATAAATTATTATGTTTATATATACATACAAGAATTATTTATTTTAAAGTATATATTTATACAATATCTATTATTGTGATTGATGGAAATTATATATATTAGTTAAGGAGATGTGTTTTAAATATGTATCCCTACTAGGTGACCCTAGTTGACTAGTGCCCTGCCTGGCATGGCCCTGAGGCCAGTGTTTATAGACTGTATGTTAGGATAGCATCTGATACAAATGTTATATTGTGATGTGTTTATAGGACTGTTGGTTTACCCAGGGGATACTCTGGAACAGGACATCCATAAATACCAGCTAAGGACCCAAGGCAAGTACATTCTCTGATAATTTCCAATTCTTGATAATTTCTATAAGTTCAACAATCATGAAATGTTACATCTGAATCCTTGACACTGTGCTACACGGACTAGTATAGCTTGGATCTGCAGTCATAAGATGTTACCTTGATTATCGTATTGACATTATACATTATACATTGACATTGACATTGACATTTACATTGACATTGACATTGACATTGACATTGATATTAGACATTGATATTAGACATTGTACATAATATATTAGACAATGTTCGTGTATTCGTGATGTGTCATGATTGGATCCACAGTACTAGTTGGGGGCGGAGAAATTGCTAGTGAGAGATGTGATCAAATACCCATTGTATAATTAAATATTATTGGTGTTAACCATACCCCACGTATGATTAGCCAGACTGTAGCAATCGTACATGTTCCCAAGCCGATCACATTTTGAAACTACTATTTCAAACACTTAGAATAGATTACAGTTCCCTATTTTAAATCATATACTATATCACCCGTATATGATACTGTTCCTTGTTCTTTTTATTTCCATACATGCACTGACTGTATCATATTGCCTATTGCCTGTCTCTTTATATTACCTGTCTCTCTTAAATTGCCATTGCATTTAATTCACTGTCTTCTCAGTAGCTAGCATGACATGTTTTATTGTATTATAGATATTATCAATTAATGGAACTATTATTTGAGAGTGTTGCTTTGCTCCTTCCTGACTGGAAATATTTTTCCAGACTATGCCTTAGAGGACCGCTGTCCGACACTTTATGGACCATATGGTGAGTAGCTGCAGACTTGGTAGTAGTTGTGATTCTGGAAGGTCTAGCCGGAATTATTATTATTGTTAGTTCTTAAGTAGACTATTTGGTACCGGATTTGTCTCCGGCCTTTTGATGATTCTTGGATATTGTTGAGTTAGTTATTACTTGTTGACTTGTGGTGTTTAATTTTAATTTCTGTTTCAAAATCTTATCGTGCTGTAATCCTGTGATTGAGTATATGTTCATCTTATTTGTGTCATCTGTGCCTCCTAATGGAGATTGGATGCTTGCGTGACATTAGTTAGATAGTATCAAGACCTTGACAGCGTTCTATCGCCGACACTGCGGCGTAGGCTGGACGTACCTACGTACTCGTGCCCCTAAACCGGGTGCGGGTCGTGACAGCTCCAGTGTTGACGTTGCCATCAGGATCTGGAGGATTCACTATCTATAGTGATGCATCGGGAAAGGGACTAGGTTGTGTGTTGCAGCAGAATGGGAGGGTGATTGCCTATGCTTCTAGGCAATTACGTCCTCATGAGAAGAACTACCATACCCACGATTTAGAGTTGGCAGTGGTCATCTTTGCTCTGAAGTTGTGGAAATACTATTTATACGGAGAGCATGTGGAGATCTTCACAGACCACAAGAGCTTGAATTATGTGTTTACCCAAAAAGAGCTGAACATGAGGCAGAGGAGATGGTTGGAGTTGATGAAAGACTTCGACATATTGTTGCAGTACCATCCAGGAAAGACGAACGTAGTTGCGGATGCACTGAGCAGGTATCCGGTAGCTATGTGCCTGACTACAGATCGTTATCTTCTGGCAGATCTAGAGAGCTTGGGCATTGAGGTGATAGTGCCTGAAGTTGAGATGCAGATGTGAGGATTGCAGATTCAGTCAGAGTTGGTAGACCAGATCAGGGCTACACAGTTTGAGGATGAGTCCTTAAGGAGCATCAGGGTGCAGGTTCAGATTGGATTGTCAGATAACTTTACTATTGCTGATGATGGTTCTTTGTGGCATGGTACCAGGTTATGTGTGCCGAGTGGGTCATTGCAAGAGGAGGTTCTTCAGGAGGCACATTGATCCCAGTACTCTATGCATCCAGGTGCCAACAAGATGTATAGAGATCTGAGACAGCATATATGGTGGTACGGGATGAAGCGAAAGGTAGCGCGCTTCGTATCCCGATGCTTAGTGTGCCAGCAGGTGAAGGCGAAAAGGCAGAGGCCAGGAGGTTTGCTCCAGCCGTTACCCATTCATGAGTGAAAATGGGAGCAGGTGACCATGGATTTTGTTTCTGGACTTCCCCGTTCTCCAAGAGGGAAGGATACAATTTGGATCATCGTAGACAGGTTGACCAAATTGGCCCACTTTCTACCATTCAAAGTGGGTATGTCTACGGAAAGACTAGCAGAGATGTATGTGCGCCAGATAGTCAGATTGCATGGAGTTCCTGTGAGCATAGTATCAGATCGGGACAGTCGCTTTACTTCACATTTTTGGAGGAGTCTGTAGGCTAGCTTGGGCACCCAGCTCAAGTTTAGTAGTGCATATCACCCACAGACAGATGGTCAGTCAGAGAGGACCATTCAGACACTTGAGGACATGCTTCGCACTTGTGTTCTGGATTTCAGAGGCACTTGGTAGAGTTTGCTTACAACAATAACTACTATTCCAGTATCGAGATATCACCATTCGAGGCATTGTATGGACGGAGGTATCGCACTCCGTTATCATGGGATGAAGTAGGCGAAAGAGCTTTGCTTGGCCCAGAGATGGTGGTTGATGCAGCGGAGAAGGTCAAGCTCATTAGAGATAGACTTCGAGTGGTGCAGGACAGGCAGCGGCATTGGGCCGATAGCCACCGGAGACCTTTGGAGATCGAGGTATAGCTTTGAATTTAGATTTTGTTCTTGTGTTTGCTTGTGATTGCTTATTTTAGATAAGTGTTGAGACCTTGTTTGTGCTAGGTTGGAGATCTGATGTTCCTAAGGATTTCTCCGACGTGGAGCACTATTCGCTTTGGTGGAGGCGGGAAGCTTAGCCCACGTTTCGTCGGACCCTTCCGCATCCTTGAGAGGGTCGGCGCTGTGGCGTATAGGCTAGATTTGCCGCCTACGCTAGAGGGAGTTCATGATGTGTTCCACATGTCGCAGTTGAGATGGTACATGGCGGATCCCTGTCACGTATTGGATCACTCAGAGATCGTGGTGGGCCCTACTCTTAGCTATCCAGAGCAGCCGATGGAGATTCTGGATCGGCGGGAGAAGGTGTTGAGGAACCAGACTATTCCCTTAGTTCGCTTCGCGTGGAGGCATCACTCTCCAGGTGAGTCGACCTGGGAGAGGGAGGATGAAATGTGCGAGCGATACCCTTATCTTTTCGAGCCCTGAGGTATGGTTCTTTTCTTTTCCTTGTATTTTTGTCCTAGTTTTGTCTTTTTAATTTCGAGGACGAAATTATTTTAAGGAGGGTAGGCTTGTCACTACCCGATTCTAGAAAATAGAATTATTATTTTATTTTTATTTGGTAAATTATGTATTGTTTATAATTAATTATAATTATATTTAATTAATGGTTGTATTATTTTTTATTTGGTTGTTTTAGGGTTTTGGCTAGTCTGGACCCATGTCAGACCCTAGTGGAGCCATGTCCGACCCAACCAACACCCTTGTGAGGCTTATTTTTAGGTTTAGAATATTTATTATATTTTATTTTAGTTAGTTGGAGAGATTGAGAGTTAGTTTGAGTGCTTTTGGAACCCCAAACCCAAAACCCAAGTTACATGTCTAGAGGGAAGGGCATTTTGGTCATTTGGACATTATGTAACCCCTTTTTACTTGCCATGGCCGGTTCCCCCAACCTTCCCAGACCCGGAGCAGCAGCCCCCCCCATTCTTCCCTTCTTCTTCTTCTTCTCCACTCTTTCCTTCTTCTTCCTTTCTTCTTTCCACTTCCAAGCAAGTAAGTATTCTCAATTTCTTTCCTTCCTTCTTCCATTTCTTCTATTTATTTGAACCCTAACCCTACACTTTTCCCTAACCTAGGTGTTTAGAGCCTAGACTTAGTATGGAGGCTTGATTTGGAGACTTGGAGCTTGAGGGAGGTGATTTTAAGAGTTTTGGAGACTTTGGCCTTGGGATTCCCACTCCCAAGAGGTAAACCCTAACTTTTCTCTTACTAATTACTCTTATACAGTGTAATTAGTGGTTTAGAACCTTCTTAGAACCTAAGGCTACCCGTGGGAGGATGTTAGAATAAGTTAGGTTGTGTTTGGAGACTTTGACATTAGGTTTTGTGTCAATTTTGGGTAAAATCCGTGATTGGCCCAATTTTTGGTGATACCCTAGGTTAGACGGACCTAGGTAAACATGCTCGAGTGTCTTGAGGGTTAGTACGCATCTCCGTTCGGATACGTGAAGTCGTGTCACGGAGAAATGGACGTTTCGAGCATTTTAGGAGTTTTTGTCGTCTCCGGTTCTATGTACGTGCGCATTTTTGCCACGGATCTAGAATCAACAAGTTAGCTTTTTTTTAGGATCTAGACATCGTTTAGAACACGTAGGTAAATTATGGGCCAATTTCGAGTAGGTTTGGTGTGCGTTTCAGGAGGTTTTGCAAACCGCACACCACGTGTTCGTTGAAATGACCGAACGGCCATTTCGACTTGGTTTCTTAGTTTTGGGCTTGTGCGCGCGTTGGGTTAGCTTTGTGGAGTGTGTGCTAGAGTTCTTGGGTTATATTATATATATATGTGTTTGTGTGCGTAGGGGTCGTTGGGCGTGCGTTGGTGAGTGTTGTGAGTGTGGTGTATTAGAGTGTGTATATATGTATATATGATTATACATATATGTATGTCACGCCCCAGTCCCAAAATACGTAGGACTAGGAATACGTAACACGCCAGCCGTATGTATACGAACTCCAATATATGGAAACCATATACACACGTACGCTGTACATGAATATCCAATCCACCATGGTAATATATGTCACAACAAGTCACACGCAGTTCTATATCTCATCCACAGCACAAATAATAGAATAATGGAAATCAATAACTAAATATCAAAGAAGCAGTCTCAAATAGTAATCTCCAAGTGTGATAGTCGGGTGGAAACAAATCCACTGCAAATCGACTATAATAAACTACTAAAGAGAGAAGAGAATAAACTCTAATATAAGAATAAATGTCTAGAAAAGTATAGCAACTAGAATCTCTAAACAGCTGCAAATAATCACATATAATCAGAAGGTAAGATCTTCTCAGACTGATAGGTAGCGTCAGGTCC
>JAYESA010000017.1:26957663-27002663 GCA_036927795.1 Iris macrosiphon
GTGCTCTCGCCTTCATGTGCACGAGCTATTTATTATGTATGTATTGTATCATGGTTATATCCAAGAGTATTAGTGGGGGAGGGGAGTTGTAAACCCCCTGATTTTTCAAGAAATTTTAATTTAGAATTTTTCACAATTTTCTGGAATTTTTCTGGGATTTTTATTAATTAAAATAAGGTGTTTTAATAATTGAATAATTTTTAATTAAAATTTAATAATATTAAAATATTATAAAAATAATATTTTCTGGTGTAAAATGAAAAACTAGACATAGGGTAAATTTTCGGAAATTTATTGGACCCCGGAAGTATTTTTAAGGCCTTAAAAACTATTGTAAAAATTAACCTAATTTACCCTGAACCCGGTTCACCTAAACCAGTTTAAACCAAACCCAAAATAGACCGAACCGGCCGGTCTGCTCGAACCGACCCAACCCACCTTAGCGGGTCAGATCCGGGTCAGACCCGACCCGCCTGGATCCCTAACCCCCAACCAGTTACCTACCCGACGATTCCCCTCCGGCGGCCGTTTCCGCCGCCGTGGCCGCCGGCAACCCCCCAGCTTCACCTCCCCGCCTCGTCGCCAGCCTCCAGCGAGCCGCCCAGCCCCTTGTCGAGCCGCCCCGGCCAGCAGCAACTCTCCGGCGACTAGAGCAGTGAACCCTAACACTAAACCCTAGACGGACACAGGACTCGGACACGACACGTAGACACGTGAATTCAGGTTTCACGGAGCCCTGTTCAGGTACTCATTTGTCTCTCCTGGCTGCCCCGTTTTCGATTTCGTCAGTTGTGACGCGAACCCTGCGTGACCCTCTCGGTGCCCATGCAACCCGCTCGGTGCATCGCGTCCTGTGGTGATCGCGAACCGCGATCCAAAAATAGGAAAACCAACGCCCTGTTTCACCCCGGAACTGAGTACGCTCCGCCAAACAGAATGACTTGGTCACGTGCGGTCTTTACCGATACGTGCGCGCCGTCGATACGGACGTGTAGAATTTCGCAGAAGTTGATTTGGATGTGCGTGCACACCGGAATTAACGCGTATCCGCCGACAATGCCCCGTATCTGTCCTTTCTGGTTCTTACTGTAACTTAGTGTACACACGTAGGATCGAGACAAAACTTGCGCCATCGGACTCGTAGTAATACGTTGGTCCTGTGACCCAAGTTTGGTTCGATTCTGAGAACGTTGACAAAATCGTGTATCGTGGGCCCCACAGGCTCCACTTGATGGACAATTTTGTGATCGGCTCATCGGAATCCAATTATGGAAGTTCCATTGGGTTAGTATCATCGTTCCTGACTCATTGACACTAAGTTTCACAGATTTGAAGACCTTTGACCCTGACACATTTTTTGGAGCAAAGCGGCCCACATGTGGACCCCGCTTTGACCAAAAACTGTTATTTTCGCCCCTGTTTCCAAATTGGACTCAAGGACAGGCATTTTTAGTTGATTAATATTTTTTGGATCTGATGGTGATATTTATTTTATCAACCGGAGTACTCCCTACAATTTTTACTGCTGCCAGAGCTACAATTGGAGCCGGAACCCCAGGCAAGTGTACCTTGCCAATGTCTGCAGTTTTTGCTACTTATTTCCTTGACATATATACTTGTTGTACATGCTTAAACCTAGGACCGTGTGACTTACTTAGCGTCCGATTACAGTCGGGTGTGAACACCGTACGCGGCGTTGTGTAACGTCATCTAGAGATGGATACGGAGACCCTATACTTCTCGTACTTGCATTATCAAGTACGTTATACCCAGGACACCTGACACTATTCATGATACAGAATCGTCCTGAGATATTCATGGTGATTCTGTATAGGATACAATTTTCATGACTTATTCCTTTGCTTAGATATTATATGACTGGATGCATTAGTTATGATCTTACGTGACATGGACATGGGGCCACATGGACATGAGACGTATGATTACATTGGGTGGGGAGAGACACACAGGCTACAGGTTGATTATATATTATGTCGACGTCTCAGTCTCTCTTCGAGCTAGACAAACCACATGATATCACTGCTACCGGGTCCCAGACACAGAGCTTGTAGTAGTTTCAGCCTGCGTTATAGTGCTGCTCTCATCCTGCATATCACTTAGCTGGTTATGTTTTTACCCTATTGTTTCATTTATTTGCTGCACTGCATTATCTTTGGCTTATATTATCTGTACCTTGCTATGTCCCCTGAGGACCTAGATCCGGATTATGTCCCCAGGATTAGCAGTGGAGATCCATCCTGAGATATTCAGGACAGGAGCATTATCAGGAGCAGAAGCAGAAACATGTGCATACAGTAGAGCAAAACCAGGAACCAAAGACTAGGTGATTGCCATAGATTTTTCTGAGTATATGTTTCTTCCATACTCAGTTTATGATATTATTTACATTCTTGTTTAAATGAACAATTGTAACAGACTTGATTATCGGGTTGTTCCCCGATTTAAATTACTTGTGACTTGATGATTGATGTTTATATTCTTTTTGTTGAGATTATTATATTCATTCTGTGGATGAGATCAGTAGACCCTGACTGTTGTATTACAGCTTAAGTACATCCCGATGGATCCATTAAATTGGGTTTGTCCATCGGTGTGTGCTGCTGGCCTTGCCACGTATCTAGTCCCTCGATATTTTGGGACTGGGGCGTGACATGGGTTTTGTGGTGGCCCATGCAGGTCAACGACTAAATTATTCGGTTTCAACTTAGGGACCGAACATAACTGCAATAAAGATAGGATAAGTTTTTAGGATCTCATCCACTTGCTTGAAATGTTCTTGATATCTATATCGGATTCGAATTTATTTCTCGACTTGCATCCTGCCTTGATTCCTGAGCGCCTCTCATTATTTATTTTGGTTGCAGAGTTATGGATTCACGAGCAAACGACGAGACTCCTGCAACATCACCACGAGATGCTGTGGTAACCAACGAAGATGAAGTAACACCAGTAGAAGAAGGTCAATCCGCTCAACAACGCAGTCAAGCAAGTCAGCATGCCTCAAGAATTCAGCAAGATGACACTCCACCATTTACGCAATTTACTCCACCATTTACGCAATTTACTCCACAAATGTCCGTAATATCACAAGGGCAGGAAATGGACGGACAATAGATATTTTAAATGATCTATGCAATAATGCAAGCTCAACAAGAGGCTTGGAGTCGCAGCCTAGTAACCGCACTAGAGCAGGCACGACGGGCTATATTTTCGACTTCCGCCAGCTGAAGCCCCGTACCTTATCAGGCAAGGAGGAGCCCACAGAAGTTCATGAATGGCTCACCAACACTCAACATCAATTAGAAGCAGCTGAGATTCCATGAGAACGTTGGATGACTGCAGTCAGAATGCAATTGACGGACAATGCACATCACTGGTGGCTATCCGAGGAGACACGGCTCGGACCAGACCGAGTCACTTGGGAAGAGTTCTCTAGACTCTTTCAGGAGATGTACATTCCAGCCATCGCCCGATCAAAACTTCGGGATAAGTTCAATCGTCTCACTCAAGACAGCATAACAGTGGAAGAGTACAACGCACAATTCATTCGTCTGAGTCACTTCGCCCCAACCTTGATCCCGACAGAAGAAGAGAAGGCCGAGAAGTTCTTCGACGGACTAAACTTAGAGCTACAGAAACTGATTGGATCCGTTGTACCTACATCTTACTCGGACGTCCTTTCTGCAGCCCGACGCATAGAGCGTGTCACCAGGAGAGAGACCAGTCTGAAGCGGCCATCCACATCAGCACCAGCCGGAGCACTACAGGAAGAAGCTACAAAAAGACCTCACGTGCAGCAACCATCAGAAGCATCTTCACAGGCACTACCTGTCTGTCAATATTGTCGCAAGCGAGGCCATATAGAGAACGAGTGCAGACAAAAAATGAAAGTATATTTAGCTTGCGGGTCCAGTCAGCATTCATTGAGGGAATGCCCGGAGCGTCGAGACAGAGCACCAATGGTAAACCAACAAGCACTACCAGTACCGAGGCCAGCCTATCCAGCTTTGGGAGCACCGCAAACGGAAGTTGAAGGAGTTATACCACCACCTCCAGGAGGGTATCAGCCGAGGCCACCTTTGATACCCCAGGCACTACTCTTCCAGCAAGCTCAACAGCAGCAGAGGAATCGACTGCAAGGACGCGGACAAGCCCTGGCAATGACCTTGGAGAATGCGCAGATTCATGGAGTAGCTAATGCGCGTAAGTGATTCGTAGCTATCGTTTCTAGTATTGCTTTAGTTCGTGCCTGCTGGTTCGTGACCTTAGACTTAAACCTAATAGTTTTAACTTTCTAATAATAGATAACCTAGTGATAACCTAGTAATGTTGAACTTGATAATAACCTAGAATTGTTAACCTAATATGTTTTTAAAGAATAACCTAGATTTTTTCTAAAAACTGTAATTTTCTAGATTTCCTACATTCGGGAAATTGTATAACTTCCATTGCTTAGGGAAATAATTTTTTCTATGTGTTTTAAACCCTCAATCTTGACTTTTCTTAATCGTAATGTGCTTCAAATAAATTTTGCAACCGTGTTATCTCTGTTGACCGGTTATTCTTTGATTGCGAGGACGCAATCCTCTTAAGGGGGGTAGATTGTAAACCCCCTAATTTTTCAAAAAATTTTAATTTGGAATTTTTCACAATTTTCTGGAATTTTTCTGGGATTTTTATTAATTAAACTAAGGTATTTTAATAATTAAATGATTTTTAATTGAAGTTTAATAATATTAAAATATTATGAAAATAATATTTTCTGGTGTAAAATGAAAAACTAGACATACGATAAATTTCCGTAAATTTATTGGACCCCGGAAGTTTTTTAAGGCCCTAAAAACTATTGTAAAAATTAACCTAATTTACCCTGAACCCGGTTCACCTAAACCAGATTAAACAAAACCCAAAATAGACCGAACCAGCCGGTCTGCCCGAACAAGCCGGTCTGCCCGAACCGACCCAACCCACCTTAGCGGGTCGGATCCGGGTCTGACCCGACCCGCTGAAAACCCGACCCGACCCGCCTGGATCCCTAACCCCCAACCAGTCACCTACCCGACGATTCCCCTCCGGCGGCCATTTCCGCCGCCGTGGCCGCCGACAACCCCCCAGCTTCACCTCCCCGCCTCGCCGCCAGCCTCCAGCGAGCCGCCCAGCCCCTCGTCGAGCCGCCCCGGCCAGCAGCAACTCTCCGGCGACTAGAGCAGTGAACCCTAACCCAAAACCCTAGACGGACACAGGACTCGGACACGACATGTCACTACCACATTCTGAAAACAGGGGTATTTTCGAATTTTTACAATATTTAAAATTATGTTATTTACAATTTATTAATTTTATGATAATGTATTTGATTTAAATAATTCGTGCGATGTGTAATTCAAAATATATAATTATATGCAGTGTTTATTATTTATGTTAGCTAGCAGACTAGACCTAGAAGCCAATAGATGAGCACCTGTCGGAATTATGGAATTTTGAGGTTAATTGTTTTATTTAGAATTAATTTATTGGAGGTGTAATTAATTGCTGTATTTTATTTAATATTTTGCGCTTTGCCTTTGCTTCGATATTTGGAGCACTATCCTGACTTTTGTCTTCCAACAAATTTCACAATCTTGTCCTAGACATGCCCGCCTTCCATTCTACTATTTTTGCAACTCATAATTGTGCTCTCTGTACATTATTTCTAGCCGCACAAAAATCGTCGCGGACGTTTATTTTAAAATTCCTATTTTGTATCGTTGTGCGTTCCAATCAAAAATTGGAGGCCATCTTGACCTATTTTTCGTACGGCCCAAATTAGGGTAATATCCTGTTCTGAGTCTTCTTCATTATTGGTATTGTTGACTTGACCTGATTTTGGCCCCAAGTACTCCAAATTAATTGTTGAACACAACTTGCATTTATTTCTATTTAAATTGAGGATACCATTTTATCTGATTTTAAAATCCCAATTAATTCCAGTGCCCTGCAAATTCAGCCCGTACCAGTCTTACAGCACCCCCTGACCCTACAAAACATCGGACCCCGAATCGCCCGCCCAATTTTCGTCATTTCATGTGGTTGTGCAATTTCCCAAATTTAAGGGGGCTAAATTGCAAATTCGAATTTTTGGTGTAAACACCCATTTGATTAAACCAATGAGGGAGCCCTATTAATTTTTAATTAAACCTCATCCTCATTCCTACATGAATTATTTTTCCTCTTGACAAATCTGGGCCACTCATTCTAGGAGGTCAATCACCACCCTCCATCAACACCCACTCTCCCATATATATGTCACCTCAACACTTTTCCCTAGAAAACCCTAATCCCAAAAACAAGCCTCCACCTCCCCTCTCTCATACGTATGAAAATTTTTCTTCTCTTTCTTCCTTTCTTCTTCTCTTTTTCTTCTTCTTCTTCTTCTTCTTCTTCTTTGTCTCTTTTGAATTTAAATTAGAGAACAAAGGGGGGAAAAACCTGGCTACTGTTTACTCACCCCATCCCTACTGTTCCCGGCGGCCCACTCCGGCGGCCAAGCACGGCCGCTGGCTGCAGCTCCACGCTGCTCAGCACCCGCACGGCCTCCCCCTCCGCTGAACTCCTCTCGCTGGCAGCCGCTGCTCCCCATTCCCTCTGCTGCAGTCCGGCGACCGAGTCCCCCACTCCGGCTACTCCTCTCCCATCTCCTCCCCCTGTCGATCTCTTCCGGCGACCCCGCAGTTCCTGTTCATCCCTGTACTACCCCGACTTCCCTCTGCTGTACTCCTATTCTCTCCGGCGGCTCCCCCTCTGCCATCCCGCTGCTGCTCTCCACTCCATCCATCCTTCCATCAATTTCCGACCTCCTTGCTCCATCCCCTCCATCCTCCCTACAGCCGGCAGTACACCCACCACCACCATCATCAGCAAACAGTCCGGCGCCCCCTCTGAACCCCGGGCCTCCACTCACGGCGGCCTGCAGCATCTTCCCCGACCCTCCCTGCTGTACTTCCATCCCACCCGAAGTTCAACTCCGGTGGGCGGTGCCTTGGCGACGGGCACGATAGAGGTATCGCTTCATCGACGACCGACAAGAGTTTCCTCTCAGTGATCATCTCGTGATGGCTAATTCCTCGGGGATGATCTTGACTTCTTCTCAGTGCTCCGGCGAGCAGCGACCGGTTCTAGACAACGGCGAGCGGCTAGGCGAGTTCCTCGACGAGATCTTCTCCACGGCGGAGAATCGAGGGAAGACAGCGGCAATCGACAACCTCCCCCGGCTCTAACGACTTCTATATGGGCCAACAGTGCTCGACTGATTTCTCCTGAGGAGTTGTGATACTCCAATGGAATCAAACACAGCAGCAGCAAGCATACGGCTTCACATAAGAAATTGAGGTATAATTCCCTATTTTGCCTTCCCTTCTTACTCTTTTTATGTGATGCATACATAAGGTTATTTATTGTATAATTAGGTAGTACACGTATAGGTAGTAGTGTATATATAGATATAGACTTGTATTATTGTTGGTTATATACGTATTGAGATATGAGTTAAAATATAAGCATTTTACAACCTAACTTATTTTATGTAAATGTACGCATATGCAAATTATGTACATATGTTCAGCTTTGTATATAAATTTGTGTGTGTATACATGTTTTAGTATAGCCACAACTTTATATAAGTAAATTTTGTTAGCAATTTCTAAATATATAATATATTCCATTATAATGTGCCAAATACTTAGTATGTACTAAATTCATTAATTGCTTAGTAATGACTTAATTAGTATAAATGTATATATATATATCTTGTACATACAATTAATGTATTGTATTTGTATTTAATGTGATGTACTAGTATTAGTATATATTTTAATAATAACATTGACAATATACATATATATATATTTTAAAATGTATTTTAGCATATGTATGAGTATACATATATAATGTTCAACTAGTATAAATCAAAATATGTATTTAAAAGATATATATATATATATATATATATATATATTGTAAATACATTTAAATTGGTGCATGTATATATATTGTAAGTATTAATGATAATTAATAATATGTATATTTATATACGTATCCCTACTAGATGACCCTAGTTGACTAGTGCCATACCTGGCAGAGCCCCTGAGTTCATGTATTTGTGATGTGTTAGTGTAGCACCTGATGCAAATATTGTATTTGATATATTTTAGGACTGTTGGTTCCTCCAGACGATACTCTGGGACAGGACATTGGTTTTACCAGCTAAGGACCCAAGGCGAGTACATTCTCTGATTAGTTTCTAATATATGATATCTCCTATGTTCACTGTATCTAGTGTAAATATCCATGTTCTTGACATATTGATTACACGGATTGGTATACACGAATCTCGTCATGAGATGTTATTCCTTATTCATGGTGTAGCTTGTACAAGACTTGTTTCCTTGATATCTTGTGCATGTACAGACACTGAGACCCAGGGAGATTTGCTACCTCCCTAGGGAATCCCGTGCCATAGCGTACCATGATTGGATCTACTATACCAGTCGGGGGTTTTGGGAAGTACTTTAGTGTAGATATGTGATCATACCCAACTTTATATACACCATAGCTTACCCCACATCTCACGTCGGGTGCGGCCTGACCATTTACATGTTTCCTCACTGTTACATCGGTTAGCCCTACTAACCCATGTAATGAGTTTACATGCCTCCTCACTGTTACATCGGTTAGCCCTACTAACCCATGTAATGAGTTTACTAGTCCCAAGCCGATCACATGTTAAAGCTAGTACTCACACACTTAGTCTTAGGTTTCTTGCTCATGGACATATTATTTCTTTTCCTTCAGTCACTTACAGTATTTCCAGTAATTCTTTCATTGTACATTTCTCGTACCTATACATGCATCTGGTATATTTTCATCTAGAACTGCTACATAGTTTATATCATTTATATAAGAACTGCTATTTAGAGATGTACTTTGCTCCTTCCTGACTGGAAAATATTTTTCCAGACTGTGACCTTAGTAGACTGGTTCCGACACTTGAGGATTGGAAGTTAATGATTGCAGGTATGATTATTGTGTCATTAGACTTGTGATGTATTCTTTTATTTCTTCATTTTCCTATCGTGCTGTAGTTGTGATTGAGTATTTTTGATTTATCTTATGATATCCAAGTCTCCTTATGGAGTTGGATACTAGCGTGAGATTATTTAGATAGTACTTGACCTAGACAGCGTTCTACCGCCGATGCTGCGGCGTAGGCTGGACGTACCCACGCTCTCGTGCCCCTAAACCGGGTGCGGGTCGTGACACGTTTTTAGTGGTGGCCCATGCAGGTCTGACTGCGCAAGTTGTGCGATATCGTAGTAGTGCGACGTCATAGTTGTACTACTGCGTACCTGCTATAGAATATAGGACATAGGATACTAGGATGAGAGAGGATACTCAATCACAAATTATTGAGAGATTCCTGGGACGACCCCTGAGAATCTTATTATAAATTCCCATTTAAATCTTTCCTCCTTGTTCCCGTCTGCTCTCGCTTGTTGTTATTGAACTTGATCCTTATTGATCAGTTATTAAATTAAAATCTTGGTATCATTGTTGAGTTGATTCTTGTTGACCAGTTGTTAAATTTAATTCTTGGTATCGTTGTTGAGTTGATTTCATTTTGAGATGAATTTTACGGACTAGAATTTATGGTATCATCTGATGACATATATTGATGAGGACAGTGAGAAAGGTAAAACGTCTACTTTGGTTATGGAACCTAGAGTTTATCGCAGCCATATTAGCTGTCGTGACGAGAACGTAGGAACCTAACTTGGATGTACATACTATAGTTATGAAACTTAGAGTCTCTCGCAGCCATACCGGTTGGCGTGGCGAGGATTCTAGATGACATGATTATAGAGTTGCATACCTTAGTTACGGAACCTGTCGGTTATCGCACCTATGCTTACTGGCGTGGCGAGGATTCTGTGTCATGATTTCGGATAGACGTGTATGATTATCAGGTTGTATCTTAAATTGGTTCTTAAAATATCATCTCAAGATTTATCTATTTCTGTTATTCCAGGACTTTGTTCCACCGCTTCTTTCTTTACTAGCAGTAAAGATACCTTCTGTCCCCAATTCAGTCTTTGAGCTCCTATTCCTTGAGGATTTCTTGTTAAGTATGATAATTAGTGGCTTGTAATTTTGTTTGTGTCTTGTATTAGTATTGACTGTGTTGCTAGTGAGTTGTAAGTGTTTCTTAGTTGGACATGTGAGCAGTAGGCTTTAATCTAGAGTTAGCCCTTAGCATAGTACCTTGTACCAATGATTCTAGGAGTAGTGTCATTAGAGACTGAGAGTTAAGGAGAGTATAGAGTATCAGTGATAGTTCTCAGAGTTAGTATCAGAGCCAATTACCCCTCCTGGATAATCATGATTATGTAATTGAGTGATCTATGTAAACGATTAAGTATCCAGGAATTGTGTTAAGGATTTATGGAGCATGATGTCCAATTTGATGATTGATATCGGAAATGTTAAAGGTAAAGAAATGTATATGCATAAAGGGTTTAATGAGATGTCATAAGTAGAGAAATATCAGGATTAGTAATGGAAGTTGTGAAGTGTATCACAATTAGTTTAACAGGCTGTACAAGGATTAAGAGGTATGCTTATACATCAATCGAGATATAGAACCATATGCCTGCCCTTGATTGAAGTAAAGCATGGGTATTATAGAAAGTGCATATAATCATGAGTTATAATGAGCTTGATGAGAGGATCCAGTAATAAAGCTAGTGATATAATACCAAGAGTGCTAATGGTCCTATATCAAGGATTAGTCGAGGATGACACAAATAACAGTAAGCACGCTGCTTGATGATAATTAGCTTATAGACTAGTTGATGTAGATTGGGAAGTCCTGGAAGAAAATACATTGATCATTGGGAGGTAATGGTGCAAGTGATTCAGGCAGTACAATTTTAGTACACAATTATAGATACTAGATGCATTGAGTGCACCTTGAGTATCAGAGACCGTGAGCACTGATATGTACATTGTGGAGTTATAAATTAAAAGGTGGAAATAAGATTTTATTTTTAGAATAATAGAGGAGTTGAGATTATGTCACCAAATTTTTGAGGATTTCAAATATGAATTCAACAAACATGGTTAAGGCTACAAAGATTTTAGAAGTGATTAAATTTTGTGTCGATGTTGAGTATCTAATTTGAGGAGGTATATACAATTCATTTTTAAGTTGATCGGGAAGTTAAACCTTGACGATTATTTTGAGGATTAATTTTATGGTAGATGAGAAATATGAATATTAATATATGAGTAGATGATATATATGTGTAAGGATCTGATGACTTGAGCATGATCGAGATGGCACTGCAGACTGACTTGGGTGTCCATCTAAAGTTGTATTGGAAAGAACAGTAAATAGTATGATGTGTTACACTTGGTGTGCACTGGAATGATGAGAACAAATAGTACGGACAACTATCGTAGGAACGAGAACTAGCAGTGGGTGTACTTATAGTAGAACAGAGAGACCTAAAGAGATAGAGGTATCAAACTTTACATGCATCATTTGACCTATAAACGTGTTAGAGGGTCTTGATATCCGATTTTGGTGTTAATAGACATGTGTGTGCAATATGGATATATTCATGGATCTTGTGGATAAATGACTAGTTGATATGGGTACCAGTGTACAGGAATAGGAATTAGTTAGTGAATGTGCTAGAGTTAAGTGTTTGTTAGAGATAGTAGATACTACAAGTAATATGGTAGCAGGTTCTTTTTCCTAATGTTCCCGTCTCTTGAATGATTGATTTCCCTAGTGCCGTAGTTCGTATTCATGATTTTCTTGTTAGAATATAGCTAGTAGTGCACCCTAACAGAGACTGAAATACCATGACAGAAGATACATGACCTATATATTTTCTTAGGATTGCATGGCTGTAGGTAGAATTTTCTTAAGCCATGATCATTAGGGTTTTGACCATAGCAAGGATCTATGACAAGGTTATGACTTGACAAAATGAGACAAGATGATTAGAAATTCAAGGATAAGCATTCATGAGTTGATATAACAAAATTGCTGGATCATTGGTTTTACAAGGATCGAGGTATGATTGAAATTTGAGGATAAACGCTAATTTAAATAAAGGATTAAAAATTTTAACATGGCAGAATTGATGATTGTTAATTTCAGGAAGGTTGATTGTGATATAATTTATCATTACAAAATTGAGGAAATTTGGAAAATTATCAGTATATATATTTGATTGCAATATAGTAATTTAAATTTTATTATTACGGACGTTGCATTTGAAGGATCCATAGGTGTCGCATTGTTAAGTATTTTGAGGAAAGAGGAGATCGAGGAATAAAATTATTGATGGACTAATGTTTGAATTCAAAACTTGTGGGACGAGATTACAATTATATATGTGCATAGATTAAAAATCAAATTTGAGGAGTGGATATTAAATTCCGAGTATTGAATTATTAAATAAAACTTTCGGAAAATTTTTGATAAAAATAGACCTTGATTTTATTTCGAGGATTTTTCGGAATGCAACAATTTCAGAATTTTGAAAAGTCGTGAAAAGACATTGTGGATTATAACCTGATTTCATGGATGATGAATTTAAATTTTGAGAGAAATAATAATGTGTATGATAAACACTAATATGAGGATTTTAAATTTCGAGGACGAAATTCTTTTAAGGTGGGTAGACTTGTCACTACCACATTCTGAAAACAGGGGTATTTTCGAATTTTTACAATATTTAAAATTATGTTATTTACAATTTATTAATTTCATGATAATGTATTTGATTTAAATAATTCGTGCGATGTGTAATTCAAAATATATAATTATATGCAGTGTTTATTATTTATGTTAGCTAGCAGACTAGACCTAGAAGCCAATAGATGAGCACCTGTCGGAATTATGGAATTTTGAGGTTAATTGTTTTATTTAGAATTAATTTATTGGAGGTGTAATTAATTGCTGTATTTTATTTAATATTTTGCGCTTTGCCTTTGCTTCGATATTTGGAGCACTATCCTGACTTTTGTCTTCCAACAAATTTCACAATCTTGTCCTAGACATGCCCGCCTTCCATTCTACTATTTTTGCAACTCATAATTGTGCTCTCTGTACATTGTTTCTAGCCGCACAAAAATCGTCGCGGACGTTTATTTTAAAATTCCTATTTTGTATCGTTGTGCGTTCCAATCGAAAATTGGAGGCCATCTTGACCTATTTTTCGTGCGGCCCAAATTAGGGTAATATCCTGTTCTGAGTCTTCTTCATTATTGGTATTGATGACTTGACCTGATTTTGGCCCCAAGTACTCCAAATTAATTGTTGAACACAACTTGCATTTATTTCTATTTAAATTGAGGATACCATTTTATCTGATTTTAAAATCCCAATTAATTCCAGTGCCCTGCAAATTCAGCCCGTACCAGTCTTACAGCACCCCCTGACCCTACAAAACATCGGACCCCGAATCGCCCGCCCAATTTTCGTTATTTTATGTGGTTGTGCAATTTCTCAAATTTAAGGGGGCTAAATTGCAAATTCGAATTTTTGGTGTAAACACCCATTTGATTAAACCAATTAGGGAGCCCTATTAATTTTTAATTAAACCTCATCCTCATTCCTACATGAATTATTTTTCCTCTTGACAAATCTGGGCCACTCATTCTAGGAGGTCAATCACCACCCTCCATCAATACCCACTCTCCCATATATATGTCACCTCAACACTTTTCCCTAGAAAACCCTAATCCCAAAAACAAGCCTCCACCTCCCCTCTCTCATACGTATGAAAATTTTTCTTCTCTTTCTTCCTTTCTTCCTTTCTTCTTCTCTTTTTCTTCTTCTTCTTCTTCTTCTTCTTCTTCTTCTTCTTCTTTGTCTCTTTTGAATTTAAATTAGAGAACAAAGGGGGGAAAAACCTGGCTACTGTTTACTCACCCCATCCCTACTGTTCCCGGCGGCCCACTCCGGCGGCCAAGCACGGCCGCTGGCTGCAGCTCCACGCTGCTCAGCACCCGCACGGCCTCCCCCTCCGCTGAACTCCTCTCGCTGGCAGCCGCTGCTCCCCATTCCTTCTGCTGCAGTCCGGCGACCGAGTCCCCCACTCCGGCTACTCCTCTCCCATCTCCTCCCCCTGTCGATCTCTTCCGGCGACCCCGCAGTTCCTGTTCATCCCTGTACTACCCCGACTTCCCTCTGCTGTACTCCTATTCTCTCCGGCGGCTCCCCCTCTGCCATCCCGCTGCTGCTCCCCACTCCATCCATCCTTCCATCAATTTCCGACCTCCTTGCTCCATCCCCTCCATCCTTCCTACAGCCGGCAGTACACCCACCACCACCATCATCAGCAAACAGTCCGGCGCCCCCTCTGAACCCCGGGCCTCCACTCACGGCGGCCTGCAGCATCTTCCCCGACCCTCCCTGCTGTACTTCCATCCCACCTGAAGTTTAACTCCGGTGGGCGGTGCCTTGGCGACGGGCACGATAGAGGTGTCGCTTCATCGACGACCGACAAGAGTTTCCTCTCAGTGATCATCTCGTGATGGCTAATTCCTCGGGGATGATCTTGACTTCTTCTCAGTGCTCAGGCGAGCAGCGACCGGTTCTAGACAACGGCGAGCGGCTAGGCGAGTTCCTCGACGAGATCTTCTCCACGGCGGAGAATCGAGGGAAGACAGCGGCAATCGACAACCTCCCCCGGCTCTAACGACTTCTATATGGGCCAACAGTGCTCGACTGATTTCTCCTGAGGAGTTGTGATACTCCAATGGAATCAAACACAGCAGCAGCAAGCATACGGCTTCACATAAGAAATTGAGGTGTAATTCCCTATTTTGCCTTCCCTTCTTACTCTTTTTATGTGATGCATACATAAGGTTATTTATTGTATAATTAGGTAGTACACGTATAGGTAGTAGTGTATATATAGATATAGACTTGTATTATTGTTGGTTATATACGTATTGAGATATGAGTTAAAATATAAGCATTTTACAACCTAACTTATTTTATGTAAATGTACGCATATGCAAATTATGTACATATGTTCAGCTTTGTATATAAATTTGTGTGTGTATACATGTTTTAGTATAGCCACAACTTTATATAAGTAAATTTTGTTAGCAATTTCTAAATATATAATATATTCCATTATAATGTGCCAAATACTTAGTATGTACTAAATTCATTAATTGCTTAGTAATGACTTAATTAGTATAAATGTATATATATATATATATATCTTGTACATACAATTAATGTATTGTATTTGTATTTAATGTGATGTACTAGTATTAGTATATATTTTAATAATAACATTGACAATATACATATATATATATTTTAAAATGTATTTTAGCATATGTATGAGTATACATATATAATGTTCAACTAGTATAAATCAAAATATGTATTTAAAAGATATATATATATATATATATATATATATATATATATATATATATATTGTAAATACATTTAAATTGGTGCATGTATATATATTGTAAGTATTAATGATAATTAATAATATGTGTATTTATATACGTATCCCTACTAGATGACCCTAGTTGACTAGTGCCATACCTGGCAGAGCCCCTGAGTTCATGTATTTGTGATGTGTTAGTGTAGCACCTGATGCAAATGTTGTATTTGATATATTTTAGGACTGTTGGTTCCTCCAGACGATACTCTGGGACAGGACATTGGTTTTACCAGCTAAGGACCCAAGGCGAGTACATTCTCTGATTAGTTTCTAATATATGATATCTCCTATGTTCACTGTATCTAGTATAAATATCCATGTTCTTGACACATTGATTACACGGATTGGTATACACGGATCTCGTCATGAGATGTTATTCCTTATTCATGGTGTAGCTTGTACAAGACTTGTTTCCTTGATATCTTGTGCATGTACAGACACTGAGACCCGGGGAGATTTGCTACCTTCCTAGGGAATCCCGTGCCATAGCGTACCATGATTGGATCTACTATACCAGTCGGGGGTTTTGGGAAGTACTTTAGTGTAGATATGTGATCATACCCAACTTTATATGCACCATAGCTCACCCCACATCTCACGTCGGGTGCGGCCTGACCAATTACATGTTTCCTCACTGTTACATCGGTTAGCCCTACTAACCCATGTAATGAGTTTACATGCCTCCTCACTGTTACATCGGTTAGCCCTACTAACCCATGTAATGAGTTTACTAGTCCCAAGCCGATCACATGTTAAAGCTAGTACTCACACACTTAGTCTTAGATTTCTTGCTCATGGACATATTGTTTCTTTTCCTGCAGTCACTTACAGTATTTCCAGTATTTCTTTCATTGTACATTTCTCGTGCCTATACATGCATCTGGTATATTTCCATCTAGAACTGCTACATAGTTTATGTCATTTATATAAGAACTGCTATTTAGAGATGTACTTTGCTCCTTCCTGACTGGAAAATATTTTTCCAGACTGTGACCTTAGTAGACTGGTTCCGACACTTGAGGATTGGAAGTTAATGATTGCAGATGATTATTGTGTCATTAGACTTGTGATGTATTCTTTTATTTCTTCATTTTCCTATCGTGCTGTAGTTGTGATTGAGTATTTTTTATTTATCTTATGATATCCAAGTCTCCTTATGGAGTTGGATACTAGCGTGAGATTGTTTAGATAGTACTTGACCTAGACAGCGTTCTACCGCCGATGCTGCGGCGTAGGCTGGACGTACCCACGCTCTCGTGCCCCTAAACCGGGTGCGGGTCGTGACACGACACGCTGACACGTGAATTCAGGTTTCACGGAGCCCTGTTCAGGTACTCATTTCTCTCTCCTCGCTGCCCCGTTTTTGATTCCGTCAGTTATGACACGAACCCTGCGTGACCCTCTCGGTGTCCGTGTAACCCGCTCGGTACATCGCGTCCTGTGGTGATCGCGAACCGCGATCCAAAAACAGGAAAACCAACGCCCTGTTTTACCCCGGAACTGAGTACGTCCCGCCAAACGGGACGACTTGGTCGCGTGCGGTCTTTACCGATATGTGTGCGCCATAGATACGGACGTGTGGGTTTCGCAGAAGTTAATTTGGATGTGCGTGCACACCGGAATCAACACGTATTCGCCGACAACGCCCCGTATCCGTCCTTTCTGGTTCTCGCTGTAACTTAGTGTACACATGTCGGATCGAGACGAAACTTGTGCCATCGGACTCGTAGCAATACGCTGGTCCTGTGACCCAAGTTTGGTTCAATTCTGAGAACGTTGACAAAATCGTGTATCGTGGGCCCCACAGGCTCCACTTGACAGGCGATTTTGTGATCGGCTCATCGGAATCCAATTCTGAAAGTTCCATTGGGTTCGTATCATCGTTCCTGACTCATTGACACTAAGTTTCATAGATTTGAAGACCTTTGATCCTGACACATTTTCGGAGCAAAGCGGCCCACATGTGGACCCCGCTTTGACCAGAAACTGTCATTTTCGCCCCTGTTTCCAAATTGGACTCAAGGACAGGCATTTTTAGCTGATTAATATTTTTTGGATCTGATGATGATATTTATTTTAGCAACCGGAGTACTCCCTACAATTTCCACTCCTGCTAGAGCTACAATTGGAGCCGGAACCCCAGGCAAGTGTACCTTGCCAATCTCTGTAGTTTTTGCTACTTATTTCCTTGACATATATACTTGTTATATATGCTTAAACCAAGGACCGTGTGACTTACTTAGCATCCGATTACAGTCGGATGCCAACACCGTACGCGGCGTTGTGTAACGTCATCTAGAGATGGATACCGAGACCCTATACTTCTCGTACTTGCATTATCAAGTACGTTATACCCAGGACACCTGACACTATTCATGATACAGAATTGTCCTGAGATATTCATGGTGATTCTGTACAGGATACAGTTTTCATGACTTATTCCTTTGCTTAGATATTATATGACTGGATGCATTAGTTATGATCTTACGTGACATGGACATGGGGCCACATGGACATGAGACGTATGATTACATTGGGTGGGGAGAGACACACAGGCTACAGGTTGATTATATATTATGCCAGCATCTCAGTCTCTCTCCGAGCTAGACAAACCACATGATATCACTGCTACCGGCTCCCAGACACAGAGCTTGTAGTGGTTTCAGCCTGAGTTATAGTGCTGCTCTCATCTTGCATATCACTTAGCTGGTTATATTTTTACCCTATTGTTTCATTTATTTGCTACACTGTATTATCTTTGGCTTGTATTATCTGTACCTTGCTATGTCCCCTGAGGACCTGGATCTGGATTATGTCCCCAGGATTAGCAGCGGAGATCCACCCCGAGATATTCAGGACAGGAGCATTATCAGGAGCAGAAGCAGAAACAGGTGCATACAGTAGAGCAAAACCAGGAACCGAAGACTAGGTGATTGCCATAGATTTTTCTGAGTATATGTTTCTTCCATACTCAGTTTATGATGTTCTTTACATTCTTATTTAAATGAAGAATTGTAACAGACTTGATTATCGGGTTGTTCCCCGATTTAAATTACTTATGACTTGATGATTGATGTTTATATTCTTTTTATTGAGATTGTTATATTCATTCTGTGGATGAGATCAGTAGACCCTGACTGTTGTATTACAGCTTAAGTACATCCTGATAGATCCATTAAATTGGGTTTGTCCATCGGTGTGTGCTGCTGGCCTTGCCACGTATCTAGTCCCTCGATATTTTGGGACTGGGGCGTGACAGGAGTAAGAGTTGGTTATGTGATCAAAGCTAAACAGTATTCATGTGTATGTCGGTTATGCAACTCACGCATAACGGAGTTATCGTAGATTATTTATTTGCAACCTAAGTCGATCACATAATGAACTTGTGCTCAAGGCACTTAGCTAGTATTTCTATTTTTTCACATGCAGTTACTTCTCCACTACTTGTATTATTCTCCAGTTTTATATTGTAGCTACTTTATTTGCTCCATCATGTATTTATTTTCTGTGCATCTTGTATACTTTTCTATTGCTAGTCATATACACCTTACCATGTATTTGGAGTTGCTTTCAGAGTTATGTACTTCGCTCCAGTCCTGATTGGGCATATTTTTTTCAGAGGATCCTGAGGATTTCTGCCCGACATTCTACGGGTCGGGCGTCGAGGAGTGTTGTGACCCCGAGACTGAGGAGGTGCCCATCGAGGAGATGCCATTAGCACCCTAGTTAGCTAGGTGAGTTTTCCTGTGTTGTTTCCAGTTGATTATTTTAGATGACTGTATTATTATTTTGCTGTTGTGAGATATTGTATACTTGGATTATATATTTGGATATTATACTTGCTCTTTGTTTCTTATTTCGTTGTGGATATCGTATCGTGCTTTTACTATTTCCCTAGTTATTGTGATTAAGACACACACATATATATATATATTGCGTGGTTGCCCTCTTTTTGGAGAGGTTATATTGACAGGTTTTGTGAGATAGACATTGTGACCTAGAACGAACCTTTACAGCGTTCTACCGCCGATTCTGCGACATAGGCTGGACGTACCCACGACTCATATCCAATTTTTTTAGGTGCGGATCATGACACATTTTTGGTGGTGGCCCATGCAGGTCTAGTTTCTAGGTTTACCTGTAATAGGATATAGGATGAGAGAGTGTGTGCTTAATCACAACTAGGACCCTTCCTGATTTCTTTTGCTATTTTTAATTTTTTCTAAAATTGTTTTTTTTTGCAATATTATTGTCCTTCTTTGATGATATCGTATCTTGTGCCGTATTGACTTCTTTTGATCTGTGTTCAGGATGCCTCCGAAGATACGGTCCCAGCGCACCGTTCCAGTAGCTGCCACCGAGAGGTCTGCCACCTCTCGTCCTGCTCGACTTCAGTCGGTCGCTACCCGCTCCACTCGCCACTCCTGCGGTCGAAGGAGCATCCATTTCTCTCGGAGATCCTCTTACTCCTATCGATCTGAGAGCTACACCAGTTGTTCCGGTGGTACCTCCTCGACCACCGCCTGTACCAGTTGATGCCACGCAGTTGTTTGCATTCTTCAGAGAGATGATGGATGCGCAGCACCGCCAGGTGGATGTGATGAGTATGGGCATTGAGAATGCTCACCAGGTGGCTATGAGGGCGGTAGACATAGTGGCCAGGTCCAGCCATAAATAGAGCAGGCTCAACATCCGAGGCCGGGTACCATTATCGACTTTCAGAGGATGCGGCCCAAGAAGTTCTGGGGTACGGAGGGGATCCTGTACGCGGATGACTGGATCGAGCACAATGAGGGCATCTTTAGGTTGGCACTAATCCCGGCCAGTATGCGAATTGAGGCAGCGGGCAGCCAGATGTTCGATCTTGCCCTTACTTGGTACCGCACAGATACGAGGATAGTAGTACCGGGACTGAGTTGGGAGGCTTTCAAGAAGCTTTTAAAGGAGAAGTTTTTCTCGGATGTGGCCCTCAGTGCTTTGGAGAGCCAGTTTGAGGCACTCGTCCAAGGAAGCATGCTGGTGGACGAGTATGCAGTAGAGTTCTGCCGTCTGGGCAGATTTGTTGAGGGTTTGACCGCAAAAGTTTTACAAGGGTTTAGTCATGGCGGTCAAGTCCTTGACTAGGAGTGACCGCGAGGCGACCTTCGAGCAGATTGTGAGCGATGCTCAGAGGGCTGAGGACGACTTGGAGCTAAAGACCAAGAGGAGCAGAGATGTTTCTGGAGAAGGCAACAGTGCAGGCCCAGCCAAGAGGCCGTTCTAGCAGACTCAGCAGCACCAGGGTTAGGGTCGTACGCCCTTCCGGCAGGCGCCCCAGCAGCAGAGGCAGGGACAGCAGTAGGGTCAGAAGTAGCCCATCATTTGCCTTTTCTGTAGTAAGTCAGGGCATGGTTGGGACATTTGCAGAAAGAGGCTAGGCAAATGTTTGTTATGTGGCGTAGCAGATCACCAGCCGAAGGATTGCCCTTCAGCACTTGCTCGTACAGCTCAGGGCGAAGGAGCCGCTCAGAGGGGACCAGCCAGAGCGCCTGCAGCACAACAAAGAGGACAGCCTTTGCCGACTCAGCAGCAGAGGTTTGCTCAGCACCAGCAACAGCACCGAGGAGGACAACAAAGCGAGATTTTGCCCTGACCGTAGACGAGGCCGAGCCCGTTGGTGATGTGATCTCAGGTTCTGTTCTTCTTGATTCCATTCAGCACTTATTTTATTTGATTTCGGTGCTTCCCATAGCTTTGTGTCTGTATCTTTTGCTGTTAGATACCATCTTGTTGTTGAACCTTTAGCTAGACTCTGCAAGATCATGACCAGGGATGGCATCATTCTAGTAAGTGATGTCTGTAGAGACCGAAGAGTTACCTTGGGAGGCCGGGAGTTGAGTGTGTGCCTACTCGTACTGCCACTTCCGAGCTATAATATTGTACTCGGGATGGATTGGTTGAGTATGCATTGTGCTAGTATAGATTATCGTGGAGGCAGAGTATTGTTTAGTCCGTCGGGTAAGCCAGAGTTTCAGTTTGCCTGAGGAGCAGCGGAGTAGAGCGAAGGAGTCTTCTGCGGAGCCCTGGTGGTAGAGCCGAGGTTGCTACATCCACTAATAGCAGAGTTCATGGATGTCTTTCCGGAGGAGTTGCCAGGGTTACCTCTGGACAAAGATTTGGAGTTTTCTATAAACTTGGTGCTAGGCGCGGAGCCGATATCCTAGCACGTCTATAAAGTTAGCAACAGTGAGCTGATAGAGTTGAAGAAGCAGGCGGATGAGCTTCAGGACAAGGGATTTATCAGATCTAGTTCTTCTCCGTGGGATACTCCGGTACTTTTTATACCGAAGAAGGATGGGTCGATACGGATGTGTATCGACTACAGGGCTCTGAACAACCTCACAATCAAGAACAAGTATCCGCTTCCACGTATTGGTGATCTTTTTGACCAGTTTAGTGGAGCGAGGGTGTTTTCCAGGATTGATCTAAGGACAGGCTACCACCAGGTGAAGGTCAGGTGGGAGGATATTTCGAAGACAGCTTTTTGGACCAGGTATGGACAGTATGAGTTCATGGTGATACCGTTTGGGTTGACTAATGCCCCGGCAGTGTTCATGAATCTGATGAACAAGGTGTTCCATCAGCATTTGGACAGGTTTGTAGTAGTGTTTATAGATGATATCTTGTTGTATTCGAAGACCCCAGATGAGCATGAGGAGCATCTGAGGATAGTATTGGAGACTCTCAGGAAGGAGAAGCTTTATGGAAAGCTCTCGGAGTGTGAGTTCTTTCTTGACAAGGTTGAATTCCTTGGTCATGTGGTGACTGGAGAGGGGATCTCGGTGGATCCGAGAAAGATCGTGGCAGTTGAGACATGGAGTGCTCCGAGTTCAGTAGCCGAGGTCAGGAGTTTCCTGGGACTGGCAGGTTACTACAGGAGATTTGTTCAGGATTTTTTTCGGATTGCAGAGCCGTTGTCCAGGCTGACTCGGAAGGACGTGGAGTTTGTTTGGTCAGAGGAGTGCCAGATCGCCTTTGATGAGCTGAAAAGGAGGTTGACGACAGCTCCAGTGTTGACGTTGCCATCAGGATCTGGAGGATTCACTATCTATAGTGATGCATCGGGGAAGGAACTGGGTTGTGTGTTGCAGCAGAATGGGAGGGTGATTGCCTATGCTTCTAGGCAATTATGTCCTCATGAGAAGAACTATCCTACCCACGATTTGGAGTTGGCAGCGGTCATCTTTGCTCTGAAGTTATGGAAATACTATTTATACGGAGAGCGTGTGGAGATCTTCACAGACCACAAGAGCTTGAAGTATGTGTTTACCCAAAAAGAGCTGAACATGAGACAGAGGAGATGGTTGGAGTTGATGAAAGACTTCGACATATTATTGCAGTACCATCCAGGAAAGGCGAACGTAGTTGCGGATGCGCTAAGCAGGTATCTGGTAGCTATCTGCCTGACTACAGATCGTTATCTTCTGGCATATCTAGAGAGCTTGGGCATTGAGGTAATAGTGCCTGAAGTTGAGATGCAGATGTGAGGACTGCAGATTCAGTCAGAGTTGGTAGACCGGATCAGGGCTACACAGTTTGAGAATGAGTCCCTAAGGAGCATCAGGGCGTAGGTTCAGATTGGATTGTCAGATGACTTCACCATTGCTGATGATGGTTCTTTGCGGCACGGTACCAGGTTGTGTGTGTCGAGTGGATCATTGCACGAGGAGGTTCTTCAGGAGGCACATCGATCCCAGTACTCTATGCATCCAGGTGCCAACAAGATGTATAGAGATCTGAGACAGCATGTATGGTGGTACGGGATGAAGCGGGAGGTAGTGCGCTTCGTATCTCGATGCTTAGTGTGCCAGCAGGTGAAGGCAGAGAGGCAGAGGCCAGGAGGTTTGCTCCAGCCGTTACCCATTCTGGAGTGGAAATGAGAGCAGGTGACCATGGATTTTGTTACTCGACTTCTCTGTTCTCCAGGAGGGAAGGATGCGATTTGGGTCATCGTAGACAGGTTGACCAAATTGGCCCACTTTCTACCATTCAAAGTGGGTATGTATACGGAGAGACTAGCAGAGATGTATGTGCCCCAGATAGTCAGATTGTATGGAGTTCCTGTGAGCATAGTATCAGACCGGGACAATCGCTTTACTTTATATTTCTGGAGGAGTCTGCAGGCTAGCTTGGGCACCCAGCTCAAGTTTAGTAGTGCATATCACCCACAGACAGATGGTCAGTCAGAGAGGACCATTCAGACACTTGAGGACATGCTTCGCACTTATGTTCTGGATTTCAGAGGCTCTTGGGAGGATCACTTGCACTTGGTAGAGTTTGCTTACAATAACAGCTACCAAGCCAGTATCGAGATGTCACCATTCGAGGCATTGTATGGACAGAGGTGTCACACTCCGTTATCATAGGATAATGTAGGCGAGAGAGCTTTGCTTGGCCCGGAGATGGTGGTTGATACAGCGGAGAAGGTCAAGCTCATTAGAGATTGTCACGCCCCAGTCCCAAAATATCGAGGGACTAGACACGTGGCATTGGCCAGCAGTACACACCGATGGACAACCCATTTTAATGGATCCATCGGGAATACTTAAGCTGTAATGTAGGTCTACAACAATAAGTCAAAAACTAATCTCATCCACACACATAATAGTAAGAACAACAGCAATTAAAGGAAAGTACATCAATGTCCAGTCACAACAGAGTATGTCGGGGAACAACCCGATAAAAGTCTAAACTCTGGTTCATCAGACCAGAATAAAGGAGTCCATAATAAAGTATCTGATGATTACAAATAATATAAACTCAAGAAAAGTCTTCAGCCATCACCTCTGCTTCTGAGTTAGGTTCTCCTTCAGCAACAGCTTCTGGTACAGCTTCAGCTCCTGTCCCGTAAACCTCGGGATAATGCTCTTCTGCTAAACCTGGGGACATCATCCATTCCAGGTCCTCAAGGGACATAGCAAGGTACAAATAATACAAGCCAAGAATAGATGCAGTGAAATAGAAAATAAAATAAATAGGGTAGCTACATAACCATCTATGTGAAAATGCAACTGAGAGCAACACTAGTACTCAGGCTGAGACTGCTACAAGCTCTGTGTCGGGGAGCCGGTAGCAGCAATATCTAGTAGTGGTCTAGCTCTGCTCGAGAGTCTACAACCTCACAATAGTAATATATATATATGGAACAGCCTGTAGCCTGTGTGTCTCTCCCCACCCAATGTAACCACACGTCTCATGTCCATGTCACGTGAGATCAGAGCTAATGCAACAGTCATAAACTAAGAATATAATAACTATGTCCATCCTGTATCCTATACAGAATCACCTTGAATATCTCAGGAAGATTATGTCAATATAAGGTGTCAAGTGTCCTAGGTTATGATGTACTTGATAAACAAGCACGAGAATATAAAGGGTTTTGAATGTCCATCACTAAATGACATACACAACTCCGCGTGCGGGGTTGGCACCCAACTGTAATCGGACACTAAGTATGTCATACGGTCCTAGGTTATAGCATGTACTATAGTCACAGAAAATAAAGCAAGAGAACAAAATGAACTAATAAATTGCAATTTATGGCAAGGTACACTTGCCTGGGGTTGGAATACCAGCAGCGGTCCCTGTAACAGTGGGTTCAGCAATAACTCCTCCAAAAGCTGAAATGAGTATTACCAACAGTCTCAGAATATATGAAATAGTTAGAAACGCCTCTCCTTAAGTCCAGTTTGGACACAAGGTCAAAAATGACATTTCTGGGCCAAAGCGGGTCCATATGTGGGCCGCTTTGCACCGAAAACTGAGTCAGGGTCAAAGGTCTCCGAATCAGTCTAACTTAGTGTCAACAAGTCAAGAACGTTGATACAAACCCAACGGAACTTCCAAAATTTGATTCCGATGAGCCGTTCTCAAAATCGCCCGTCGGTTGGAGCTTGTGGGGCCCACGACATGCGATTTTCTAACGTTCTCAGAATCGAACCAAACTTGACCCACAGGACCAGCGTATTACTACGAGTCCAATGGCGTAAGTTTTGTCTCGATCCAATATGTATACACTAAGTTACAGCGAATTACAGAAAAGTCGGATACGGTGTGTTGTCCGCGGATACGCACTGATTTCGGTGTGTACGCACATCCGAATCAGCTTCTGCGAAAACCTGCACGTTCGTATCTATGATGCTCACGTATCGGTGAAGACCGCACGTGACCAAGTCGTCCCGTTTGGCAGGGCGTACTCGATTTTGGGGTAAAACAGGGCTAAGTTTTTCCTGTTTTTGGATCGCGGTTCGCGATCACCACAGGTCGCGATGCCCCGAGCGGGTTGCACGGGCACCGAGGGGGTCATACAGGCTACGCGATGAAATTTATGGGATATGAAACAGAGCTACGAGTAGGTAGTTATGGGTACCTGAACATGGCCTGAAATCCAAGTGCGAATCGTGTCCGACACGTGTCTGAACTAGGGCTGTGTCCTGGATCCGTGTCCAAGCCGTGTCCGGGTTCTGGAAAGCCGCTGTGTCTGGGGCAGCCGTGTCCGGCTAGGTCAGAGGTGCGTCGACGCTGCACGGCACTGGGCGGAGGTCGGCTAGGCTCTAGGATTCCTCGAGGAGGCTGGACGGCACCCAGTTTAGTCGGCCGGAGGAGAATCGGCTCGGCCGGAGCTCGATCAGGTCTGACGGCGGCTCTGGTAACGGGGAAAGAAGGGAACGGAGTTGGTCGAGGTTCTGGAGGAGGGCGGCCAGCTGGAGGTGCGTCGATGGGAGGTGGTCGACTGAGCTAGGGCGGCCAGACAAGGTGGGTGGTGGCGTCGGTTTCTCAAGAGGATTTTCGGCCGGCTGCTACGGGCTTTTATAGCGGGATTGGGGAGAAGAAGAGCCGGAGGTTGCCGAAAGGGGAAGAGAACAGGTCGCTCGTTCCAGGGAAGGGAACGGTGGCGGTCGGCGGTTGAGGGAGCCGAAGATAGAGCGTCGCCGGCGGCGGTAACGGCTGCCGGAGGAATTCGAACGATTAGGGGTTAGGGATTCACACAGTTCGGGTCGGGCCGGTTGCTGGCGGGTCGGGTCTGACCCGGATCCGACCCGCTAGCCTGAGCGGTCCGGGTTGGTCAGACCGGCCGGTCCGGTCCTGTTTAATCACTGGTTTAGCTTGGTTTATTAATTAATTTAGTTTAATTAATCAGTTAATTTTAATAATAGTTTTTAATGCTTTAAAAATTCATCCGAAATCCAATAAATTCTCGAAAAAATACCCCATGTCCGGTTTTTAATTTTACACTAGAAAATATAATTTTTATTACATTTTAATATTATTTAATATCTTTTTAAAAATCATTTTAATTAGTCTACCTTAGTTTAGAATTACAGAAAATGCTAATTAAATTCCAGAAAATTAAATTTAAAAATTCTTAAAATTTTCAGGTGATTACAGAGATATACTTTGGGTAGCATAGGACAGGCAGCGGTATTGGGCCGATAGCCACCAGAGACCTTTGGAGTTCGAGGTATAGCTTAGAATTTAGATTTTGTTCTTGTGTTTGCTTGTGATTGCTTATTTTAGATAAGTGCTGAGACCTTGTTTGTGTTAGGTTGGAGATCTGGTGTTCCTGAGGATTTCTCCGACGCGGGGCCCTATTCGCTTTGGTGGAGGCGGAAAGCTTAGCCCACGTTTCATCGGAACCTTTCGCATCCTTGAGAGGGTCGGCGCTGTGGCGTATAGGCTAGATTTGCCTCCTACGCTAGAGGGAGTTCATGATGTGTTCTACGTGTCGTAGTTGAGATGGTATGTGGCGGATCCCAGTCACGTATTGGATCAGTCAGAGATCGTGGTGGGCCATACTCTTAGCTATCCAGAGCAGCCGGTGGAGATTCTGGATCGGCGGGAGAAGGTGTTGAGGAACCAGACTATTTTCTTGGTTCGCGTCGCGTGGAGGCATCACTCTCCAGGTGAGTTGACCTGGGAGAGGGAGGATGAAATGCGTGAGCGATACCCTTATCTTTTTGAGCCTCGAGGTATGGTTCTTTTCTTTTCCTTTCATTTATGTCCTAGTTTCGTCTTTTTAATTTCGAGGACGAAATTATTTTAAGGAGGGTAGGCTTGTCACTACCCGATTCTAGAAAATATGATTATTTTTTTATTTTTATTTGGTAAATTATGTATTATTTATAATTAATTATAATTATATTTAATTGATGGTTGTATTATTTTTTATTTGGTAGTTTTAGGGTTTTGGCTAGTCTGGACCCATGTCAGACCCTAGTGGACCCATGTTCGACCCAACCAACACCCTTGTGAGGCTTATTTTTAGGTTTAAAATATTTATTATATTTTATTTTAGTTAGTTGGAGAAATTGGGAGTTAGTTTGAGTACTTTTGGAACCCCAAACCCAAAACCCAAGTTGCATGTCTAGAGGGGAGGGCATTTTGGTCATTTGGGCATTATGTATCCCCTTTTTACTTGCCATGGCCGGTTCCCCCAACCTTCCCAGACTCGGAGCAGCATCCCCCCCCCCCCATTCTTCACTTCTTCTTCTTCTTCTTCTTCTTCTCCTTCTTCTTCTCCACTCTTTTCTTCTTCTTCCTTTCTTCTTTCCACTTCCAAGCAAGTAAGTATTCTTATTTTTTTTCCTTCCTTCTTCCATTTCTTCTATTTATGTGAACCCTAACCCTACATTTTTCTCTAACCTAGGTGTTTAGATCCTAGACTTAGTGTGGAGGCTTGATTTGGAAGCTTGGAGCTTGAGGGAGGTGATTTCAAGAGTTTTGGAGACTTTGGCCTTGGATTCCCACTCCCAAGAGGTAAACCCTAACTTTTCTCTTACTAATTGCTCTTATATAGTATAATTAGTGATTTAGAACCTTCCTAGACCCTAAGGCTACCCGTGGAAGGAAGTTGGAATAAGTTGGGTTGTGTTTGTAGACTTTGACATTAGGTTTTGTGTCAATTTTGGGTAAAATCCGAGATTGGTCCAATTTTGGATGATGCTCTAGGTTAGACGGACCTAGGTAGATGTGCTCGAGTGTCTTGAGGGTTAGTACGCATCTCCGTTCGGAAACGTGAAGTCGTGTCGCGGAGAAATGGGCGTTTCGGGCATTTTAGAAGTTTTTGTCGTCGTCGGTTCTATGTGTGTGCGCATTTTTGCCACGGACCTAGAATCGATGAGTTAGCTTTTTTTTTAGGATCTAAACATTGTTTAGAACCTGTGGATAAATTTTGGGCCGATTTCGAGTATGTTTGGTGTGCGTTTCAGGAGGTTGTGCGAACCGCACACCACGTGTTCGTCAAAATGATCGAACGACCATTTCGACTTGGTTTCTTAGTTTCGGGCTTGTGTGCTCGTTGGATTAGCTTTGGGGAGTGTGTGCTAGAGTTCTCGGGTTATATTTTATATATATATGTGTGTTTGTGTGCGTAGGGGTCGTTGGGCGTGCGTTGGTGAGTGTTGTGAGTGTTGTGTTGTGTGTTGTGTATTAGAGTGAGTTGTGTATTAGAGTGTGTATATATGATTATATATATATATATATATATATGTATGTGTGTCTCTATATATGTGTATATATATATATATGTGTGTTTGTATATCTATATGAGTGTGTGTATTTATATATATATGCTTGTGTATATATAGATCTATAAGTGTTTGTGTATATATATATATATATATATGTGTGTGTGTGTGTGTGTGTGTGTGTATGTATATATATATATATATATATATATATATATATATATATATGTGTGTGTGTGTGTGTGTATGTGTGTGTGTGTGTGTGTGTATGAGTATGTGTATATAAAAATGTGTCTTTATATATATATATAGATATGGGTTTGTATATACATGTGCGTGTGATTGTATATATATGTGTGTGTACCTATATGTATTAGTGTGTGAGTGAGTATGTATATTTATATATAGTTGTGTGTATATATATATGTATGTTGGTGTATATATATATGTGTATGTGTGTGCGTGTTTTTGTGTGTGTGTGGTGTGTCGAGTATTACAGCGAGGCAGCGAGAGAAGAGCGCGCTACAGTGCACAGCAGGGCAGCAGCAGCAGCATTTGTAGCGCAGCAGCACCAGCTAGGCGAGGCCTGGGTAGCAGCAGTTATGAGAGGGAGAGGGAGATCTATGTATTATCTAGATAGATAGATGAATAGATAGATAGATAGATGAATAGATAGATAGATAGATAGATAGATAGATAGATAGATAGATGAATAGATAGATAGATGGATAGATAGATAGATAGTTATATATATATATATATATATATATATATATATATATATATATATATATATATATATATATATATATATATATATATATATATATTAGCCTATACATATAGGTAGGTATATATCTATATGCTTAGATAGTTAGCTAGAGGGGTGTTAGTGAGAGATGAGGGATATCTCAATACCTTGAAATATCAAGGTATCTCAATACCTTGAGATACCCAAGGTATTGAGTATCGGAGCGGAGTTTTTGAGCAATTGCCTAGGAATAGGTTTAGAGTTATTTTTATATGTATATATGTATATATTTACGCGTGCTAGCATAGGTTTTAGCGGATTTAGGCGGGGTGCGTGGCCTAGGTTGAGATATCGGATACCGAGGGTATCCCAATATCTCGAGGAGGCGAGTTTGAGGGTTTACTAGCTTAATGAGCTAGTTTTGACCTAAAATTTTAGGGGCACCCTAGTTTGACCTAGCATTGACGATAATTATCCCCGTTGACCATAAAAGTCAACGTTTGACCTAGTTTTGACCTAAAGTTGACTTTTTGGATCATAGGTTGACTTTTTGACCCAAATTTCACCGGTTTGACTCGTTCGACCTAGAATAACCCTAGAATCTTATTTCTAGTTATTTTATATCAGTTTAAATCTATAGAACCCTGTTTAATCTTGCTTTTTACAATAGGTTCTTGCGACGCCAGTCCGGATCTCGATCCTCATCAGTTGCTCAGGACGTCAGGCGAGTACCTATCTCTGATTATTTCTATTTTATGATAGTATTTATATTACCTGTTCTAGAACTGTAATACTTGATTCTGATACATTATTTCATAAGCTGGTACTAGTAGATCCCGTCATGAGATGCTATCCCCCTTACCGTGTTCAGCGGGTACTCTATTACGTGTATTTCATCATGTGATTTGGGTATTGATTCTCATGTGCTATCATGTGCTTCTTGTGCTCTTGCCTTTATATGCGTGAGCTATTTATCATATACGTAGTGTATCGTGGTTGGATCCAAGAGTATTAGTGGGAAGGAGAGTAGGAGTTGGTTATGTGATCAAAGTCAAACAGTATTCATATGTATGTCGGTTATGCAACTCATGCATAACGGAGTTATCGTAGATTATTCATGTGCAACCTAAGACGATCACATAACGAACTTGTGCTCAAGGCACTTAGCTAGTATTCATGTTTTCTCACATGCAGTTATTTCTCCACTACTTGTATTATTCTCCAGTTTTACATTGCAGCTACTTTATCTGCTCTATCATGTATTTATTTCCCGTGCATCTTGTATACTTTTCTATTGCTAGTCATATACACCTTACCATCTATTTGGAGTTGCTTTCAGAGTTACATACTTTGCTCCAGTCCTGACTGGGCATATTTTTTCCAGAGGATTTCTGCCCGACATTCTACGGGCCGGGCGTCGAGGAGTGTTGTAACCCCGAGACTTAGGAGGAGTCCATCGAGGAGACGCCATTAGCACCCTAGTTAGCTAGGTGGTTTTCCTGGGTTGTTCCCAGTTGATTATTTTGGATGACTGTATTATTATTTTGCTGCTGTGAGATATTGTAGACTTGGATTGTATATTTGGATATTATACTTGCTCTTTGTTTCTTGTTTCGTTGTGGATATCTTATCGTGCTTTTACTCTTTCCCTAGTTATTGTGATTGAGACACATATATATATTGCGTGGTTGCCCTCCTTTTAGAGAGGTTATATTGATAGGTTTTGTGAGATAGATATTGTGACCCAGAACGAACCTTTACAGTGTTCTACCGCCGATTCTGCAGCATAGGCTGGACGTACCCACGACTCATGCCCAATTTTTTGGTTGCGGGTCGTAACACGTTTTGGCAAACATTTTCCAGCACGACCCCGAGCTTTCCTCGTACATGAGGCCATGTGTCAAGATGACAAAAATTATGCGTCAACTCAGCAGAATGTGGGTTATGAGTTACCAAATTAAAGTACGCGCACAATGGCAAACATAGTGTGTATTTCTTATTTATGTGCGCACACCCACATAACTATTTTTTGTGTTATAAATACATGATGAGTGCTATCCTATAGTGTCACTCCCCTTTCTCGGCGTAGTTGAAGTGCACCTGGTTTTGGCGGACTTTTAGTGTACTTTCTTGCTTAGCGTACTTTGTGCGCATCCCTGTGTGACCGGTCGGTTTTGAGGTCGGCATACACTTGTTGTCCTTGTTTGGATAGGGTTTGTGATGTGTGTATGTGTGTGTGTGTATGTGTGTGTGTGTGTGTGTATATATATATCATTTTCTTCTTTCTCTTTCCTCATTATTTGCATTCTCTTTTTTTTTCATAGGGAAGTACACCTTGCAAATATGAAGAAACATGATTTTGATATAGTATATATTTTATTGTTTTAATTAGTTCTT
Organism: Iris macrosiphon; assembly: GCA_036927795.1. Taxonomy (NCBI): domain Eukaryota; kingdom Viridiplantae; phylum Streptophyta; class Magnoliopsida; order Asparagales; family Iridaceae; genus Iris; species Iris macrosiphon. The sequence continues at coordinate 26,989,865 of JAYESA010000017.1, forward strand.
TGTGTGCATGTGATGTTCTTGATCATGGTTACATCATGTTGTTTTCAGTTTTGGAGATTGAATTGATGTAGATCTAAGTTTCATTATATGGGTTTCGTGAGTATTTTCTTAGGGATTTGATCCCCCAAAACTTATTATTTTTGAAAACTCCTTGGTTCATATTGTAGAGCTTGGAAATTTTCTTAATTTTGGCTTTGGTTGCTTATGATTTGGAGTACTGCCATAAGTCCTGAGCTCAAGCTCAGAGTTCATCAATGGAAGGTCGGGTTAGAGAAGAATAATAGTAACAGAGGAGTACACATGAGGGTTTGCAATTCTTGGGTGCACTTTTAGTGTGACCCGCATGACCTTTGTCTCATGTGTACTCTGTGAGTACTGCCTATCCCTCACAAAAGTACGCTAGGGAGAAGAACTCTTGTAAGGACTTCCTAGGCGCACTTTTGAAGGTCTGCCTCGGCGTACAATTAGTGCACCCCGAGTCTACTTTCCTAGCAAAAGTGCGCCACTATCTTGACGGCAAATTATTGGTGAGTTTAGGCCGGCACACTTTTGCTGAGAACTTGTTGATTCGTCCGTGACAAAAGTGAGCCATCCCCTTTGTAGCCTTTGGCGCACTCTTGCCTGGTTCTTGCCTTGATAGACGAGCATGGACTTTGGTATGCATCCGTTGTCGAGTCCTCGACTGTCGTGCCCTCGGCTATCAAGTCACTCTTGATTCCCGTATTTTGTCTTCTTTTGTTGGCGTACTATGCTTTTGCACTGCTTACTTGGTTGGTTATTGTCACGACCCGCATCCTGTTGATCGGACACAAGTTCGTGAATAAGTCCAGCCTATGCCGCAGTATCAGCGGTAGTACGTTGTCTAAACCTCTTTTATAATCATCTAACATTCCATATATAATTCTCATATCCACAATAATTTTTATTTTAGCTCATTCACAATAGATAACTAAATAGACAAGAAATAAGGACAAGAAATAGGAAGTACTAGTATATCAAAACTATAATTTTTGTACATATATTCATCCATAGTTTTAGTACAGGACAAAAGATAATTTAAATCGGAAATAACCCGATTAGTATGCCAAAAAAAAGAAATAGTAGTCTAGCTAATTAACTACGCTTCAAAAGTAATCTCCTGAGTAGAGACAAGCTCCTCAACGTGGTCATCTGCTATGTCCTGTGGGCCATGGAAGGTAGGATCATAGTCTTCATCATTTTCTAACATGTCAATGGATCCAGTCAGGATTGGAGCAAGTACCAATACACAACAGAATTATACTAAATAATCTTGATAAATAGTGAAAACTGGAACTAAGTAGTAATGTACTATAAAGCATGAAAATAAGAGAATCATAAATATCACGGGACTCGAAAATAAAACTACTACAAGATGATAATGAACTACATGTGTGTACTTGTGTATTTAGAATACATAGTTGGCATGTAGGGATTATAAGGCTAATAAGGCACGTCATAGATGGCTAGCAGTCAGGAATAATCGAGTATAAGACCGTTGGTACAGTCGTATACTCAACAGCTAGCAGTCATGACATAATGGACTTGGTAAACCACATGCCTCCTAGTATTCTCCCTCCCGACACAAAAATGAAGGTACGTAATATAAAAATCCAGTTTCTATAACTATGTGTAACCATAAAAAATGTGCGCTAGTAGAGGAGAGGACTAAATATCACATTATAGAGGATAAAACTGAAGTGCAGGGTTCTTGCCTCAAAATATGTTAAAGTCAACGTATCTGTCACGAATGTGACAATATGAAATAGATGCTCACTAGATGCTCATCCAATTGTAATCTCAACATATTTCAAAAAAAATTCATCATAATCGAGAATAATAAGGGTCCGGAGATTCATGACGAGATAAAATTTCCATCCAGGTTTCAATGTTTGATCAAAGCGGCCCACATCCACAATAGGTTCAAAAGTTAGTTAAATCATAAAAATTATAGTTTAAATATAATCATGAGTTTAGAATCACACCACGAGTCTACTCGTGTTGTCAGAAACAAATTTTAGGAAACGAAACTCAAAACGTCATTTAAAGACGAGAATTAATATTTTCTAAAAGTCTACTTCTTCCTAACTTTGGGCTTGTTAATGAACAGTCAAAAAGAATAATGAACGGTTCAACCTTACGAATCTGGTAGTAAAAAAGTTTGACTATCAGTTAAAGAAAATTCTAAAATAATCCAATGGTTGGATTTTTCAGAATCGAAGCTCAAAGTCGCAATCAAAACTGATTTCAGACTTGGCAATATTCAGTATACAGAAATATATATTTTCTCTGTTTTTTGGATAGATTACGAGTAAGCAAACGATATCATTTATGTATCAAACTCCTGGAACTAATAGAGTTTCAACTATATATTAATTAGGAAGATACTAAAGGAGAATCAAATGGTTATATATTCGGAAAACTGAGCCCAAAGTGACCTCCAAGAACAATTTTAGACTGAATGCTGACAACGTAGTTCATGAGGCTCACTTTGCTCCATGAATTCGTAGATCAAACCAAGCCAATAATTCATGAAACCTTAACAATCTGATTTACAAAATAACCAAGGTCAAATAGGTAATACTGGATTCTAGATTAATGATTCACAGAAAGAGTGGTATGAGTCTAAAGTTGGTAAAAATAATTCATGACTTCAAAATTTTCTGAAACAAAATCAACAGTTTGAGAATCAACTTAGAAAGATCATTTTACCTATCAAATCATGATGAAATATGCTGAAACTCTAGATATTGGTAGAGTAATATACCTTCTGTGGATTTATAAAGGAAAATTGATGATCCCCTGGTTTGATGTGCAAGAAATGAGGCTCAAAGTTCACTCCAAAAACTATTTCTGAAACAAAATTTTTACAGTTTTATGGAGCAAATTTTATGCTAGAATTTGATGTACCAAAACTTAATAATTTGAAACAAAACTGGAGGCTATGATAGAGTAACTTACCAACATCATAATAGAAAAATTGGACCAAGGAAAGACAAATCGAATGAGAGGATAGGATGCTTCAAAATTAAAGAAAATTTTTATTTAGAGTCTCTCATCACGACGAAATTGCCATAAAAATGAACCACCATGTTAGAACTCACCTAGCTAACTTCCACGACAGTTGTTAGGGTCAGTGTGTAAAATCCCTAATTCTGAAAACCGTACTAATTATTTATGGTAATTATGAGCTAAATAAAGGAGATATATTTTATTTAATATTTATTTAAGATATTTTTGCATCTAGGAGATTTATGGAGCCATTATAAATTTTTCCTAATTTATTCCATGTAGGAGACCTTTTGGACAGTTGCTAGTTTAACCATATACACCAATATTATTTTAGAATTTTTTATGTATAAATATGTATATATATATAGATATAATTAATAAGAAAAAGGAATAAGAAAAAGAAAGAAAAAAGAAAGGAATATAAAATGGACTTCTTATTGGATCAAACCCAAAACCGCAACTCCTAAAACCCGCTTACACCCGAACCCGCGTAGAAAATATCAGCAGCAGCAGTAGCAAAACCCAACTTTGTTTTCCCTCCCTGCGCGTGTGAGCCTTCCCATTCCACCATTTTTATACCTAGTATTACTAAAAAAAACCTCAACCAAAACCAAAACCAATAGAGAAACAGCAGCATGTTAAAACCACTAAAATAAATACCCTCCCCCGCGCGTAACCGACTTCAAACCCCCACCGCCTCTCTCCTTCTATATATATTACCACTCTTCTAAACTCTAATCCGAATTCTTCCATAAAACCTAAATAAAATTGAACGTGCACTATACAGAACTTTGCTCGGCAAGTATACCTTGCCATAGTACTATTATTTATATTCCATATAATGCCTGATTCTGTTTTTATTTATGTATTTGCATTGGACCTTGTTTATGAGACCAACCTAGTATTATGGAGCATCATGAGGTTCATTGGCCGTGACACAGTTGTTACATGAGTTGTGAGTCTTATATAGGTCCCAGACTACGTATTGGGTTGGCCGCCTATACGTATGAGCCGTGCATTAGGGATGACTGCTGATAGAAACTTTATATACTAGTTGACCTGGCAGTTATTTAGAGGTTTGGTCATGTCATAGATATGACATGCCTAGAGCATGGGGTAGGGAGAACAATAAGTAAAGCGTTTGGGCTCATTTGCACTTTTCTCCTGTACGCCCGGATTCTCCGTCGGAGAAACGGGTGACGATGACCACTATATATTACAGGCGGCCTCTACCGTTCAAAAGATGACATGCTTTTAGGCCCCTGATTCTCCGAGAGAATCATGCCAATCCTATTATTGGCCAGATAGCCCACGTGTTGGAAAGTTGTTCTCAAACTGTATTCACTTAGACGGTTAGGCGACCCGTTGGATGTTTATATTTCAGTAATTTATTGGCATATTTATATGTATCTTGTTACGTCCCTCTGAGGACCTGGTCCTTTTCTAGATATAGACGAGCAGGAGTATCCGTAGGAGTACGGACCTGGACCTGACTCTACCTACCAGGCTGAGGAGATCTTACCCTCAGAGTATCTGTGATTTATTGACGCTATTTAGAGATTTTATTACGACTTCAGTATAGTCATTTTGTAGTGGATTTGTTTCCACCCGACTATCAGACTTGATACCCATTTTGGATATTCAGTTATTATTCAGCTCTTTATTCCTACTGATTATTTGTGCTATGGATGAGATATAGATTGTGTATGACTTATTATGATAGTATATTACCACTGGTGGATTGGATATTTATGTACAGCGTACGTGTATATATGTTTTTCATATATTGGAGTTCGTATATATACGGATGGACGTATTACATATTCCTAGTCCTACGTATTTTGGGACTGGAACGTGACATATTTTTGGTGGTGGCCCATGCAGGTCAAGAATATATTATCTTGGTTACGTAACTATACCAAACAAGCCTGCGTATAGGAATAAAGTATAAGGATCTTCTCCATGCTTGACTGAAATCTCATTCTTTCTTCCCACCATCCTATATTTGGATAACCAAAGTTTATGCCGAAGACCCTTTACCCGTGTTGGCGTAAAAGCCAAATGACTGTCTTATTAGCGTAAAAAGCCAGGCTATCACTACTAGAATAAGCGGGATTAGCGACGTTTTTTAGCGACTCCAGGTAAAAACGTCGCTAATTTAGCGACTCCATGTAAAACATCGGTAGACGTCGCTAATTGGCGACATTTAACGACGTTTAGCGACTTATGTTCAGTTTTTATAAGATTAGTCGCTATAAGTTCAATTTTGGAAGCTAAACGTCGCTAATATATCTAAGTTAGCGACGTTTAGCGACGCAAATAGCGACGTTTATATTAGAAATATTTAGCAACGTGTTTAGCGACGACCGTAACGTCGCTATAATTTAATTTAGCGACGTCCTTATTTGACGTCGCTAAACGTCGCTAAAATTTGGTTAATTAGGGCTCGGTTTTGTTTTTCCCCATGTGTTGAAATTTTGAAACGAAACAAAATTTCCCCCGCCCCCCCCCCCCCCCCGCTCCGTCGAGCGCCTGCTCCGTCGACCTCCCCCGCGGCTACTCCGGCATCCCCCTCCTCTTCCTCGAGCTCTAGGTAAAGCCTAACTCTCTCTCTCTCTCTCTCTCTCTCTCTCTCTCTCTCTCAGAACACATGTGATAGTGACACAGATACGACACACACACACAGATGGTGACACAGACACGACACACACACACACTGACACAGACACTGATAAGGACCTAGGGTTAGGATTAAGTTTTTTGACATGGACACAGACACTAATATCACATGGACACAGACAGATACTAATATCATATGGACACAGACACTAATATCACATGGACACAGACTTGGGGCTCTGGCATGGGGCACTGCAGCAGTGCACCCAAATGGTGCCTGTCAGTTAGGCTTGGGGGCAGTCCCTAGGCAGTGCAGAGGCATGCCTTAGTGCATCTCAGTTTCAGTTTGGTATCAGTCATCAGTACTTATACACTGATACGTATCAGGGACTGTGTGAGGTATCAGTACAGGCAATTGTAGGAGTTGATGCAGGCAAGGTATAAAGTCAAGTGTTAATAGGGTATATATAGATATGTAGGTTAGTGATGTTTAGAGATGTTAGATAGGAGTGTACTAAGATGGTATCTAGAATAAGCGGGATGGCATGCTCGAGCCTTGTAGTGGGCAGTGAGAAGGAGGTCTGCAACAGTGAGCAGGCAACCAAAGAGGAAAACCATCAGCACTGTGTCATTTTAGCAACCATGTATCAGTAAGTATCAACAAGTCCCACTGTATCAGTATCCGTTTTCAGTTGCATTTAGTGAGCTATGTATACTAGTTTTAGTTAGCTTAGTGTCCAGGTATTGGTTAGTTGGTTTAAGATGGGTTAGCATGAATATTGCTTATTTTAGACTTTGATAAATGAAAGTATGTATTATATCAGATATAATTTTTATAGTACGGTTAAGTTATGAAGCTAGGTGATAAACCACTGTATGTAATGATTTATATGATACATATTGTCATTTTTGCAGAAGTATCTAGAAATGGATATGAATTACTATCTGCGTCATCGTTCGTGGATGTACAACCGTCATCCTGATGACATGTGCGGTGTGCGGGATAAATTCATTGAGGGTGTACAGCAGTTCCTGCAGTTCGCCAAGGCGTTCCCTCAGTACATGGACGGTACCAAAATTAAGTGTCCGTGTGTGAGATGTCGCAACAGGAAATATCATCCAGAAGTGGAAGTTACGTATCATTTATACTCGAAGGGCTTTACGCCGAATTACTATCAGTGGATCGCGCACGGAGAACTTGTATCTCTAGCATCGGAGTCGGAGCCTTATGTGGAGCCGTATATGGATGTCCAAGACCACGATGCTTACGACGACGGGTTGGTGAACATGGTTTATGATGCGGCGGGGCCTAGTTTCAATCCTGACAATTATGATGCGGCGGGACCGAGTTTCAATCCGGACAATTATGATGCAGCTGAGGAGGCACCGAATGTCGATACTGCAAAGTTTATGGAGTTGCTTGAGAATGCAAGGACTCTACTATATCCTGGTTGTGAGGATCATTCACCGTTGGAGGTGGTTACAAGATTATTGAGCATCAAGTCCGATTTTAACATGTCGCAAGAATGCTATAATCGACTGCTCGATTTGATTATAGAGATCTTGCCCGAGGGTGCAAAGTTGCCTAAAGACTTCTATCGATCTAAGAGGATGGTGAGATCGCTTTGGATAGGATACGAGAAAATCGATGCATGTCGCAACGGGTGCATGTTGTACTACAAAGACGACAAGGATGAAGATGCGTGCAGATTCTGTGGTGCTGATCGCTACAAGGCCACTGTTAGAGGAAAGTCTGTCGGTACAAGGAAGCCTACCGATTCGATGCACTACTTGCCTTTGACGCCGCGGTTGCAGCGGTTGTTTATGGTTAAGGAGACTACAGAAAACATGAGTTGGCACAGGCAAAAACAGATCGAAGGAGTATTAGATCATCCATCCGATGGAGAAGCATGGAAGCACTTTGATCGAGAGTATCCACATTTTGCCGAGGAAGCACGTAATGTCAGATTGGGGCTCTGCTCTGACGGTTTTACCCCATTCGGACTTTCGGGCTCCCAGTATTCGTGTTGGCCTGTGATCGTCACTCCGTACAATCTACCGCCTTGGATGTGCATGAAGACTCCGTATATGTTCCTAACTGTTATTATCCCGGGTCCGAACAATCCGAAGAGGAACATCGATGTGTATTTACAGCCTTTGATAGATGAGTTGAATCAGCTGTGGGAAGTAGGTGCCAATACGTACGATGTTTCTAGGAAGCAGAATTTTCAGATGAGGGCAGCACTTATGTGGACCATCAACGACTTTCCGGCCTATGGAATATTATCGGGATGGAGCACCCATGGTCGTCTCTCATATTCGTATTGCATGGACCGTTCTCAGGCTTTTCGTTTGAAACACGGAGGCAAACCGTGCTTCTTCGATTGTCATCGACAATTTTTGCCGAAGGATCATCCGTACCGGAGGAATCGGAATGCTTTTCGTACGGGAGTTGTGGAGAAGGCCAATCCACCGCCAAGGTGGCCCGGATGCACGATATGGGAAGAGGTAAAAGATTTACCAAGTGCTATCGAAGAGCCTGCTAAGGGGTACAAGTGTGACGGATTTGGTCGCACCCATAACTGGACGAAGAGGAGTATATTCTGGGATCTGCCATATTGGAGCACCAATCTGATCAGACATAACCTTGATGTCATGCATATCGAGAAGAATGTGTTTGATAACATAATTAATACTGTAATGGATGTAAAGGGGAAGACGAAAGATAATCCGAAGGCCAGGTTGGACTTAGAAGACATATGTAGACGTCCTGCATTGCATTTGATAGAGGAGGGGAATGGAAAGTTAAAGCAACCTAAGTCAGTTTTCTCACTGGATAAAAAGGATAAAGGTAGACTTTGTAGGTGGATTCAGGGTCTCAAGTTTCCAGACGGGTACGTGTCGAACTTGAAAAGATGCGTCGACCTCAAGGAGAACAAACTAGTAGGTATGAAGAGCCACGATTGTCACGTATTCATGGAGAGGTTAATTCTGATTGCATTTCGAGAATTCTTACCACAGGTCGTTTGGGACCCATTGACAGAGCTGAGCATATTCTTCAGAGATCTTTGTTGTACTAAGTTGCTCGTCGATCGTCTAGAAAAGCAAGAGAGGGACATTGCGGTAACACTATGTAAGCTCGAGAAGGTGTTTCCTCCTGGATTCTTCGACTCTATGGAGCATTTGCCAATTCATCTTTCCTATGAGGCACGTGTTGGTGGTCCTGTCGGTTATCGGTGGATGTACCCCTTCGAGCGCCATCTGAATCACCTAAAGAGAAAGGTGAAAAATAAGGCACGGGTTGAAGGCTCTATTTGTGAAGCTTATGTTCTCGAGGAGATTACAAACTTTTGCTCGACGTATTTCAAACCGCATATTGCTACTAATAGGACGAAAGCTCCCAGAAACGACGACGCATATCAGGAATCTAATGATGCAATACTCAAAGTATTCAATGCATCCGGAAAGCCCTCGGGAAAAATAAAGAAGAGATATTTGAATGACGATGAGCTAAGGGCTGCTCAATTGTATATATTACTCAATTGCGACGAGGATGAAGTGGAGAAGCTAGAGGGGTAAGTAATTAATACGTCCACATTTATATCATCTCAATGTAATAGTATAAGATACTATTATGCTACTAATCAGCAGTTGCTTCATTGTTTTTCAGCACATATAATAATGAGTTGAGGTCGGTTAGACCCTACATAACAGACGAAGAAGTAGAACATGATATGAGATGCCATTTTTCTTCTTGGTTGAGCGCATATGTAAGATGCTTGGTAATTACTTTTTATTTCTGCACTTGCAAAACAAATAACTTACTATCGCTACTTTGATATTTAGGTCGATCGTCTAATATCACCCGAGACTGAATCTATTAGGACTCTAGCCAAGGGACCAATTACTGCCGTAAAAATATGGCCAAGTTTCTGTGTGAATGGGTTCAGGTTCAAGTCAACAAATGCTCCTATCAGAGACAGCTTTCTGGATCTTGATTCCACGAAAAACAGTGGTTTGTGTATCAAATCTATAAACTACAAAGACGTCAATCCGGGCAATGATTTTTTTGGCATCTTACGAGAGATTGTGGAGTTGACATATAATTATGGCCCAGAACCTGCTAATATCGTGCTATTCAGGTGTGAATGGTTCGATCCGATTCAAGATCAAGGTTGGAAAATTGACAAGCATGGCCTTGTGGATATAAACTACAAGCGTAGATATCAAGGCTACGAACCATTTGTCCTATCAAGTCAGGCTCAGCTCGTGTACTTCACAACTTATCCTAGACGGGGGAAAGCGAGGTCGGATTGGTGGGCAGTATGCAAGACTAAAGCTAGAAATACCTTTGACATTGACGAAATAGCTTATCAGGAGGACGATCTACCTCTTGTAACAAATATTGTAGATGTGGACTCAACGGAAGTTACTCATTACACGAGTAATAATGTAGAAGATGTAGAATTATCCAAAGAGGACGACGAAGTAGATAAAAGTGAAGACGAGGAAGAGGAAGAGCAGGACGAGGAAGGCGAACAAGATGAATTTTCTGAAGATGATTGAAAATATAAAATATTCCATGTAGAATGTAACTGTATTTGGACTGTAAATATTGCATGTAGAAGTAGATGTTGACATTAACGAATATATGTATTATATTTTGACTGTATAATGCTTTGAGATATGTATCACATTTCGACTGTAGAATGTAGTATATATTTGTGTTTCTCTATATTCATCATATGTTGTTATCAGATATGACAGGACGACGTGGAGGATTCGGCAGGTCCCGAGGTAGACAGAGTGCCACTCCGGTACTGCCTACTGTTGGTTCCGGATCATCGTCGCCCAGTACTCCAGTATATCGATCAGTCACATCTCCGACTGCGACGACGTTGCGTGGCATCACTCCTGGGACGAGTAGTTCCAGGCGTGATAGTACTCCCTCGTCCAGCGTTCCTCCTGCTGACGGAACCATGGAGACAGATGAGCATGTAGAGGAGGTCATGCCGACGTTGTCCCAGCATCAGCAAGATCCTCCATGCGCACCACCGGAGGAGACGAGGACAGAGATTTGGGCCGACGGTACAAAGTAAGTCAATTAGATGGTTTAGTATATATTTGTGTTTTTCTTTATTTATCGTATATTGACTTTTTCAGTAATCTAAATTATTATTTCTGTATAGATATCGTCCATCGTCGGTTCAGAGACGCCTGGGCCAATTTTTGAGGAACAACTACGGTGGCCCTTGGATCAACTACTCTGAGGCTCCGGAGGAGAGGAAGGCGTTCTGGTTTGCGCACTTCCAGGTAAAAGTATATTAAATAAATCTTCTAATTTATGCATATTCGTGATGCTAACTTAATGAATTATTTATTGTAGCAAACGTATTTTTATCCTCCGCACCGGGCCGAGTTGATCGAGCGGCTCTTTCCTACCGTTGCCGCCAAGCTTATCCGAGATGCTCTGAATGACCAGAAGGCTCGTGATCGTGCTGGAAAACCGATCCAAGGTTGGATCACGCCTGAGCAGTGGACTGCGATGAGGGCTAGATTCGACGATCCGAGCTACAAGGAAAGGTCTAAGAAGGCCAAGGCGGCTAGGCAGAATGCTGCCAAGTGGTGTGGTGGCTCGATTCCGATGACGGAACATTTCCGTCGTTTGGTATGTTTTTTCTTTTAAAATATATTATTTTAATATAAGTACCATAAAATGGTACTTGGAAAAAATATTTAAGTTTAGTAATAAAAAATATATTTTTAACAGGTACAGAGGGGTGAGGATGCAAACATGGTGACCGTCTTCTTGGCCACCCATCGCAAGGACGGAAATCTCATTGATGAGAGGGCCTCACAGACCTATGTAAGTATTACTTTACTTTGTGTTTATTTTAATATAACTTAGGCAATTATTGAGTTTTCAAACCTTTTCTAGGCCGAGTATCTTAGGCTTCGTGAGCGGACGACTGCTAGTGCACCTACACCTGGAGAGGCTGGTGCTTCATCGCAGCCCGGTCCATCTCCGTCGGCGGACGACCTGTGGGTGACCGCAGCTGGTGGTCTCCATAGGGGTACGTACTATGGTACGGGCTCCTATGGCGCCCTGGTTGCGACGCAGTCATCTAGGGCCTCCCCGACAGCTGTGCATTCCACACACCCCTCGCAGTCGCAGCCCTCGCAGTCGTCGGCCAGAGTCCAGGAGGCCGTCCAGGAGGCCGTTGACCGTCAGATTGCGTCTCTCCGTGACGACTTGCTGCGAAGTATGGAGGACCAGTCCCGGTCCCAGCCGCAGGCGGACGATCCGATGCTCATCGTACGATTGGATATGCTCGACCGCAGCATGACGGAGCTACGAGAATTGACAAATGATATTAGAGCCTCCAATGATCGCAACATCATGGAGCTGCAGGCGTCACACCTATCGATGGACGAGAAGCTGACGAGGATGCATGCGTCACAGCTATCGATGGACGAGAACCTGACGAGGATGCAGGATTCAATGGGTGATAGCAGTACGAGGCTGTTATCTACCCTGGATTCTTACAACCAGCGACTCGCATACTTGGAGCGGGCACGGCCTCCACCGACGTCACTGCCTTCTCCATCGACATCGGTGTCGATTCCACGGGACGAGTATAAGGAGTTGTTATCCTTCAAGCGCGCCGCTGGTCAGCCTCCTGCAGATCTGTAGTAGTATAGTTATTTTTATTATTATTTATGAATTATTGATACTTCAACAATAGACATGATATATGATGCTTCTTGTGGTCTTTAATTTTTTAGTTAATTTAATTGGATTATATAGTTATCCACATTTAATTGGATTGATACTTCTTGTGGTCTTTAATTTAATTGGATTATATAGTTAACTAGATTGAATTATGTTGGTGTGTATGATGAAGATGATGTAAAACTGTAGGGAATCACCAATGTTTGCTTCTGCACATTATTTTTTTATTTTTTTTTAAAAATTAGCGACGTTATTAGCGACATTTAGCGACGTTAATTTACGTCGCTAATTACGTCGCTACTTAGCGACGCTGTAAAACGTCGCTAAGGATATCGCTAATGGCGTCGCTAATTACGTCGCTAAACGTCGCCAATTACTGACATGGCAGTATAGCCAGGTCATTAAAGACGTCGGTGT
>JAYESA010000017.1:27007663-27115163 GCA_036927795.1 Iris macrosiphon
TTATGTGATCAAAGCGCGGCTAAAAAACACAAGACGGTATCGTTCGATTGGGATAGATTAAAACAAGAACTCGTCCTCGTTATTGATTTGCTTCTTTGGAATCGATTTCCATATTCAGTGGATCGTGCCCCCAGGATCGACTTAGCGGCAAAGTCGGGAGAGACCTCTCCGCTGTTATCTTTGTTGCCTCAGATTTCGATATCGCTTGTCGCTTTCGTGCTTTGAGTTAGTTTTTAGATTTGCTTATTTTCCTTGAACAGTTTTGATAGATTTTATTGTTTTTGTTAATTGAACTGTACTTTAATTCCGAGATTTGGAAAGAGTGGAAGAGGTATTGATCAATCTGTTCGTCGATGCAGGTGAACGAGTAGTAGGCAGCTTACGAGCGAAGTCGTGAAGCACCTCTTTCCTTCTCCCTTCCAACCAACTAAGTGAGTGGCTACCATCCCGATTAGCTAGCCCTGCTTCCAAGTCTTCACACCTAAAATCTTGTATTCTTCTTTGCCCCGATCAAACGATACCAAGTGATAACTAAAAGATGTCAAGATAAAAAGGGAATATATTTGGATTACATTGCTTGTCATTCAACTTGGGAACGATTGCTTATATTTCATGCTAATTGTTCGTTTGGGAATAAATCATGAATTATTGCTTGTTTTTTACTCTTGTTGCCTCAACTGCATGAATTATTAACTTGTAAACATATCGTTCGATCATGGACAACTTGTGCACAGGGTCACGGTCTTGCGGACGGTGTTGGGGCACTGGCATCGATCCGGTCCGGGCGAGGCCTATTGTTTAGTCTCTTGTTCTTGGCAAAATAGCTTGCAATGCCTCTTGTACTTTCGTTGCATACCATTCTCGTCAAAGACTATATCGTCCATTATGGCATACGCCAGTGATCTCCTTGTATATTTAACCTGTTATAAACTAACTTGTGTCTTCGTAGCAGGGAAGGCATGATAAGTATTGTGTAGGTAGTTCAGACGGGCAGGTAAAAGTCACCGAACGGTGATAAATTCATTTTAGTAAATTCTATATGCTGCATACTTGTAAATGAACTATGGTAAGATAGAAAGATTATAATAATATGCATGCTTCATATAAACAACGTGTTGATTGGTATAGTTGGGTTAGCTCGCCTTTACCAGTATGTTTCGACATATTGACCCTCATTGAAATAAGTTCCCCACACTAAGGCAAACCGAGCGAGGAGCCGGAGTCATCTTCCCGATACAGTCCAGCTGTTGGCGTGTTCAGATCACGCCACCCTTGAGGCATTTTGAAGCAGGAGCTTGAAACTTTGTACACAATGCAGCTTCGTGGAAAAGCCGTCCTCCAGTACGGAGGTCTTATATTTAAAAGTTTAGTAAAGGGATGTAATGTACAGGACTGCTATATCATTTTGTGTCAACACTTTTGTAAGCCCGTGCGACAAAATTAGCCGACTCGTCCAAGAGTTTGTAATAGATGTTCATTATCAATAAAGAAAACTTTTCCATCTTTAACTTGTGTTTCAATTTATCTGCGTACTCTGATTATGTGATCGTTATGCAAAATACTCTAGCCTTGTGCGGGCGCAACCCCATGCCCGTACGACGGTCACAATTCGGGGGATGCCCCAACGATTCTACGAAATTGGGTCGTGACATAGTGGTATCAGAGCACAGATTCAAGTTTCTTAACCCTCGTACTAGAAAAGTTCCTTTAACAATCAAATTCATATGCCAACTCTTGAACTCGTTAGGCCAAAATAAGATACGTTCATGCAATGAGTCCATAATACATTATGATCCTAATATAATTTACCTTCTTTTGAAGGAATGGCACCAACGCAATCCTCAGCGCTAGCACTGGATAAAACGCAAGGCCAAGAAAGTAGTTCGGGCACTTCGGGAAGTTCAAGGAGCCAGCGATCCATGCCAAGCATCGATCCCATCCAACAAATGTTGCGGATGTTGGAGGCAAACCAACAAAGGGAGGAGGCTCGCTATGAATGGGCCGAAAAGCAGGCGGAGGAGAGTCAGCCCAAGTTTCAAGACAATATAGAAGCTTGATTCTCAGTCCAACAGAATCAGGTAGATACACTGCAATAGATCGTTCAGACTTTGGCTTCCAACCATTCTGCGGCAACTACAACAACTCTGGTGGAACAGTCCGTGCTTGAAGTAGAGACGCCACAAAATCCAAGGACGAGGGACGTGACTGCCTTCGACTTTGGCCACTTCAAGAAAGTCTGCAACACTTTATTCAACGGGACTGAGAACCCAATAGTGGCTCTAGATTGGTTGGCCGAACTTGAAGACCACTTCGCTCTGGTAGAGGTCCCCGAAGAAAAGTGCTTCACCTGCGCGCAACTACAGCTCCGCCTCAACGTATATAATTGTTAGGACGTGCATCAACGATCTCTTCAATTTTATCATGGAGAGGAGGCAATCTTGTGGACGACTTTTCGTGCCGTATTTGAAAAGGAGTTTATACCCCCTCCAGTACGACGTCAGATGGAGAACGAGTTCGTGCAACTGAGGCAAGACAACATGACAGTTAAGCAATACTCCGTCGAATTCAACCGACTCTCCAAATTTGCTAGCGCCTATTTACCTGATGTAGCGAGTCAAGACAGAAGGTTTGAAGGTGGTCTACGCCCTGCCATCTGTAGCGCCCCGTTCTTCCGATGCGGAGAGCGCGGCTAAGAAACACAAGTCGGTATCGTTCGATCGGGATAGATTGAATTAAGAACTCGTCCTCATTATGGATTTGTTTCTTCGGAATCGATTCCCATATTTAGTGGACTGTGCCCCAAGGATCGGCTTAGCGGCAGAGTCAGGAGGGACCTCTCCGCTGCTATCTTTTATTGCCTCGGTTTTCGATGTCGCTTGTTGCTTTCGTGCTTTGAGTTGGTTTTGGGATTTGCTTGTTTTTCTTGAACGGTTTCGATGGTTTTCATTGTTTTCGTTCATTGACTTGCACTTCTATTCCGAGATTGGAAAAAGAGGAAGAAGTATTAATCGAGCTGTTCGTGTGCAGGTGAACGAGCAGTAGGTGGCTTGCGAGTGGAGTCGTGAAGCACCTCTTTCCTTCTTCTTTCCAAAATCTAAGTGAGTGGCTACCAACCCGATTAGCTAGCCCTGCTTCCAAGCTTCACTCCTTCGCCCCGATCAAACGATACCAAGTAATAATAAAAGAAACCAAGATAAAAGAGAATAGACTTGGTTAATACTGCTTGTCAATCAAACCTGTGAACTGTTGCCTTATCGTATGCTTGTTCGTGCAAATGTTCTATAAAACGTGCTAAGTATAGAACACATCTTGTATATGCATAATTGTTCAGGGAGGCTATGCAAAATAAATCATACAATACTGCTTGTCGTGTACTCGTGTTCTTGCACTCGTGTTGCCTCAAATGCATGACTTGTTAACTTGTTCATCGTGTTCGATCATGGACAACTTGTGCACAAGGTATTGGTTCTGCGGACGGTCGCTGGGGCACTGGCACCGATCCGATCCGGGCGGAACTCGTGTGTAGTCTTCGTGTTCGGGACCGGATAGCTTACAGCGCAATCGTGTTCTCTCGTAGCATGCTATCCTTGTCCCCGGCTACGTCCATTATGGCAACCATGCCAGTGATCATCGTGTATATTTAAACCTGTTGCATACTAACTTGTGTCTTCGTGGCAGGGAAGGCATGGTAAGTATTGTGCAGGTAATTCAGACGGTCAGGTAAAATCCACCTAACGGTGGCACGTTCATTTCAATAAATTCAATATGCTGCTTACTTGTAAATAAACTAAGGCAAGATAGAAACCCACAAAATATGCATGCTTCACTAAACAACGTGTTGATTGGTATAGTCAGGCTAGCTCGCCTTCACCAGCATGTTTCGATATGCTGACCCTCGTTGAAACAGGTTCTCCGCACCAAGGCGAACCGAGCGAGGAGCCGAAGTCGTCTACCCGATCTAGTCCAAGCTGTTGGCGCATCTTCACCGCATCTCGAAGCCTTTTGAAGCCAGAAGCTGCAACTCTTCATACACAAATGCAGCTCCGTGGCAAAGCTATCCTCCAGCCTGGAGGTCTTTATCGTTTGAGTTTATAAAGGGATGTAATGTACAGGACTGCTATCTCATTTTGAGTCATCTCTTTTGTAAGCCGTTCGGCATATTAGCTAACTCGTTCAAGAGTTTGTAATAGATGTTCATTATCAATGAAGAGAACTTTTCTATGTTTCAAATCTGTGTTTCAATTTATCTGCGTACTCTGAATATGTGCTTGCTATGCAAATTATTAAAGTCTTGTACGGGCACAACTCCAGGCCCGCACGGCGGTCACGATTCGGGGGACGCCTCAATTGATTCTACGGAATTGGGTCGTGACATAGTGGTATCAGAGCACAGATTCAAGTTCCTTAGACTTCGTGCTGGAAAAGTTCCTTTAACGATCAAATTCCTGTGCGAACTCTTGAACTCGCTTGGCCAAAATGAGATACGTTCATGCAATAAGTCCATAATACATTATGATCCTAATGTAATTTACCTTCTTTTGAAGGAATAGCTCGAGCGCAATCTGCAGCGCAAGCCCCGGACGAAACGCAAGGCCAAGGAAGTAGTTCGGGTACTTCGGGAAGTTCAGAGAGCCAGCGAGCCGTGCCAAGCATCGATCCCGTCCAACAAATGTTGCAGATGTTGGAGGCAAACCAACAAAGGGACGAGGCTCGCTATGAATGGGCCGAGAAGCGGGCGGAAGAGAGTCAGCTCAAGTTTCAAGACAATATAGAAGCACGATTCTCAGTCCAACAGAAGTAGGTAGATACCCTGCAGCAGATCGTTCAGACTTTGGCATCCAACCAGTCCGCGGCAACGCCAGCGACTCCGGTGGAACAGCCCGTGCTTGAAGTAGATACGCCGCAAATACCAAGGACGAGGGACGTGACTGCCTTCGACTTTGGCCACTTCAAGAAAGTCTGCAATACCCCATTCAACGGGACTGAGGACCCAGTCGTAGCTCTAGATTGGTTGGCCAAACTTGAAGATCACTTCGCTCTGCTAGAGGTCCCTGAAGAAAAGCGCGTCGTCTGCGCGCAGCTACAGCTCTGCCTCAACGCGCACGATTGGTGGGACGTGCATCGACGATCTCTTCAATTTGATCACGAAGAGGAGCCGATCTCGTGGACGACTTTTCATGCCGCGTTCGAAGAGGAGTTTGTACCCCCTCCAGTACAACGTCAAATGGAAAACGAGTTCGTGCAACTGAGGCAAGGCAGTATGACAGTTAAAGAGTACTCCGCCGAATTCAACCGACTCTCCAAATTTGCTAGGGTCTATTTACCTGATGCAGTGAGTCGAGCTAGAAGGTTTGAAGGTGGACTACGCCCTGCCATCTATTCGCACGTAGCCGTTCCTCAGTATCGTACGATGCGTGAAGTCATGAATCACGCCCTGTCGCTTGAACCATTCTATCCCCACGTTCCTGCCGGTGCTGTGCATACCTACAATCACAAACGCCAAAGCAACGACAGAGGAAACAACGCTGCAAAGCGTGTAGTCAACAAATAAAGCATTGGAACATTACGTGTTGGTTCTGTAAAAAGACTGGACACGACAAAAAGGACTGCCGCTTGAGACTTGGATTATGCCTCGCTTGTGGACGATCAGGCCATGCTATTAATTCCTGCCCGAACCTTCCTGATCGCCGTCCCGAACGCAATAATCCCTAACGGTAGGTCCTATTCTTAAGTTTTGGGACGAAACTTCCAATTAGTTGGGTAGGATGTAGCGTCCCGTTCTCCCGATATGGAGAGCGCGGCTAAGAAACACAAGTCGGTATCGTTCGATCGGGATAGATTGAATTAAGAACTCGTCCTCGTTATGGATTTGTTTCTTCGGAATCGATTCCCATATTTAGTGGACTGCGCCCCAAGGATCGGCTTAGCGGCAGAGTCAGGAGGGACCTCTCCGCTGCTATCTTTTATTGCCTCGGTTTTCGATGTCGCTTGTTGCTTTCGTGCTTTGAGTTGGTTTTGGGATTTGCTTGTTTTCCTTGAACGGTTTCGATGGTTTTCATTGTTTTCGTTCATTGACTTGCACTTCTATTCCGAGATTGGAAAGAGAGGAAGAAGTATTAATCGAGCTGTTCGTGTGCAGGTGAACGAGCAGTAGGTGGCTTGCGAGCGGAGTCGTGAAGCGCCTCTTTCCTTCTTCTTTCCAAAATCTAAGTGAGTGGCTACCAACCCGATTAGCTAGCCCTACTTCCAAGCTTCACTCCTTCGCCCCGATCAAACGATACCAAGTAATAATAAAAGAAACCATGATAAAAGAGAATAGACTTGGTTAATACTGCTTGTCAATCAAACCTGTGAACTGTTGCCTTATCGTATGCTTGTTCGTACAAATGTTCTATAAAACGTGCTAAGTATAGAACACATCTTGTATATGCATAATTGTTCAGGGAGGCTATGCAAAATAAATCATACAATACTGCTTGTCGTGTACTCGTGTTCTTGCACTCGTGTTGCCTCAAATGCATGACTTGTTAACTTGTTCATCGTGTTCGATCATGGACAACTTGTGCACAAGGTATTGGTTCTGCGGACGGTCGCTGGGGCACTGGCACCGATCCGATCCGGGCGGAACTCGTGTGTAGTCTTCGTGTTCAGGACCGGATAGCTTACAGCGCAATCGTGTTCTCTCGTAGCATGCTATCCTTGTCCCCGGCTACGTCCATTATGGCAACCATGCCAGTGATCATCGTGTATATTTAAACCTGTTGCATACTAACTTGTGTCTTCGTGGCAGGAAAGGCATGGTAAGTATTGTGCAGGTAATTCAGACGGTCAGGTAAAATCCACCTAACGGTGGCACGTTCATTTCACTAAATTCAATATGTTGCTTACTTGTAAATGAACTAAGGCAAGATAGAAACCCACAAAATATGCATGCTTCACTAAACAACGTGTTGATTGGTATAGTCAGGCTAGCTCACCTTCACCAGCATGTTTCGATATGCTGACCCTCGTTGAAACAGGTTCTCCGCACCAAGGCGAACCGAGCGAGGAGCCGAAGTCGTCTACCCGATCTAGTCCAAGCTGTTGGCGCATCTTCACCGCGCCTCGAAGCCTTTTGAAGCCAGAAGCTGCAACTCTTCATACACAAATGCAGCTCCGTGGCAAAGCTATCCTCCAGCCTGGAGGTCTTTATCGTTTGAGTTTATAAAGGGATGTAATGTACAGGACTGCTATCTCATTTTGAGTCATCTCTTTTGTAAGCCGTTCGGCATATTAGCTAACTCGTTCAAGAGTTTGTAATAGATGTTCATTATCAATAAAGAGAACTTTTCTATGTTTCAAATCTGTGTTTCAATTTATCTGCGTACTCTGAATATGTGCTTGCTATGCAAATCATTAAAGCCTTGTACGGGCGCAACTCCAGGCCCGTACGGCGGTCACGATTCGGGGGACGCCTCAATTGATTCTACGGAATTGGGTCGTGACACCATCCATGCGCACGTAGTCGTTCATCAGTACGAGACTATGTGGGGAGTTATGAATCATGCTCTATCTCTTGAACCATAGTATCCTCACGTTCCTACCGGTGCTGTGCATACCTCCAATCATAAACGACAAAGCAACGAGAGAGGAAACAATTTTGCAAAGCGTCACAATGACGGCGGAAAGCAGAAAGCAAATTCAAACCAACCTTGTAACTTCTGCAAAATCCGGGGCACACAATCGACAAATATCGTCTGAAACTTGGGTTATGCCTAGCCTATGTCGAATCAAACCATTCAGTTCATGATTGTTCATTGAGACATGATCGCCATCCCGAACGAAATAATCCCTAACGGTAGGTTCTATTCCTAAGTTTTGAGGACGAAACTTCCAATTAGTTGGATAGGATGTGGTGCCCAATTTCCCCTATTCGGGAAGCGCGGCTAAGAAACACAAGACGGTATCGTTCAATCGGGATAGATTGAAATAAGAACTCGTCCTCGTTATGGATTTGCTTCTTTGGAATCGATTCCCATATTCAGTGGACCGTGCTCCCAGGATCGACTTAGCGACAGAGTCAGGAGGGACCTCTCCACTGTTATCTTTGTTGCCTCAGATTTCGATGTCGCTTGTTGCTTTCGTGCTTTGAGTTGGTTTTTAAATTTGCTTATTTTTCTTGAACGGTTTCGATGGATTTTATTATTTTCGTTCTTTGAACTGCACTTCAATTCCGAGATTTGGAAAGAGTGGAAGAGGTATTGATCAAGCTGTTCGTCGATGCGGGTGAACGAGCAGTATGCGGCTTACGAGCGGAGTCGTGAAGGGCCTCTTTCCTTCTCCCTTTCAACCAACTAAGTGAGTGGCTACCATCCCGATTAGCTAGCCCTGCTTCCAAGTCTTCACACCTAAAATCTTGCATTCTTCTTTGCCCCGATCAAACGATACCAAGTAATAACTAAAAGATGTCAAGATAAAAAGGGAATAGATTTGGATTACATTGCTTGTCATTCAACTTGGGAACGATTGCTTATATTACATGCTTGTTCGTTTGAGAATAAATCATGAATTATTGCTTGTCTTGTACTCTTGTTGCCTCAACTGCATGAATTATTAACTTGTAAACATACCGTTCGATCACGGACAACTTGTGCACAGGGTCACGGTCTCGCGGACGGTGCTGGGGTACTGGCATCGATCCGGTCCGGGTGAGGCCTATTGTTTAGTCTCTTATTCTTGGCGGAATGGCTTACAATACCTCTTGTACTTTCATTGTATACCATTCTCGTCAAAGACTATATCGTCCATTATGGCATATGCCAGTGATCTCCTTGTATATATAAACCTGTTGCAAACTAACTTGTGTCTTTGTGGCAGAAAAGGCATGGTAAGTATTGTGCAGGTAGTTCAGACGGGCAGGTAAAAGTCACCGAACGGTGACAAGTTTATTTCAGTAAATTCTATATGCTGCATACTTATAAATGAACTAAGACAAGATAGAAAGATCATAATAATATGCATACTTCATATAAACAACGTGTTGATTGGTATAGTTGGGTTAGCTCGCCTTCACCAGTATGTTTTGACATACCGACCCTCATTGAAATAGGTTCCCCACATAAGATGAACCGAGCAAGGAGCCAAAGTCGTCTTTCCGATCCAGTCCAGCTATTGGCATGTTCAGATCGCACCACCCTTGAAGCATTTTGAAGCAGAAGCTTGCAACTTTGTACACAATGCAGCTTCGTGGGAAATCCGTCCTCCAACCTGGAGGTCTTATATTTTAAAGTTTAGTAAAGGGATATAATGTACAGGACTGCTATCTCATTTTGTGTCAACACTTTTGTAAGCTAGTACGGCAAAATTAGCTGACTCATCTAAGAGTTTGTAATAGATGTTCATTATCAATAAAGAGAACTTTTCCATCTTCAACTTGTGTTTCAATTTATTTGCGTACTCTGAATATGTGCTCGTTATGCAAAATACTCTAGCCTTGTGCGGGCGCAACCCCAGGCCCGCACGGTAGTCATAATTCGGGGGACGCCCTAACGATTCCACGAAATAGTATAAAGAAGATAGTCTTAGTTCATTTATATGCATATTTTGCTAATAGCATAATTCGGATCGTGACAATATATGCATATTTTGCTAACTTGTATGTCTGCTGCAGGGATAACCGTTCGACAAGGGGTAAGAATCACTATATAAGTAATATGTTATTTTTGCATATTGTCTTGCATCACACTTAGATTGGCATGCTTGCTTGAATAAGATGATCGCCTTGAATAGTATAAAGAAGATAGTCCACTAGATGCATGCTAGAGTCTTGAAAGAAATGAATATGACTCATGAGACACGATGCGCAACGGAGATAGTAATTGAACTTGCTTATCGTACATGAACTGATTGCGTTGCCTGCTTGCTTGTATATCGAACATGAACTATGATTTCAAAGATATTTCCAAAAGAAGTAATATGACTCCGTTCTTATACTGCATTTAACGAACCTAGATAAAACTAGAAAGATCACTAGTAATGTAATATTTTATAACATAATTATTAGTGTTGGTTTTAGTGAATGTTGCTTCTGTTCGTTGATTTTATACTCACCAGTACTTTCTCTAAAGTGCTGACCCACCAACAGTTTTGCTTGTTCGCAGATGCTGTATCGTTCGAGGAAGCGATAGCCGTGCCTCATCCCCAGGACCCAAAAATCTGGTTTCGATGCCTTGAGCCATATCGATTGTTTTGAACTGCTTTTGTATAGAGGGGCATAATGTATGGAATGATGCCATTATATTCAGAAAATCTCGTGCCTTAATCTTTGCCCCGAATACTCAGATGGATTATTGTTTATAACACCGTCCCTCCACTGCGTACTTGATCAATTCGATGATAGCCACAACTTTAACAATGTTGCCTTATGCGAGCGTAATCCCACGCTCGCACGATATCACGTCCCGATAAAAATGATCGTCCCACGGGAGCGCTGGCGCGATGATTTGTGCTTTGCAGGGACAACCGATTCCTGCCAGAGATTGGGGCATGACACATCTACTACACCATCATCTCCACCATCTATGCCTCCACCAGCACCTCTCCATCAGCCACAACATACTCATCGAACTCTTTCTCGTTTTACTCTCGATTGTTCCGGTCCACCGGACAAGTTTGATTTTGCTACATTAGCCTCATATTCTTCACAATTTTATTCTTTTCTTACTGCTATTCATACTACACGAAAGCCCACTTCTTATCAAGAGGCAGTTCAGTACCCTGAGTGGCAGGAGGTCATGGCAGAGGAGTTTCGAGCATTTCACTAGACAGGTACTTGAGATGTTGTTCCACTACCAGACGGGGTCCAGCCTATTAGTTACAAGTGTGTCTTCAAGGTTAAGTATCGACCTGATAGATCCATTGAGCAACACAAGGCTCGCCTTGTTGCCTGAAGTTTTACACAGGAGCATAAAATTGACTATGATGAGATATTTGCACATATTTCAAATGACCATAGTTCGTACATTACTAGCTATTACTATCTCTCGTCAGTGGCCACTCTATCAGATGGATGTGAAGAATGACTTTTTTCATGGTTCTTTATCCGAGGTTATCTATATGGAGCCCCCTTCAGGACTTTCTACTCCGTCGGAACATGTTTGTCGCCTTCAGCATGCTAGCTATGGTCTCAAGCAAGCTCCTCGAGCTTGGTTTGAGTATTTTCGGAGTGCTATATGCGAGGCAGGTTTTCAGCAGTGTTCTCATGATCATTCTTTATTTGTACGGTCGTCACTGCAAGGATGAGTTCTTCTTTTACTCTATGTGGATGGCATGATTTTTACTGGCGATGATTCAGCAGGGATTGCAGCTACTCAGAGGTACCTTCATCAACAGTTTTAGATAAAAGACCTTGGAAATCTTTGATATTTTTCTGGACTCGAGATTGCACAAGGCAAGAGAGGGATACTAGTTTCTCAACAGAAATATACTTCAGAGATTATTTCGTCTGCTGGTCTATCGGATAGTCGCACAGTTGATACTCCTTTAGAGCTTCATGTGAAGCTTCGTCCTACAAATGTTGAACCTCTCACATATCCTACTCGCTTTAGACGGCTAGTAGGTCAACTTGTGTATCGCTGTTTGACTATGCCAGATATTTCTCATACAGTTTGTATTGTTAGCTAGTTCATTTTCATGCCTCGATCAACTCACTATAGTGCCTTACTCCTAATTCTCCGATATCTTCAAGGCTCTATTACACGCTCATTATTTATGTCGTCTACATCTACTCTAGAACTTCGAGCATTTTCTAATGCAGATTGGGCAAGAGATCCGACCACCAGATGATCTACTATAAGATTTTGTTTGTTTCTTGAAGATTCGCTAATCTCATGGCGAAGCAAGAAACAAGACGTTGTTGCATGTTCTTCTACTGAGGCAGAGTACAGAGCTATGGCTGCCACTACTAGGGAGATCGTCCATGTACGCAGACTATTCTCTGATATGGGGATTGCTCCTACAAGACCTGTGCCTCTTCACTGTGACAACAAGAGTGCTATACAGATTACAAATAATCCGATTTTTCATGAGCGGACAAAGCACATTGAGATTGATTGTCACTTTATCCGTGAGAAAATTTTGGCTGGCACTATTTCTCTACCACATGTGACGTTCGTTGATCAGCTAGTAGATTTCTTTACAAAGTCATACCCCACACCGCGATTTCAGTTATTATTGAGCAAATTCATGTTATTTGATCCACCATGAGTTTGAAGGGGGGTGTTAAAATAATTAGATTTAAGATTAGATTATTTTTTCTATGTGGATACATATCTCCTCTGCTACTCCTATCTGGATATCTCCTCTCCTACTCCTATCAGGATATCTCCTCACCTACTCCTATCCAGATATGGATACCTTCTCTCTCTTTATTATTCGTAGTTGTATAAATTTTTTTATATCATCCATTAATAAAATCAATATTGTTGATTTATTTCAATGTGAAATATAAAATCGTGCGACGTTATTTTATTTTATTTTATTTTTAGAATTCGCTTTTAAGCGCAAGACGGAATTTGAACATGTGTTACTTTGATACGTTGAAAGTCTCCTCCAAAAAAAAACAAAAAACAAAAAACAAAATACTCACATACAACCCTTTTTATCATATGATGATTTCCTATTTGTCTAGTGCCTAATATCCATGGTCTTGTTAGTTTGCTATCAGGTTTTTCGTTAACAGATATCCAAATTGAATAAGTTATTATTTATGCATTTGGGTTCCGGACCGTCCGGTCCATTACACATTTTGATATTTGGGTAATCATTTGACAATTTTTGAAAACTATTTTATCTGTATGCAATATATTTAAACTGTAATGAAATAGCATGCAACGCAGCGTGCATAAAGTTCCGTGCGTATCGTTGGACAACTAAAAAAGAAAAAGAAAAATTAGTACACCTCAAGTCTCCACTAGGATCTACAGTATCTGTGCATTTTCAATAGGCAAATTATAAGGGCACTACACATTTTACTCGGGGCTAGCCAATTGAAAATTTAGAAAAAATTACAAGTTTGCCATCATGAAAGTTACTCGGGGCTAGCCCACTGTTATAATCAGGACTGTCAAAATTTTGACAGTCCTACCACTTGGAAGGACTGTCAAAATTTTGACGTCCTAAAAAATGTTAGGACTGTCAAAATTTTGACAGTTCCATTTATAAGGACAGTGCACATTTGACTCAGGGCTAGCCCATTGGAAATTTACAAAAAATTACAAGTTTGCCATCATTTTAGTTACTCGGGGCTAGCCCACTGTTATAATCCGGACTGTCAAAATTTTGACAGTCCTACCACTAGGAAGGACTGTCAAAATTTTGACAGTCCTACCCCTTGTAAGGACTGTCAAAATTTTGACAGTCCTACAAATTGTTAGGACTGTCAAAATTTTGACAGTCCATTTCCCAAAATTACAAGTTTGCCACTCTCATAGCTACCCCACACCAAAGTATAAAAGTGAAATGGCTTTCTATTTTTGGCATTCCACCTAGACTTAAGAAACCCTCATTCCACCAAGCCCAAACATAAATTTGGAAATAGCTAGTTGTGGTTGGAGGAGGATTTTACTTTGGTGATACTCCAAGGAATATTCTTCCGGTATGTCTTCGACAACCTACGATGAATAAGTTTTGCAATTGTCCGAAAAAAATTTAGTTTATTTTGATTAATGTAGGAACAATGCATGAAAAAATATTCGATGACGAAGTCGGATCGTCCAATTCATTAAATATGCACTCCGGACGTTCCGAAGAACAAGTTGGTTGTTCCGAAGCACGTACGGTACGTAAAACGACAACCCTAATTTGACAGTCACGAGTTAGGACTGTAAAAATTAGACAGTCCTATATAAATATAGGACTGTCAAATAGTCTACAGTCCTAAATTAATAGAGGACTATCATAAATTCGACAGTCCTATATAAAAGTAGGACTGTCATAATTTGGACAGTCCTATTTAAAAATAGGACTGTAAAATTAGTGACAGTCCTGGATAATTATATGAAGTTATTAATTTTTATATTATTTTATATTGGTTATAGGACCAACCTTGTTCAGATATTGTGGTACATCCTGCTGTTGGTGTTGATGTGGATGATATTTTCTCAACGGATATTGAATTTGCAAGCCATGAAGAAGCATTAGAGTGGTGCAGAGAAGTTGGGAGACGACATAACGTAGTTATTGTTATTGCAAGATCCATCTGATCTCGGCCGGGCTGAAAATATCTTGAGCTTGGATGCGAAAGAGGAGGTGTGTTTAGGGAGCATCATAAAAAAAGGGTATTGTTGAAAAAGAAATCCCTAAGAAAAATGTTAGGACAAAAAAATGTGGTTGTCCAATGAAGGTGTTGATTGTAAAAGTTGAAGATGTGAAGTGGATAATCGAAGTTAAGAATGAAAGACACAATCATCCTATTCCAGGGACAGTTACGGGTCATGCCTACGTGGCACGATTGAAGGAGGATGAGAAAAAGTTGGTTGAAGAATTGTTCCTTTCAGGAGTTGCACCGAAATAAATTTATTCTGTTGTGCGACAAAAATAAGATGGGAACAAGTCTACCATGAGGAAGATCTATAATAGTTTGGCCAGAGCGAAATGCAATAGTATGAAAGAAAGAATGGTGATGCAGTAAGTATTAAAGTTGCTTGGGGAGCATCACTATGTGGAGTACCATAGAAGACATCCACAAACTGATGAACTCCTTTCATTGTTTTGGGCTCATCCTGATTGCACACATATGGCTCGGTCCTTCGCAGACGTGTTGGTCCTTGATTGTACATATAAGACCAACAAGTTCAAGATGCCTCTTTTGCATGTTGTCGGGTTTACGTCTACGGGAAAAATATTTACAGTCGCTTTTTGTTTTATGAAGAGTGAGACAGTAGAGGATTACACATGGGAGTTGAGGAAACTACAATCCCTTTACACAGGTTACAAAGAGCCGTCTGTTTTTGTTACTGACAGAGAATATGCGTTGATAAATGCTATAGATATTGTATTTCCTCATGCGCATAGACTACTATGCACTTGGCATATAAATAGAAATATCCATGCTCAATGCAAGAAAAAATTTGAAACAGTGGACGGTAAAATTGACATGCTTCGCTTCGAAGAATTCTACAGTGATTGGAGTCTTGTATGGCGAGCAAGTACTACAGACAGTTACGACGCAGCATGGTACATGTTCCAACAAAAGTGGGAGCTAAGTAACCCGACATGATATCTTATATCAAAGATACTTGGCTAGAACCACATAAAGAGCAATTCGTCTTAGCATGGACCAACATGGTGAAGCATTATGGCACGATCACTACGAACCGGGTCGAAGGAGCACACTCATGTTTAAAAAGATATCTACGCTCATCGGTCAGTAATTTTGTCTCTGTTTGGCAATCGATTCATTTGATGACTATTGCCACGGTGAACGATATTGTAGCATCATTTGAGATGAGCCTCAATATTACAAAGCATGAATACAAGCAATAACACCTCTTGGATGGTTTAATCCATGTGGTATCTCACAAGGCCTTGGGGTTATTGTTTGAAGAGATTCGTCGATCGAAGTCGGTGGGTTATGATCCCGAGGTTTGCGGTTGTTCATATCGACATTCACTCAGACTTTCGTGTACACATGAGATCAACGAATACTGTCGTGAATCTATACCTATTCCAATAGATAGTGTTGATCAATGTTGGCGACAGCTGTCGATAATGCCGACGGTGGAAGTGCAAGATGATTTCTTTGCGTTGCCCCAAATGAAACTACTTCACGCAAGGTGGTATGGCGCATCAAAACCGGAGAGAAGATCCATTGAGTTTAAAATCCAAGAGATTGCAGTCCCGGCAACAACTCGATTGCAAGAGCCATCCGTTGTTCGAACTCCCAAGGGAAGACCACAGTCAAGAAAGAGTAGAGCAAAAAAGAAGGAGGAAGAGTCAACTAAAAGAGATCCATCCTTATTTGAACATATCGAACGCAGTTTGGAGGCAAAGTCCGTAATGGATAGGGGGGTATTTCCGCAGAAAAAGAGTAAGCTAACTATTCGAAGGGGGAAGAAACAGAAAACGATAGATGCAGGCACGACGGAGGGTGTTGAAAACTTTTCTGTTTCTTATAGTCTATACATTGACAATTTTCTACCTGAGATACGAAATTTCATTTGGTCTATTGATGATGTTCCTGCGGATGGCTACTGTGGATACCATGCACTAGCAAGACAACTAGGCTATTCAGTTGAAGCAGGATGGAGACAGGTTAGGACAAAGCTGTACGAGGAGTTGGAGTCGTGACTAGCCTTCTATAGCCAGATACTTGGCGAAGAAATTGTTGGAGATTCTCATACAACTCAAAATCATAGTTTAAACTATTACAATTCTCAAAAGTCATATTCATTCAAACTTTTATAACTCAAAAAGAAAGTTTAAACTTCATGACGCCTCTTTGTACGTTGCTCACGATTTTCCAGGAAAGAAAAATCTTCAGCATTGTCGATTTGTTGGAGTTCGTCATTGATTGCCATATAATTGGAACCCTGGCAACTTACGAGACTTCTTCCCAACTTCTTCACTTTTCTTGTCTATTCATGAGAATTAAAACAAAATTGTTAGAAACTCTGAAGGTTACAAATATCAAACTTAAAGTCTACAAGTTGGCTCACCATCTTGACCAGTGCAGTATACAAGACCGATTTGGCAGGAAGCTTTGAAGGTACACGCACAATATCCCCTCCGCGTTGGAACAAGGTAGGCAGTCCGACACCGGCGTAGTAGGCGAGGTAGTCATCGCTACACTCCGTCATATTGACTGCTGCTTGACGTTCGGTATCTCTAATAACGTGGCATTGCCACTCGGTGAAGAAGTCTGATACCCAGTTGAAAACCGCAGGAATATAGTTTAGCGGTTTTGTACCGCGCGGAGGAGTTATCATTTTCAAAGTGCGCCTTGGGATAGTTTGTACGTAGCCAAACTGACGGAGCACTCTATCCGGCATATAAGCCTCCTCGATTTCATGACAACTGATAAGACCGTGAAATAAGGCGACTGGTTGCAATGGTCGGGTAGTCTGTCGCAAATCACGGTATGGATCCCATATAATCTGCACCACATAAAATTTAGCATAACATCATTTAGCATAACGTAGTAAATTAATACCAATTAAGTACAAAATTAGGTCTATATTCACCTCTTCTGTCGTCATATCTTCGAGTGCATGCCGTAGAGCGGCCAATGTGTGAGAACGTTTGGCATCTTCCTTAGTTGGCTTCCATCGGCACATTCTAGGCATGTTCTCGTCATACCCTCAGTTCAGTTTCGCCCGCTGCAGGGTTGGAAAGTGCTCGTATATCCATGCCTTCACGTTACCGGAAATATATTAGTCCAAAAATAAACAACACAATTTAAATTTTTGTAAACAAGTTGACAAAGATATATCTATACATGGAGTAGAGTTTGGCATCCAGAAATTGTCTTCGAACCTACACGGGATGCCGCACCAAGCTCGCGGTAAAGGTATGCCAGTATACCGCTTCCCCAAGAAATTTCGTCCACCGTTTCAAGGTTGTCCAAATTGAGGAGATATTTGGCATTTATGGACGTTCCAGACTTATCGGTAATGCCGACAGCCCCTAAGATGAACTACATATATCCGCGGGCCACATTTTCGCTATTATCAATTTCGGGGACCGGCTCAGCGAATATCTCCTCCAAATATTTTAGAGGAAGTCCGTAGGACTTCTTGAATTCTCGAAGACTAGTAAAACTAGTGGCATCAACTCCCAGACACCCTGATACATAATCCACAATATAGTCGTAATAGTTGATGCTCGACTCATCAAAAGTTTGATTCTGCATGGGACGACCATCAACCCTAAGTCCTAATATTGATGGACGTCATCAAGGGTAATCGTCAACTCCCCATTGGGTAGATGGAAAGTGTTGGTCTCTGGATGCCACCGTTCTACAAATGCTGAAATCAGTGCATTTTCACCGTCGTATATGAGTAGCTACCCAAATATTGTAGACCGGTGGGACTGATTTTTGCCTTCACATCATCTCCCAATAATTCATACCTCCATGTATTGTATTTTTTCCCGTGGTTGATCACCGTCAACATATGACCACTCTCCTGAAAAGTCAACAATTGGATGAAATTAAACCTCTATGTTAAATGAACTTTGAACTTACAACTATATATAAATTTATCATAACGTAATGTACTTAGCGGATTGGTCCATATTTGGTATGCAATATGGTTTTCGATCGACGGTAACATAGTGCAACCGTTTGGACGAGTGTCGACTGGACTATCTGCCTGCTCAGAAGGTCCTGAACCATCAGTAGTCCGGTTTCCGAGAGTTTGTGGAAGACTCTCGACAGGACTATCTGCAGGCTGAGAAGGTCCTGAACCATCAGTAGGCCGATTTGGAACATTTGGCATGTCCTCATCGGAGGAGGGAGAAGAACCGGAAGAACTAGGGGGAGCACGTCTCTTCGAACGAATGGCATTCTTCTTCGTCATTTGACGTTTTCTCACTTCAGGGCGTGCCTCGGGCTCGCGGATAGTGACGTCCGGTTCAATAGTACGCGAAACTGCGCGTTCCTTACGCATCGACACAGTAGGGCGTCTTCTCATATCTTCATCCACAGTGTCCTTTCCAGGGGCATGACTATAAGACAAAAATTAATATATACAGACAAAAATTAATTTCTATTTTAACATAATAATTGAATTTTACATTGAGGACTGTAGCATTTTCTACAGTCTTGTAAGTATACAGGACTGCAGATTTTTCAACAGTCCTAATTTTTTAGGACTGTTGAAATGCCTACAGTCCTATATAAATTTAGGACTGTAGAAAATTCGACAGTCCTTAATATATATAGGACTGTCGATTTTCCTACAGTCCTAAATCTATATGGGACTGTAGAAATTTCTACAGTCCCGCCCGATACTGCTCGATAATGTCGAGCAGTCTCGACATTGTACGCCCTAAAATCATGTTCGAAAGGACTTGTATGTCTAAACTACATCCTAGACTCCGCCAAGGACTAGTATGTCCTCATTTGAAAGAAAATCACTCAAAATTTTCAAAATGCAAGAGAATTTCTTAAAATTTTTGGACAATTTTGCAAATACAATAGCACAAGGAGAATGATGATTTGTACCTTGGTTCTTTCGAGACTTTGGGAACCATCGACAAGGAGGAGGAGGACAGCGGAGATCGGCCGGCGGGAGGGGGGAAAGCTCCGGTCGGATGGGGAGGGTTTGGGAGGGTTTGGAGAAGTAGTGGGCTAGTATGCGTAAAAGATTGGGTTAGTATAAGTAAAAGTTGCTCTTTAGTGGGCTACTCCCAGTTCTGGACTAGCCCCAAGTAAATTTGGTAGTGTCCTTATCAAAAGCCTTTCAATAAGACTTTAAACAGATCTAAGTCGTCATTTTGTAACAAAAACTTAACACAAGCAAGCAGCTGCTCTATATAATATCTATATCAAAGGTTTCTTAATACTTGATTCAAAGAAAAGTTTCTTCCAGGCGACAACTATATATCAAACTCGGTCTTATCTTATTCAATGGAATAGTTGAATTGGCAGCAATAAAAGTAGATTAAATTTTTTGTTTGATGCACTTTTTCTTTTTCTTTTTTTGCTTTACTCCATTAATATTATTAATTGGACTTATTTCAGCCAGCCGTCTGTCTCATTACTTGTCAACAATGGAGGCGGCAGAGACGAGAGGAATATATTAAAGAGAGAGAGAGAAAAAAGAAGGTGTTGGAAGAGAGAGAGAGAGAGAGAGAGAGTGAGAGAGCGCAATGGAGGGAGAGAAGAAGAAGATTGTTTGTGTGACGGGTGCAGGGGGGTTCATAGCCTCATGGCTAGTGAAGTTCCTCCTAGACAAGGGCTACACTGTACATGGAACCGTCAGAGACCCAAGTAAGCCTATTTTCTGTTCCTTCTTTCTTTCCTGGTTACGAATTCATGATTTCACTCCTCTCCAAAGGCTTTAATATTTAGTACTAGTATTGCTTTTGCTTTTTGCCTTTCTGCAAAGCAGTACTATTTTCTTAATCTTGATTTTGACACAGTAATGACAACAACAACAATAAATAAAATGGACTTTTAATGAAAAAGGACAGAGTATTCTATTTGGCTATGAATAGGTATGAGGTTTAGGAATTTATTGGTTGTTTAGTATTATGATTTCCATTTGGCTATCAATAGAGGTCCTAGGGCTTGAAACAACTCTAGATGCTTATGGGGTGCTGATAGCCACAACCCCTGTTTGGTAACTTGAAAGTGGGAGTGGGAAGTGCATCGAGACCCCTGTTTGGTAACTTGAAAGTGCGAGTGGAAAATTGCAAAATCTTGGAAAATGGTGGAGTTTTTCAAAACCTATTGTTTGGCTCAACTTGGATTTGGAACGAAAACTCCATGCCGCCATCATTGCAATACAAATTCTTGTCTCCCATTTTGTTCGCTTCACTTTCAACTTTTAAGATCCACTCCAAAGAAGAGGATGTGGATTGAAAAATGGAGTTTATGATTTATTTTATAATATTTTTTTTACATAATGGTTGATATTATTCATAAATAATTAGTTAGTGTTAGGGCCTGTTTGGTAGCCAGCAAGTGGGGGTAAAAATGCAGCAAGTGGCCACCTTCTGTGAAAGTGAATAGAGTTGCTTCGTTTGGTTAGTCGCAACAAATGTACTGCAACTCAACATGCTGCAAGTGACACTTTTACACTATCAAAGAGTTACATCTATCCAAACAACCCCTTATAGTAGTAACTTAGTAATTATGATAATTAAGTAATTAATGATACATAATTACCATTAATTAAATATTTAAAGTAATAAATTAATATTCATAAATATAAAATAATGGTGAGTAATCAAATACTATTAAATAACAATAATTAAATAATATTTAATTTATAAAATAATTATAGGATAGTTAATTAATATTAAATATTTATTACATGCTAGCAAATACGAAGAAATCAATATACTTAATTATTAAGAACAAGTAACTAAGATAGTTGAATAATAATACTTAGGGTTTATAGGTTTAATTACGTTGACCACCCCTATGTTTTATGTTTATTACACGGAGTACCCCTACTTTGAAACTAATTAGATGTTCAAAATATCGGTATCGGACCATTCCTATGAGTATCGGGATCGACGGTATCGGTAGTATCGACGGTTTCGGATCCGAGTATCGGATTATTGGTATCGGAAAGCAAACGACTATTAGTAAATTATTAACATTTTAGAGAATGTATTTTATACATTTATGCATAATTTAAAGTATTTTCAGTATTGTTTCTTAATATTTTTGATACAAATTTTGGCCTCAAGATGCAATTTTGAGCTATATCTATTAATGATGCTCTTACTGTTTAATACCCCCTCTTCCGAGTCCACAACTACTATAGGAGCTCTGTTTAATGAACAGAAGCCTATAGAATAATATAACATACTTATTCTATCTGTGGTCCTTATCTATTGGGCCTACATAGGATTGATTACAGAAGACCTAAAGAGTTGCTGACTACTCAATTTCTTTTGGCTGGTGACAAGGGCACTACTAAATACACTTGGGGCTAGCCCAGGATTGGGACTAGCCCATTAATGAATAAAGTTTACTCATACTAGCCAAAAAGTTTACTCATACTAGCCCAAACATTAAACTCTCTTCCCAAACCCTCCAAACCCCCACCGGAGCCCTCACCCCTCCTCCCTTTCTTGTCGGAGCCCTCCTCCTCCACTTCTTCCTCCTCCTCCTTGTCGATGGCTCCTAAACTCTCGAAAGAATCAAGGTACCATTCTTCCTTCTCCTTGTTCTATTGTATTTCGAAATTTTTTCAAAAATTGTAATAATTTCTATTGCATATCGAAATTTTTCCAAAAATTATGTTTCCAATCTTAAAATTAGGGCATACAAGTCCTGAATGTAGTTTATGATGTAGTTTCGACGTTTTTCTGGAGTCTCGTACTCGATTTTAGGGCATACAAGTTCGACATTCGTCGAACGTATGTAACAGAACCATGCGGGACTGTAGAAATTTCTACAGTCCTATATACATTGTGGATTGTAGAAATTTCTACAGTCCTATATGTATAAAGGACTGTAGAAATTTCAACAGTCCTGTAGAAATTTAGGACTGTAGAAATTTCTGCAGTCCTGTATACATATAGGACTGTAGAAATTTCTACAGTCCTGAATAAATTTCTACAGTCTGTTAAAATATATATTTTTTGTCTTATAGTCACGACCCTCGGAAGGGCACTGAGGATGAAGATATCATATGAAGACGCCCTACTGCGTCGATGCGTAAGGAACGCAATATTCAGCGTACTATTGAACCAACTCTCAATATCTGCGACCCCATGGCACGCCCTGAAGTTAGGAAATGTCGACTGACAAAGAAGACTGTCACTCGTTCGAAGAGACGTGCTCCTAGTACTCCTAGTACTTCTGGTTCTTCTTCCTCCTCCGATGAGGACATACCAAATGTCCAAAATCGTGCAACTGATAGTTCAGGACCTTCTCAGCATGCAGATAGTCCTGTCGAGACTCTCCCACAAACCCTCGGAAACCGGCCTACTGATGGTTCAGGACCTTCTTAGCAGCCAGATAGTCCAATTGAGACTCGTCCAAACAGTTGCTCTATGTTGCCGTCGATCGAGAACCATATTGCATACCAAATATGGAACAATACGGTAAGTACATTATGTTATGATAATTTTATATATAGTTGTAAGTCCTAAGTTCATCCAATTATTTATAGATAACTACATTTTATATATAGGTATAAGTTCATCCAATTGTTTACTTTTCAGGAGAGTTCTCGTATGTTAACGGTGATCAACCACGACAAAAAATACAATACATGGAGGTTTGAATTATTGGGAGACGATGTGAAGGCTAAAATCATTCCCACCGGTTTACAATATTTGGGTAACTACTCATATACGACGGTGGATAATGCACTCATATCAGCATTTGTAGAACGATGACATCCAGAAACTAACACTTTCCATCTACCAAACGGGGAGTTGACGATTACCCTTGATGACGTCCATCATATATTGGGACTTAGGATGGTCGAGTCATGATGAATCATACTTTTGACGAATCGTGCATCAACTTTTACGACCATATCGTGGATTATGTATCAAGGTGTCTGGGAGTTGATGCTACTAGTTTTACCACCCTTCGAGAATTCAAGAAGTCGTACGGACTTCCTTTAAAATATTTGGAGGAGACATTCGTTGATCCGGACCCCGAAGTGGATAATAGCGATAATGTGGTCCGTGGATATATGCAGTTCATCTTAGGGGCTGTCGGCATTACGGATAAGTCTGGAACGTCGATACATGCCAGATATCTCCTGAATTTGGACGACGTAGACACGGTGGAAGAAATATCTTGGGAAAGCGATATACTAGCATACCTTTACCACGAGCTTGGTGTGGCATCCCGCATCGGTTCCAAGACAATATTCGGATGCCAGACTCTACTCCATGTATAGATATATCTTTGTCAACTTATATACATAATAAAAAATATTGTTAATTTTTGGACTAATATTTTTTTAACTTGGTTACGTGAAGGCATGGATATACGAGCACTTTCCAACCCTGTAGCGGGCTAAACTTAACCGAGGGTATGACGAGCACCTTCCTAGAATGTGCAGATGGAAGCCAACTAAGGAAGATGTCAAACGTCCACACAGATTAGCCGCCCTGCGGAATTAATGCACTCGAAGATATGACGATAGAAGAGGTGAATTGAGACCTAATTTTTTAATGTTTGATAATAATTTATTAAATTACGTTATGCTAAATGACGTTATGCTAAATTTCATGAGTTACAGATTGTTTGGGATCCATATCGTGATTTGCGATAGACTAGTGGTCCATTGCAACCAGTCGCTTTATATCACGGTATGATAAGTTGTCATGAAATCGAGGAGGCTTATATGCCTGATAGAGTGCTCCGTCGGTTTGACTACGTACAAATAGTCCCGAAGCGCACATTGAAAATGATAACTGCTCCGCGAGGTACAAAATCGCTAAACTATATTCCTGCGGCGTTTAACTGGGTCTCGGACTTCTTCACTGAGTGGCAACGTCACGTTATTAGATAAACCGAACGACAAGCAGCTGTAAATATGACGGAATGTAGCGACGACTACCTCGCCTACTACGCTGGTGTCGAACTACCTACGTTGTTCAAACGCGGAGGCGATATTGTGCGTGTACCATCATATCTCCCCGCCAAATCTGTCTTGTATACTGCATTGGTCAAGATGGTGAGGCAACTTCTTCACTTTCAGTTTGATATATGTAAATGTTTATAACCTAACAATTTTTTTTAATTCTCATGAATAGGCTAGGAAAGTGAAGAAGTTGGAAAGAAGCCTCGTAAGTTGCCAGGGTACGAATTATATGGAAATCAATGACGAGGTACAACAAATCGACAACACTGAAGATTTTTCTTTCTTGGAAAATAGAGAGTAACGTACAAAGAGGCGGCATAAAGTTTAGGCCATGTTTCAAGACATGTAAAACTTTGCTACAATTTGTGTTTTGAGACATGTAATACTTTTAAGTTTGAAAACTTTGAGTGGTTATGTTTTGTTGAAATATTTTGCTTGGTTATGTTTCGAGACAACTACTTTTATGTAAAAATGTGTTGGTTATTTGTGTTGGTTATTTGCTACAATTTGTTTTGTTTGAAAACTTTGCTACAATTTGTGTTGGTTATTTGCTACAATTTGTGGTTTGAGACATGTAATACTTTCATACAGTTGTTGGTTATTTGTGTTTCGAGACGGCTACTTTTATGTATAAATGTGCAGAGCCAATGACTAAAAACTAGGACTGTCAAATTCTGGACAGTCCTGATAGCTATAAGGACTGTCAAAATCCTGACAGTCCTAGTTTTATATAAAAAATTTCAGAGACAGTAGGTTAAAATTAGGACTGTAAAAATTTTGACAGTCTTCATAGCTTGTAGGACTGTCAAAATCCTGACAGTCCTAGTTTTATATAAAATTTTCAGTGGGTTAAAATTAGAACTGTCAAAATTTTGACAGTCCACATAGCTTGTGGGACTGTCAATGACAGTCCTACTTTTATATATAAATGTGCAGACAGTGGGTTTAAACGAGGACTGTCAAAATTTTGACAGTCCTCATAGCTTGTGGGACTGTCAAAATCCTGACAGTTTTAGTTTTATATAAAATTTTCAGTGGGTTAAAATTAGATAAAATTTTCAGTGAGTTAAATATAAAAATTTTAGTGGGTTAAAATTAGGACTGTCAAAATTTTGACAGTCCACATAGCTTGTGGGACTGTCAAAATTTTGACAGTCCTATTTTTATATATAAATGTGCAGACAGTGGGTTTAAACTAGGATCGTCAAAATTTTGACAGTTCTCATAGCTTGTGGGACTGTCAAAATCCTGACAGTCCTAGTTTTATATAAAATTTCCAGTGGGTTAAAATTAGGACTGTCAAAATTTTGACAGTCCACATAGTTTACTTTTATATATAAATGTCCAGACAATGGGTTTAAACTAGGACTGTCAAAATTTTGATAGTCCTGGTATACTGTTGGACTGTCAAAATTTTGACAGTCCTACTTTTATATGTGCAGACAGTAGGTTAAAACTAGGGCTGTCAAAATTTTGACAGTCTTGTTTGTTTGTTTGTGGGACTGTCCTGATTTTGACAGTCCTAGTTTTATACAGAGAGGGTTAAAACTATCTATATAAATGTTGGAAAAGATACCAAGTTCAACATACATGACTCATTGCACAACATACATGACTCATTGCACGACATACAGTTCAATATACAGTTGTTAGAGTTATTTTATTTTGTTATTTATCATATGAGGGTATAATAATAATTGTGGGTGTATTGCATATCAATATAAATAGACATGAGATGCAACCTAGGGTTTAAGGCCCTTGCAATCTCCTTTCTCATATTCTCTCTTCTCCTACCTCCCCTTCTCCTTTCTATTTCTAAACTTAACTTGGTATCAGAGCATATATTTGTAAGTACTGTACATCCCATCCTCGACAGGGCCGATCGAACTCGGTCGTGAGTTAGACAGGGCATATATTTGTAAGTACTTAATTTTTGGGCTGTTTTTCGTCTACTTTTCATGATTCGCCGTTCGTCGTTCACTGTTCGTGGTCGTTCGTGGTTCGTTTATGAGATCTAGGGTTTCTACAGATCTCCGTTGGTTATTCATCGTCGGTTGAGGTTCGTTGTGAGATCTAGGGTTTCAAAGATCTCGTCTTTCTGTTGCATCTGCAAGTATGGTGGGGACCGAATCTTCTAGCGAGGTTAATAGTGGTGGTGGTAGCGGAGGTGGTTCTCCTTTTACTGTTATTCATAATGATGAATTGGGAAAGTCGATTACAGCGGTGAAACTCAATGGTGCGAACTATCTTGCCTGGTCCAAGTCTATCAAAGTGGTGTTAAGGGCGAAGAAGAAGTTGAAGTTTTTGACCGAAGAACCCCTGCCTGAAACGTCCGCTGAGTATGGAGATTGGATGAGTGCAGATGCATACGTTATGTCATGGTTGTGGCATAGTATGGAACCACATATCGCTGCTAATGTTCAGTGGTGTGAATCAAGCAAACAGATTTGGACATCTCTGGAAGAATCTTATTCGCAGAAGCGAAACGTTGCCCGTATCTATGAGTTGTACGAGTTATTGTTCAATACAAAGCAAAATGGGAAGCCTGTGAATGAATATCTGGCTTCAAAGAAGGCTTTGTAGGAGGAACTGCTTCAATATCATCCTGTTACTACTGATTTGAAGGAAGCTCGGAGACAGAAGGAAGAGTTTCATGTTTCACTCATCCTTGCCGGCTTGGATCCTGCGCTCGAACCTTATAAAGCTCAAATCCTTGCTGGAGAGCAGTTACCTATGGTGGCAGATACTTTCTCCCGTCTCAATCGTTCCTTTCTGGGACAGAGTTCTGTGGTGCCGAGTACTGACTCTTCTGCCCTAGTTTCTAGTGCTGTTGGTCGTGGTGGTGGACGTGGTATTGGACGTGGCGGTAGAGATGGTGGTCGTAGTTTTGGTCGAGGAGGAGGCCGTGGTGGTAGAGACAATGGTCGTGGTGGTGGTCGCGGTGGTGGTGGTGGCCGCGGTGGTGGTGGTGGTGGCCGTGGTCAACCACGAAAGTGTAACTATTGTGGAATGCTCGGTCATGTAGAAGACTATTGTTGGGACAAATGGGGCAAACCAGAATATGCACATCAAGTGCATGATGAAAATATGCAGTCCCAGGACACCACTTCTGCTCCCAGAGATGATACTTCGGGTTTCAATCAGACTTCAACGTCCGATACCTCATCTCCATTTCAACAGATCCTCCAGAAGTTGAACGCGCTTGCTAGTACCACCTCTCAACCTACTGCAACCATGGCACATATAGGTAATCCTGCTTTTGTGGCAACCCAGTCACCATCC
Source organism: Iris macrosiphon (assembly GCA_036927795.1). Classification (NCBI taxonomy): domain Eukaryota; kingdom Viridiplantae; phylum Streptophyta; class Magnoliopsida; order Asparagales; family Iridaceae; genus Iris; species Iris macrosiphon. Next base: position 27,035,212 of record JAYESA010000017.1, read on the forward strand.
ACCTCTTGGGTCATCGACTCAGAAGCGAGCTCTCACATGTCTTGTATAACATCTATCTTTCATAATCGTAGTTCCATGAAACATAATATTATCTTGGCTGATGGGTCTACTCGTCCTGTGCTTGGGAAATGTGTCATTCACCCTACTCAATCACTATCATTATTTGATTCATTATATGTGCCTAATTTTTCATTTAATTTGTTATCTGTGAGCCAGTTAACCAAATCTCTTCAATGTTCTGTGACATTTTCTCCCAATTCGTGTATTTTTCAGGACCTCAGGACGAAGAAGACGATTGGTTCGGGGCATGAAAAAGATGGACTGTACTACTTGGATCTACCTGGAAAGGCCTTCATTTCTGTTTCTACTTCTCCGTTGCAGTGGCATTATCGTTTGGGACATCCGTCTTTGGCTAAGTTGCGTCAAGTTGTTCCTAGTTTGAGTCATGTATCTAGTCTTGAATGTGAGGCTTGTCAGTTAGGCAAGCATCACCGTAGTTCCTTTCCTCGTCGTAGTGAGAGTCGTCAATTAGAGTCTTTTGATCTTGTTCATTCTGATATTTGGGGTCCGTCTAGAGTCAAAAGTCCGAAAGAATTTCAGTATTTTGTTATTTTTATTGATGATTATTCCAGAATGACTTGGTGTTATTTAATGAAAGAAAGATCTGAGTTTCCAAATGTGTTATCTGCCTTTTATAATGAAGTCTATGTTCAGTTTAATAAATGTATCAAAATTCTGCGTTTTGATAATGCTTTGGAGTATACTCAATCTTCTGTGAACAGTTTCTGTGTTGATCGTGGTATGATTCATCAAACCAGTTGTGTCCACACCTCTCAATAAAATGGTATAGCCGAACGCAAACATCGACACATTTTAGATGTGGCTCGAACTCTCATGTTCAATATGCATGTCCCCAAACAGTATTGGGCAGATGCCATTCTTACTGCATGTTATCTTATTAATCGCATGCCATCATCTGTATTAAATAACAAAGTTTCATTTACTATATTACATACAGATGTCGCACCCTTTTCCTTATCTCCTCGAGTGTTTGGCTGTGTCGCTTTTATTCATAACTTGGAACCTAATCGAGATAATTTGGCTCCTAGATCTCTGAAGTGTGTCTTTCTTGGTTATCCCCGTACTCAAAAAGGTTATCGTTGTTACAGTCCACAGTCACGCAAATATTATGTCAGTGCGGATGTTACATTCTTTGAGTCTACCCCTTTATTTCCTTCAGGAGACCGTGGTATTCCTTTTACAACAGATTTGATATCTTCCATACCACTTCCGGTCATTCCTGAATCAATTTCTGTCTCCATTCCCCATTTACAGGTTTATCAGAGATCCAAGGACAGGCCAGTGGTTCTGCAGAATTCAGCCTTCAACCAATCATCTTCCGTGCCTGAGGTTTCTGCTCCCATCACCACAGATCCAGATGATCTTCCTATTGCTCTCAGAAAAAGACGCCTTTGTACCACAAAGAATAAGCATCCCATTTTTTCATTACACCGTGCTTCATCATCTTTTCATGCATTTGCTGTTTCATTGTCTTCTACTTTTATTTTCAAAACTTACAAGCAGGCTATGTCATCTTCTGGTTGGAAAAGTGCAATGGATGAGGAGATGTATGTTTTACATCAAAATCAGACTTGGGAGCTTACATCACTTCCTGTTGGAAAACAAACAGTGGGTTGTAGATGGGTGTACACTGTTAAGTATCACCCTGATGGTTCTGTTGAGCGCCTCAAGGCACGGTTGGTTGCCAAAGGGTATACTCAGACATATGGCGTGGATTATATGGAGACTTTCTCTCCAGTGGCTCGGCTGAATTCAGTTCGGATTCTTATTTCTGTGGCGGTTAATAACTAATGGCCTATATATCAGCTGGACATAAAGAATGCTTTTTTGCATGGTGACTTACAGAAGGAGGTTTATATGGATCAACTACCGGGATATGTTGTAGCAGGAAATAAAAGACTCGTATGTCGATTGAAGAAAGCATTATATGGACTGAAACAGTTACCTCATGCTTGGTTTGACAAGTTCAGTTCAGTTCTCATTCAGTATGGCTTTCGGCGTACCACATCAGATCATTCAGTGTTTTGCCATTCTTCCTCAGCAGGTATTATCGTGTTGATTGTTTATGTTGATGATATCATTATATCTGGGAGTGATCATGCTGGAATTGCGGACTTGAAGGCCTACCTTAGTCGTCAGTTTCATACTAAGGATTTGGGTCTTCTTCGATATTTTCTTGGAATCGAGGTTGCTCGATCTAAGAAGGGGGTGTATCTGTCACAACGCAAGTATGTTCTAGACTTGCTTTCCGAGACTGGGATGTTGGAGTGTCGGCCAGTTGAGACTCCTATGGATTATCATGACAAGCTTGATGCTGACAGGGGAGAGTTATTTGAGGATGTTGGATATTATAGACGTTTGGTTGGCAAACTTATATATCTTACTGTTACTCGACCAGACATCACATATGCAGTTGGAGTAGTTAGTCAGTTTATGCATGCCCCTCGGCAACCACATTGGGAGGCTATCTCTCGTATTCTTCGATACTTGAAGGGTGCACCTGGAAAGGGTTTGTTGTACAAATCTTCCCAGTTGCTTACGGTGACTGGGTTCAGTGATGCTGATTGGGCAGGCAGTCGCAGTGATAGGAGGTCTACTTCTGGCTATTGTACGTTTGTGGGTGGCAATCTTGTCACGAGGCGTAGTAAGAAGCAGAATGTTGTGGCTCGTTCTAGTGCAGAGGCCGAGTACCGTGCGATGGCTCATACAGCTTCTGAGATGATGTGGGTGCAGTCTCTTCTTCATGAAATGGGAATTATGATTCCTATTCCGATGGAGATGTATTGTGATAATCAGTCGGCAATGTTTATCGCAAGTAATCCGGTGTTTCATGAGCGCATGAAGCATATCGAGGTGGATTGTCATTTTGTTCGTGATTTGTTGCTGAAGAAACAGATTGTCACTCCTTATGTTCGGTCAGAGGATCAATTAGGTGATATCCTCACCAAACCACTTGCTCGCGGTCCATTTTCTAATTTATGTAGCAAGCTGGGCATGTCTGATCTATATGCTCCTGCTTGAGGGAGGGTGTTAGAGTTATTTTATTTTGTTATTTATCATATGAGGGTATAATAGTAATTGTGGGTGTATTGCATATCAATATAAATAGACATGAGATGCAACCTAGGGTTTAAGGCCCTTGCAATCTCCTTTCTCATATTCTCTCTTCTCCTACCTCCCCTTCTCCTCTCTATTTCTAAACTTAACTACAGTTCTAGTTATATTTCTTTCATTGCACAACATACAGTTCAACATACATGGCTCATTGCACAACATACAAAATGATACAGAAGTATAAGATGTATCAATCGATTAGAATATCAAAGTAGTCCTTCGGCAAGATTTTGGGATCCTCCATCTTCATCATCTTCTTATAGCCAGTAATTGCATCCGTGTAGGGTGTCGTCCATGCAATCGCTTTCTCCGGTGCGTGTTTATACCAAAGCGTAGAAGGTGGAAGAATAGGAGAATGGCTGATCAACCTTGGGATGACAAAGTGTTGTCCGACAAGCCCTATCGAACATAGATTGGATAGTCTGTGTTCGGCCGGGGGAGCGCACATTGGAAAGAAAGTATTGTTAATTCCTTGTGAGATAATTACAATAGGTATCTTATACCTATTAGAGAATACGTATACAGCAGGCGGGACATCATGTAATGGTCTGGTCTGGTAACTATTTTCGTACAAGGTATGCTTGCCAACAAATCTTCAACAATTTCTTCGCCGAGTATCTGCCTATAGAAGGGTAGACGAGACTCCGACTCCTCGTACAACTCTTTCCTAACATGTCTCCTTCCTGCTTCAACTGAATAGCCAAGATGTCTTACGAGTGCATGATATCCACAATGGCCATCCTTAGGAACATCAACAATAGACCAAATGAAATCCCGTATCTCATGTAGAAAATTTTTGATATATAGACTATATGAATCAGAGAAGTTATCTAAACCCTCCGCCGTGACTGTATCGTTCGTTTTCTGTTTCTTCCCCCTTCGAATAGTAAGCTTACTCTTTTTCTGCGAAAATACCACACTTTTAATAATCGACTTTGACTCAACTTTCTCTAAATTGCGTTCAATATGTTCAAATAAGGATGGATCTCTTTTAGTTGACTCCATCTCCTTTTTTTTGCTCTACTCATTCTTGAGTGTGGTCTTCCCTTAGGAGTTTGAACAACAGATGGCTCTTGCAATCGAGTTGTTGCCGGGACTGCAATTTCTTGGATTTTAACCTCAGTGGATCTTCTCTCCGGTTCCGATGCGACACACCACCTTGCGTGCAGGAGTTTCACTTGTGGCAAAGAAAAAAAATCATCGTGAACTTCCACCATCGGCATGATCGACAACTGTCTCCAACGTTGATCAACAACATCTATTGGAATAGGTATAGATTGACGACGATATTCGTTAATCTCATGTGCACAAGAAAGGCCGAGTGAATGTCGATATGTACAACCGCAAACCTCGGGATCATAACCAACCAACTTCGACCTACAAATCTCCTCAAACAATAAGCCCAAGGCCTTGTGAGATACTCCATGGATTAAACCATCCAAGAGGTGTTCATGCTTGTATTCATGCTTTGCAATATTGAGGCTCATCTCAAATGATGCTACAATCTCGTTCACCGTGAAAATAATCATCAAATGAATCGATTGCCAAACGGAGACAAAATTACCGACCGATGACCGTAGATATCTTTTTAAACTTGAGTGTGATCCTTCGACCCGGTTCGTAGTGATTGTGCCATAATGCTTCACTATATTCATCCATGCTAAGACGAATTGTTCTTTATGTGGTTCTAGCCAAGTATCTTTGATATAAGATATGTATGTCGGGTTACTCGTCTCCCACTTTTGTTTGAACATGTACCATGCTGTGTCGTAGCTGTCTGTAGTACTTGCTCGCCATACAAGACTCCAATCACTGTAGAATTCTTCGAAGCGAAGCATGTCGATTTTACCGTCCACATTTTCAAATTTTCTCTTCATTGAGCTTGGATATTTCGATTTATATGCCAAGTGCATAGTAGTCTATGCACATGAGGAAATACAATATCTATAGCATTTATCAGCGCATATTCTCTGTCGGTAACAAAAACAGAGGGTTTTTTGTATCCTGTGTAAAGGGATTGTAGTTTCCTCAACGCCCAAGTGTAATCCTCTACTATCTCACTCTTCATAAAACAAAAAGCAACTGAAAATGTTTTTCCCGTATATGTAAATCCAACAATGTGAAAAAGAGGCATCTTGAAATTGTTGGTCTTATATGTACAATCAAGGGCCAACACGTCTGCGAAGGACCGAGCCAAGTGTGTGCAATCAGGATGAGCCCAAAACAATGAAAGGAGTTCATCATTTTGTGGATGTCTTCTATGGTACTCCACGTAGTGATGCTCCTCAAGCAACTTCAATACTTGCTGCATCGCCGTTATTCCTTTCATACTATTACATTTCGCTCTCGCCAAACTATTATAGATCGTCCTCATGGTTGACTTGTTCCCATCTTCTTTTTGTCGCACGGCAGAATAAATTTGTTTGGGTGCAACTCCGGAAATGAACAGTTCTTCAACCAACTTTCTCTCATCCTCCTTCAACCGTGCCACGTAGGCATGACCCGTAAGTGTCTCTGGAATAGGATAATTGTGTATTTCATTCTTAACTTCGATTATCCACTTCACATCTACTTTTACAATCAACACATTAAATGGACAACCACATTTTCTCGTCCCAACGTTTTTCTTGGGGATTTTTTTAACACCCTTTTTTTACGATGCTGCCTGAACACACCTCCTCTTTCGCAGCCCAGCTCTACATATTTTCGGCTCGATCGAAATCTGATCGATCTTGCAATGACAATGACTATGTTATGTCATCTTCTAACTTCTCTGCACCAATCTAATGCTTCTTCTTGGGATGCAAATTGAATATTCGTTGAGAATACTTTCTCCACATCAACCCGAATAGCAGGATGCACCACAACATCTGTACGAGATTGGTCATGTTTCTAATATAAAATAATCTAAAAATTAATAAGTTCAAATAATTGGCAGTTCAAATTAGGACTGTTATAATATTTACAGACTAATGTATTGAGTAGACTGTAATTTTTTTTTACAGTCTTTAAGATTCAGGACTGTCACTATTTTGACAGTCCACTTAGTATTGACAGTCCTATATTTATATAGGACTGTCGAATTATTGACAGTCCTATAGTTATATAGGACTGTCGAATTTTATACAGTCCTTACACGATGACTGTCGAAATAGGGTTGTCATTTTACGTACCGTACGTGCTTCGGAACAACCGACATGTTCTTCGGAAGGACCAGAGTGCATATTTAATGGATTGTATGATCCGACTTCTTCATCGAAGATAATTTCATGCATTGCTCCTACAATAGTCAAATAAAACTAAATATTTTTGTGACAATCGCAAAACTTGTTCATCGTATGTTGTCGAAGACATACGTTGTCGAAGACATACTGAAAGAATATTCGTTGGACAATCACCAAATCAGAATTTTCTTCCACTTGGGACCACAACTATCAAATTCCAAAGTTAGGTTTAGATTTTTGGACTTGAGAGAATGAGAGATTTCTTCATGTGAGGGTGAAAAACAAAGAAGAGATAATTTTTACTTATATAGGTTGGTATGGGTTAGCCCTAAGTAACTTTGAGGGGTGGCAAACTTGTAATTTTTGAAAAAAATTCAATGGACTAGCCCTTAGTAAATTGTGTAGTGACCTTATCAACAGCCTTTCTTTTCTTGTTCTCAAATTCCAAGTTCCGCGGACATGTATTTAGTTCTTAAGTTCCTTAGCAGCAGTTGTCACCCTCCCAAATTAATTGGTGCTGGCAACTTGTGGCTCACAACTCCTCTGTAAATATCAAATATCTTCTTCTTTTTTACTTAGTACACATGTTGCACTTGTAAGTTGTAACTATTTTATTTTCTAGACTTTGGCGAAATCAATCAGATCCATCCTAGTCAAGGCCCTCCTCCTCTTATCCTAGTTGTCCAATCTCCTCACTCTTTGTCATCTCGATCGGTTAGCTCAACTTTCTAGTTCATTAAAAATCTCAATTTACAGCTATTAAAAATTTAAAGTTTAAACCTTTAGTATTGGCTTCGAAGCAAGATGAAAAATAAATTCTTGAATTATTGTTTTACCGTCTACGTCAAAAAAAAAATGCTATAAAAAGGTTCGACATAGAATTTATCATAGGCGAGTTTAGTTCTATCAAGGAACGTCGAGCGCGAATAAAGTCGCCTAATTTTTTTTTCATAGAAAAAATTTTGATTTACTTTTGAACTATTTATTTTGCATATTCTAGATAATTTCGCATTTGTTAGCTTAATGTTCGATATTTTCATTTCTGGTCTCAAGTCCCGCATAAAGGAGGAGGGTTGCTTTAGGTAGCCAACTACCAGCTTAAAACATTGACAGATCTCTATGAAATTTATGAAATGAATCTATATAGAATATGTAGTGCCTCAAATCCCGATCCGACTGGGATGCGCACTATATAATTGGGTTTGTGGCTAGTCTGTCTGAGTCGCAACTTGGTGTTTAGAATCTTTGGCATCCTCTTGCCACGGGCAAAATGCGATGATCCTTTCCAACTATTGGATATGCCTCTATTGAAACGAGTCCAATAGTTTTCGTGTTTTGTTGCTTGGTTTTCTTGATGTCGCTTTGAGATCTCGTTTTGGTGTTGCTTTTCATTTGCTTGGTTTTCCCTGTTGGCTTTCTCACTTGGAGCTTTGGTTCTTGGGGATTTCGATAGGAAGGATAGGCAAAATGATTCTAACTCGGTGCTCGTGCTATTGCAGATCTGTGTAACTGATGCTTGATCGTTGCTAGGCGAGACTCCTTCTCTCAGCACTTTCTTTAATCGGTGGGTGGTTCGGACCCTTCTTTCCTACTTCTTCACGTCCATATCCCTAATATTTCAAACGTTCAATCGATGATGCTGGCTGAACGTCTAGAAAATCCTTAGCCACAACGCATGCCAGCCACTAAGGAAGGAACATGAGAATTATAGACTAACTTGTATATAAATGTACACGATCTATAATACGAGCTTCGCAATGAAGCGGATAGTTGTGGTTCGAAACCAAGGAACTGCTTGATGGAATGCGGCATCTGGAATATTGGTTGCGGCCTGGTGCCTCGTAGAGTTTGGACCCACGGGACACCAAAATCGGAGCACGACTTTGAGAAAATATGAACTGTTGCATAAGTATATATATAGCTGCTTTACTTCCTTCTGTTTTATCTCATGCATTGTATGATAGTTGAACTGTTCACGCATTTGCATAGTCTGGGACAATTTGTGCACAAGGTTTGGTATTTTCTCGAAACGGTATGCCGGGGCACTGGAACCGTATCGACCTTGGGGAAAATATTTGATCGTGCTTGGCGCGATGCATTGCGGGACCTTCGGCGGGGCTTGCTACCCGGGTTAATTGGGCGCGCCGCAATGTCTTGGATAAGTCCCCATGGTGTCGATGACACAAATGACCGCATATAGATAGAACACATGCTAATCTATTGTCTTGTGCAGATGGTAAGTGTACTTGTGTTTCTGGGCATGGAAGGAGCGCATCGGTTGAGTAAGCTACCGATGTGCTATATGGTTTCTATGTTATGTTTTCTCTAAAATCATGTAACTGATATGAACTGAATTCACTTAGTTCTTAATAGCAAGATCATACTAATGCATGCTCGTTCCTAATAAGCAAGTGTTGATTTAGGCGAGTGGGTTCGTTCCGCTCACCAGTACAGCTAAGTACTGACCCACGTTTGTGGGCAAACATTTCAGGCACTCAGGGTGTGCAACGCTAGTGGATAGACGAGGAGGCGTTATAAGTTCTTATATTTTGAAGTATAGTTGAAGCCAGTTCATTTTGGGGGCGTGGATTTTCAATCTATACAAGGACGTAATGTACGGACGACAAAGCTTATTTGATGGAACACGTCCTACCTTTTGAGTTTTCCTTGTAATGCAATCAATGTAGCCGAGAGGCGCATCAAATGTAAACACTATATAAATTATACTGAATTATCAATGAAAAGCATATTTTTTTTCTATACTTTGTGTTCAATTTTCTGTGAATGTATTTTCTAACTTGTGTTTCAAATGGATTACTAACACTGCACGTTCTTGCCTTGTGCGAGCGCAACTCCAGGCTCGCACGACATCACTCCCAAGCGAGAACGATAGGTTCCATGCGAGGACGATCGACCATTGCGGGATCGGGGCGTGACATGTTGGTATCAGCACGGCTTTACTTCCTTGGATTTTCAAAAAGATATTCTAAAAGTTTGATATGCCTCTCGATTGAATGCATTCGGTGTCCGCTGCATGATATAAATCGCCCTATACAATGAGCCCAAATATAAAATTATCTTTTTTGGAGTATTGACAAGCTACTCTCTTTTGTAGCAATGGTAAAGAAAAATACTGCTGCTGCAAGCAGTACTCAGCCTGTCCAGAACGATCCGGCAAGTTCTAGAGAATCCGGAGGAGCGGGTTCAAAGGATATGACAGAGAGGCTCATGCAGTTAATGGTGGTGCAGCAACAACAGGCTTCCACTCAACAGAAGCAGATTCAGGCACAGTTCAATGCACAACAAAAGCAGATAGACACCATAATGTAATTGATTGCATCTTTGGTGTCCAACAACGACGCGGCTACGACGACGCCTGTTATACCGCCAGCCGTGGCGGTAGAAGACGAATCCGCTAAGACTTTCTGCAGGGCGGCTGAGTTCACCAAGATCCGCCCACCAACGTTCAACGGGCGAGCAGAACCGAACGTGGTGATGGGATGGATCGCGAAACTTGAAGGACTCTTCAACCTTGTTGGCATTAAAGGGTCCAAATAAGTGGCTTGTGCATCGGTGCAACTAGAACTGCGTGCGCATGATTGTTGGGAAGCCACCGAATAAGGGATTTATGATGCCAATCCCAACTGTAAAATCACCTGGGAGATGTTCAAATCTGCCTTCGTTGAACAATATATCCCAAGAGTAGTGCAGAAACAAAAAGAAGACTTCAGCAATCTGGTACAAGAAAGTATATATGTTGATGACTATGATTCAGTGTTCACATGACTCGCAAAGTTTGCTGGACACTTGCCTAACCAGCAGGCGTGGTGCTATCGTTTTCAGAATGGTCTGAATGACGACCTACGTAAAGATGTCATAAATTAGAAGTGCCAGACCTACCGAAAATGTTATGAAGCTGCCCTAAATAGCGAACGAATCTTTGGGCGCAATTCTCAAAAAACAAATGTACAGCCTACCCGCACCAATTTCAACAAGCGGCCTCACGAGGCGGGAGAGTCTGGAGCGCCAAAGCGTCCGCACACGTCTGAGTACAGGGGTCCCCCTCCGAGAATGCAGTGCCATAGGTGCGGCAAGAGTAGACATCGGGCAGTTGAGTGCCGAGTCGTGGAATGTTTCAAATGTGGTTGCTTGGACCATAAATCATTTGACTGTCGAGACGGGAGGGCGATCGTCAGACACCACTCAAACCAGAATAGGGGACCTCCAGCTCATGGCGCCAAAGCTATACCAGTGAACCCACAACGGCAGGGCGCCCAAGGCCGAGTCTATGCATTGACTCGGGACGAGGCATCTGCCTCCGACACGGTTGTGATAGGTACCTTACTTTTTAGAGATTTGTCCGCTAGAGTTTTATTCGATTTAGGTGCTACGCATAGTTTCATATCTACTGATTTCATTGTTAGAATAAATTATCTTTTACACCATTAAATATGAACCTTTGCGTGAGTACCCCTTCGGGAGACATGCCCGCCAATGCGATCTGTATGGACGGCTATATTTGTATTGGAGGCAGGAAGGTTTCCTTAGATGTCAATGTTCTAGACATTAAGGAATACGATATTATTCTCGGGATGGACTGGTTGGGTGCTTGCCATACAAAAATCGAGTGCGCGAAGAAGGGAGTCATATTTCGTCTACCCGGTGAGGCAGAGTTCTACTATTCGTGCAGTGCTGTACCGAAGACGACGATGGTGATATCAGCAGTTACGGCTAGGCGCATGTTGTATTCGGGCTGTGAAGGGTACTTAGGCTCTTTTCGAGACACTAGGCGGGAAGGTGCAGATACAGCTCAAGCTGATGTCATAGCAGATTTCTCCGACGTGTTCCTGGACGAGCTGCCTGGACTGCCTCATGATCGAGAGATCGAATTCGCTATTGACACATTTTCGGATACGCAGCCGATATCGAAGGCACCCTTCCGAATGGCCCCAGCAGAGCTAAAGGAACTGAAGGTGCAGTTACAAGATCTGTTGGACCGAGGATACATTCCCATAAGTGTTTTTCCGTGGTGAGGGCCGGTGTTGTTTGTGAAGGACGGATCCATGCGGTTGTGCATAGACTACCGAGAATTGAATAAGGCTACCGTGCGGAACAAGTACCCATTACCGAGGATAGACGACATGTTTGATCAACTACAGGGAGCGACGGTATTCTCTAAAATCGATTTCATGTCGGACTACCATCAGTTGAAGATCAAATCTGGTGACGTTCCCAAGTCAGCGTTCCGAACCCGATATGGACATTGAATTTCTTGTAATGTCGTTCGGCTTGATGAACGTCCCAGCAGCTTTCATGGATCTGATTAACCGCGTGTTCCGGCCATTCGTGGACAAGTTTGTAGTCGTGTTTATTGACGACATATTAATCTATTCCAAGGATGTAACGGAGCACAAGGAATACTTGAAGATCGTGTTACAGACTTTACGGGAGCATCGGTTGTTCACAAAGCTCAACAAGTGTGAGTTCGGGTTGAGCAGCGTGGCATTCCTTGGATATGTCTTGGCAGAAGGTGTCGCCGTAGACCCAAAGAAGATCGAGGCGATGGTGGATTGGAGGCAACCTACGTCAGCCAGTGAAGTTCGTAGCTTTCTCGGTCTAGCGGGATATTACCGTAGGTTCGTAAAAGATTTATCTAAATTGGTTTTGCCTTTGACTCGCCTTACTCAGAAATGGATTGCATTCAAGTGGAGTGACGACTGCGAAGCTAGCTTTCAAGAGCTAAAGCAACGGCTCGTTTCAGCTCCAATACTTGCACTTCCTGATGGAGTAGAGAAGTTTTAGATATATATCGATACTTCAGGACTCTTAGGGTGTGTTCTCATGCAGAGGAACAAGGTGATATCGTACGCCTTAAGACAATTGAAGCCGCACGAGAAGAACTACCTAACACATGACTTGGAATTGGTGGCAACTATGTTTGCGCTGAAGTTGTGGCGGCATTATCTATATAGTGTTGCTTGCAAAATCTACAGAGACCACAAGAGCCTCAAGTACCTATTCACCCAACGGGAACTGAATCTCCGGCAGCGGTGCTGGCTAGAACTGATAAAGGACTACGACATGACGATCGCATATACGCCGGGTAAAGGAAACGTTGTTGCTGATGCTCTGAGTCGAAAGCACGTGGGCTCGCTATCCATAGACAGCCGTCTGCTTCAGGATCTAGAGGCGATGCGCATCGAATTTCGAGTTCGACATCAAGGGATGTAGCTGGCCCCACTCCATCTTGAGCCGAGTTTGCGTGATAGAATCAAGTATGCTCAGAAGGACGATCAATTCCTAACGAAGATGTGTGAGCTGATCTCGACGGAAAAGATGTCCGAATTTGTAGAAGGCGAAGATGGGACCCTATAGGTGAAAGGAAGATTATGCGTTCCTAGCGATCCAGAACTCCGAAGAAAAATTGTGACAGAGGCACACTATGCGAAGTATTCCTTACATCCCGGGAGCACCAAGATGTAAAAGGACTTGTGCATGACCTTCTGGTGGCATAGTATGAAGCGGGATATGGCGACCTTTGTAGCACAGTGTATGGCCTGTCAACAGGTGAAAGCTGAACATCAAAGGCCCGGCGGGGAGCTGCAGAACCTCGCTAATCCCGAGTGGAAATGGGACATCGCTATGGATTTTATCGTGGGCTTTCCAAAGACGTCGCGGGGGCATGATGCGATTTGAGTCATAGTTAATCGTTTGACAAAATCTGCCCACTTCTATCAAAGTTACATGGAGCGTCGAACGGTTAGCGCATATTTACATTAATGAGATTGTTCGACTACACGGAGTACTTGCCTCAATCGTCTCAGACCGCGACAGACGTTTCTTATCTCGTTTTTGGACTAGCCTACAGTCTGCATTGGGCACCAAGCTAAAGTTCAGTACCGCATATCACCCCCAGACTGACAGCCAGACGGAGAGGAAGAATCAAATACTTGAAGATATGTTGCGACTGTGTGCGATCGATCTGAAGAATAGTTGGGATACGCACCTACCATTAGTGGAGTTCACGTACAACAACAGTTATCAATCGAGCATTCAGATGGTACCGTACAAAGCGCTCTATGGGCGGAAGTATCAATCTCCAATCTGCTGGGATGAAGTCGGTGAGCGACAGGTACTCGGGCCAGAGCTGGTGGAGCAGGCCGTTGAAAAAGTTTGCTTGATTCGGGAATGACTCCGCACCGCGCAGAGCCGACAGAAGAGCTACGCCGATGCTCATCGAAGACCCTTGGAGTTTATGGTCGGCGATTACGTCTTCTTGAAAGTGACACCGATGCGAGGAGTGATGCACTTCAGTATTAAGGGCAAATTGAGTCCCAGATTTGTTGGCCCTTTTGAGATACTTGAGCGAGTGGCAGCTGTGGCATATCAGATTGCACTACCCCCTTGCCCTGGCTAAAGTGCACGATGTCTTCCGTGTCTCTCAACTTCGGAAGTATGTGCATAATCCGAGTCATGTGGTTAGTTTCGATCAGTTGGAGCTGCGCACGGACTTATCGTACTCAGAGGAACCTGTACCGATCTTGGATCACAAGGAGAATGTGCTGTGGAACCGAACAATGTCCTTGGTTCGCGTCTTGTGGCGGAACCATTCGGTGGAAGAATCAACGTAGGAGATGGAGTCGGAGATGAAGGAGAAGTACCCTTCATTGTTCGTTCAGTCGGATGTAAGACCTTGTTCTTAAGTTTCGGGACGAAACTTTTTCTTAGTGGTATATTATATAGTGCCTCAAATCCCGATTCGACCGGGATGCGCACTATATAATTAGGCTTGTGGCTAGTCTGTCTGAGTCGTAACTTGGTGTTTAGAATCTTCGATATCCTTTTTCTACGGACAAAATGCGATGATCATTTCCTCTATTGAAATAAGTCCAATAGTTTTCGTATTTTGTTGCTTAGTTTTCTTGATGTCGCTTTTGGATTTCGTTTTGGTGTTGCTTTCGATTTGCTTGGTTTTCGCTATTGGCTTTCTCGCTTGGAGCTTTGGTTATTGGGGATTTCGGGAGGAAGGATAGGCAAAAAGATTCTAACTCAGTGCTTGTGCTATTGCAGGTCCGCGTAACTGACGCTTGATCGTCACTAGGCGGGACTCCTTCTCTCAGCACTTTCTTTAATCGGTGGGTGGTTCAGACCCTTCTTTCCTACTTCTTTACGTCATATCCCTAATGTTTCAAACGTTCAATCGATGATGCCCGACTAAACGCCTAGAAAATCCTTAGCCACAACGCATGCCACCACTAAGCAAGGAACATGAAAATTGTAGACTAACTTGTATATGAATGTACACGATCTATAATATGAGCTTCGCAGTGAAGCGGACAGTTGTGGTTCGAAACAAAGGAACTGCTTTACGGAATGCGACATCTGGAATATTGGTTGCGGCCTGGTGCCTCGGAGAGTTTGGACACACGAAACACCAAAATCGGAACACGACTTTAAGAAAATATAAATTGTTGCATAAGTATATATATAGCTGCTTTACTTCCTTCTGTTTTATCTCATGCATTGTATGATAGTTGAACTGTTCACACATTTGCATGGTCGGAGACAACTTGTGCACAAGGTTTGGCATTTCCTCGAAACAGTATTCCGGGACACTGGAACCGTATCGACCCAGGGAAAAATATTTGATCGTGCTTGGCGCGATGCATTGCAGGACCTTCAGCGGAGCTTGCTACCTGGGCTGATAGGGCGCACCGCAATGCCTTGGATAAGTCCCCATGGTGTCGATCATACCAATGATCGCATATAGATAGAACACATGCTAATCTATTGTCTTGTGCAGATGGTAAGTATACTTGTGTTTCTGTGTAGGGAAGGAGCGCATCGGTTGAGTAAGCGACCGATGTGCTATATGGTTTATATGTTATGTTTTCTCTAAAATCATGCAAGTGATATGAACTGAATTCACTTAGTTCTTAATAGCAAGATCATACTAATACATGCTCTCTCCTAATAAACAAGTGTTGATTTAGGCGAGTGGGTTCGTTCCGCTCACCAGTAGAGCTGAGTACTGACCCAAGTTTGTGGGCAAACATTTCAGGCACTCAGGGTGTGCAACGCTAGTGAATAGACGAGTAGGCGTTAGAAGCTCTTCTATTTTGATGTATAGTTGAAGCCAGTTCATTTTGGAGGCATGGATTTTCAATCTATACAAGGACGTATGTACGGACGACAAAGCTTATCTGATGGAGCACGTCCTACCTTTTGAGTTTTCCTTGTAATGCAATCAATGTAGCCGAGAGGCGCATCAAATGTAAACACTATTTAAATTACTCTGAATTATCAATGAAAAGCATATTTTTTTCCTATACTTTGCGTTCAATTTTCTGTGAATATGTTTTCTAACTTGTGTTTCAAATGGATTACTAACACTACACGTTCTTGCCTTGTGCGAGCGCAACTTCAGGCTCGCACATCATCACTCCCAAGCGAGGACAATCGGTTCCGCAAAGGATCCAAGCGAGGACGATCGACCCTTGCGGAATCGGGACGTGACATAATACATGTTGGACCGTTTCTTAGTAGCGATGCATAACATCGTTCCCTCCCTAGTGCAATAAAAAATGGTTAATGATGGATTGCTAGGTTGTCACCCATAGTAACTCTTAAGTGATGTATTGCATCGATACTACCTCGGTGAAATGTTAATTGAACAAGGATGGGCTAGGGCATT
This sequence comes from Iris macrosiphon, assembly GCA_036927795.1. Taxonomy (NCBI): domain Eukaryota; kingdom Viridiplantae; phylum Streptophyta; class Magnoliopsida; order Asparagales; family Iridaceae; genus Iris; species Iris macrosiphon. The sequence continues at coordinate 27,051,325 of JAYESA010000017.1, forward strand.
CCCTAGAAGCAATGTGCGACATTGCTATTCCAATATGGTGACAAATAGACGAAGGACTATAGGATATAGGAGGCAACGATGTAAGCAATTGGTTGATGAGTAGGATTATATTAGCTACTTTGAGCATATGAACATTAACAAGAAAGAGAATGTAGTTATTAGATAAAATGGTTAGGAGAGATTAATATAGTTTGTTTACAAGAAACAAAATGTGTAGGTGAGAAATCAATAAAAATTGATACCAGTGGTTTTAGTATTTGTATACATGCGAAAAGAGGCATATAAATGAGGTAGGAATACTTGTGGGTAAATCATTGACGAATAGTGTTGTAGATATAAAAGGAATAGGAGATATCATAATTGATATGACTTGATGATTTCTATTTTGGTTCGAAAATGTTTAGGGGAGAAATAATTGATGTGACTTACTAAATTGTTCAATAAACCCTAGAACTAAGAAGATGTTGAATGAATGGAGAAATAATATTATAGTACCCATATATAAGAATAAGGAAGATATACAAAGTTGTAAGTTGTAACAACTATAAAGGAGTTAATCTTATGAGTCATACCATGAAACTATGTGAGAGAGTGATTGAGCAGAGATAAGAAAAGAGACTAGAATTTCAAAGAATCAGTTTACTTTTATGCCAGAGAGATCTATTATGGAAGTTATTTACTTACTAAGAAGCCTAATGAAAATATTTAGAAAGAAAAATAGAGATTTACATATAGATTTTATTGACTTAGGAAAAACTTACGATTGAGTTCTTAGGGAGATAATGTTGCGGGCTTTGAAGAAGAAACAAGTTAATAGTAATATTGAGACTATTAAGGATATTTACGATAGAGTTGGGACGACCATGTCAACTATTAGAGGAGATAGTAGTTCGTTCCTTAAGCTTACATCAAGGATTAACGTTGAGTCCTTACCTTTTAATAATAGTTATTGATGGAAAACTAGGCATATCCCGGAAGAGGTTCAATAGCGTATATTTTCTGATGATATTGTGTTGGTTGATGAATGTAGAGAATGGTTGGATGCTAAAATATAAGTGTGGAATGAGACTTTAGAATCTAAGGAATTTATGATTAGTAGAATGAAAACAGAGCATATGAAATATAATTTCAACAGAGAAATGATAGGGGAGCTCATATAGATGGATAAGAGATACCTAAGAATAACAACTTTCTGTATTTAGGATCAATCATTCATTATGATGGAGAGGTTGGGAATGATGTCATGCATAGGATTAAAAAAATGTTGGTTAAAATGGAGTGCTTCTGGTGTACTTTGTGACTACAAGATAACTTAAAGTTGAATAGAAAATTCTATAATACTGCTATAAGACTAACCATGCTTTATGGTTTAGAGTGTTAGGCAATTAAGATACAACATGCTCAGAAAGTTAGCATAGCTAAAATGAAAATGCTAAGTTGGATGAATGACAATAGATTAAAGGATATTATAGGAAATGAGTGTATCCGTGGGAAGTAAGAGATGACGTCAATTGAGGACAAGATGAGAAAAAAATCAACTTGTACTCTCGGAAGGATGAGCGATAATATAGTAGTTAATGAGTTGCTAGGACTAGAGGTGGGCCTAGACGAATATGCTTTGAAGTGTTAAAAAAGGATATAAATTGTGTTACAGAGGACATGACCCTTAGTATAGTCGAATGGAAACCCTTAACAGAGTCGAATGGAAGAAGAGGGTTCAAAGATCCGACCCAGAATTTTGGATAAGGATTTGTTGTTGTATATTTTAGATGAAACTGTTAGAAGCTTTTTATTTTATGCCAAATTTCATGTGCAAGGTCATGTGAAGGCAATACATATGAAATAGAAATATTTTGTATTCTCTATGTACTTTGCACCCCCCCCCCCTTAAAAAAAAAAAAAAAATCCTGGCTTTGACACTGATGATAGGGAATGAATATTTCATTATTTCTCTTGTTTCATTGATTACAGTAGTCACTAAGCTTGCATGCAGGTGACTGATAATGCCAAATACTCAATATATAAATACTAGACACTTCCTCCTTTTCTAAAGTCCACCACACTGTCTCTCTTCTGGAAATCTATGAATAGCTTTTGTAGCTCTCTTGTTTGCTCTGATCTTCTCGTAATTGCCTGAACACCTTATGATTGGCCTTCATGGTATAAAACCAAATTGATTCTCAAAGATGTTTATGTCATATCTTAGACATAGCTCATTACATTTTCGTAAAGTTTCTGTGAAAATCAATTTCTTTATACTGTTTCTCTCTGTTTATATCTGTAAGTTGGTTCTGTTTTTCTTAAATTTGACGTCAGGTGATGAAAAGAACACTCATCTGAAGAAGTTGGACAAAGCCTCAGAAAATTTGCACCTCTTCCGGGTAGACTTACTTGACTACGACACTGTCGCAGCAGCAATTATAGGCTGTGAAGGGGTTTTTCATGTTGCAAGTCCTGTTCCCTCATCCAAAGTTCCCAACCCAGAGGCAAGGTTTTCATGCATTGTTTTGTTATTCTTCTAGAGTTCACACTGCGGTTTATGAAGTTAACAAAGTATGAATGACCCATAAAATAATCTTATATTCTTCTAGCTTCTTGCTAACTATTCCAATGATATTGGTGTGATGTACCTTAGGAAATTAGGATTTCTAGTATGGTAACTAATAGTGATCTTTTAATATTTCTATTTGGTTGCCTTAGCTTGAACTTTACAAGGTAGGCTTCCCTGACCACCGGCTAGGTTTTTCTGGTTTAGTTTCAACCTCTCCTGCCAATAGTTGCCATAGCTGTGAAGTCAGTTCTACTATTAGTTTTGATCAGGATAGTAGCTAGATGGCGAAGTTCGAAAATTTCTTTTGATCTTGTAAAATTGTTCTTGCTTTTTGATTGTCCTCGGTGCTCAAAAGTCGAAAGTGACATTCTTACCTCATTTTATTGTCTGCAAATTTCGACTGAGATTGGTAAGGATCTGAAGACGAGAGAGAATAGCAGGCAAATACATAGATCATGACGAAGATGATGGGGAGGGCTGGCATCTTGATGTAGACATTGTAGAGATATTTTAAGATTTTTTTTCCTAAGGATTCTTTGAGATCTGTTAGGAGATTCTTTTAGAAGATCTAATAGGAGAGTATTTAGAAAGTTACTTGGGATTATTTAAGACATTTGATTTTGGTATCGCTTTTAGGATTAGTTTTATTTCTTTGTTTAGGATTAGTTTTTGAAGGACAAGATTTATCTTAATTAGGTGAGACTAGGGTTTTCTAAGGGCTATAAATAGGAGCCTACATAACTTCTAATAGCGTTTTAAATTTTCCAGGGAGTTTTTATGTATAAGAGATTGGTTCTCTGGCCGTTTAACAGAGCCGAAAAGAAGAATAGGTTTATCGTAATGCCCAATAGAACGATATTAGTCCCCTGGCTTTCGCTATGTCAGTTTGTATTAGAGCAACCACTCTGATGTCCATCGACGAAAGAGAAGACAACCCTTCTGATAGTCTTACCCAACGAGTTGATCATTTGGACATAGGTTTGACCTTGTGGAGAAACTCTAACAGAGATGAACAAGACACTTGTTGTCCTGAGGATATAAGGGAATCATCGTACCACGAAGTGCCATGTGTTAACGCTCGCCATATTCATCTCGATGCTAGCTATATTCGTCTCGATGATTAATACCACCACTACCAAATCATCGCCAACAAAAACCTCCTCCGCACCACTTTCTCGTAATCATTCTCCACCACCTAACCATATTCTGCGATATCAGAAACTAAGTAACAGAGTCGCAACACAAGATCAATATGATCAAACAAATGGCAATTATGATATTAAAAATAATGTGGAATTTGAAGAAGATTATCCTATCCATGGACGATACAAAGGTCGAACAAGAGACCCTTGAGACTACAATTACAGACAATGGGCTAAGGACTTCCCTACCTTCTCGGGTTCCATCCATATAAAACTTCCTTGTTTGGATGCCTAAAGTTCAAAACTTTTTTAACTTCTGTGGAATTCCAATAGCAAAAAAGGGTACCTTTAGTTGCTTAATATAAACTAAAGGGCAGAACAGGTGCTTGGTGCAAATCTGCAGAGTTATCGATTAGAAGTTTTCCTTGGCGCCAAATATCTGCTCAAAACTGAAGGGCAGAGCCAATGGAAACTTCCAATTCTAGATTGGGATAGTATAGAGCGCGAATTAAGGTACAAATTTTTATCTCCACAGTATGAACAAATTCGGTTTAGCCAATTCCAGAATTGCAAGCAAGGTTCGTGTACCGTAGAAACATATATTGTTGAATTCCATTGACTCTCGGCACAAAAAATTTGGTAGAACTTGATATACAACAAGTTTCTTGCTACATCGACGGCCTTCGTGTAGCTTTACAAGGTAGGCTTGTGTTGTACAAAATGTGGACATTAGATGAAGCCCACAATCTAGTTATCAAGGACGAAGCATAGACGAACAAGATGAGGTCTCCACACATGAACCAATCAGTTCAAGAGTCCTACAAGCCACTTGTAAACAATAAGGAAAACAAAAGATGCAGGCAGTTAAGCAAACCTCAACAAGAAGCTGTAACTTAGTGTCCCAGGAAACATATTGGAACTACAAATGACCTCCAGAAGACAAACTAGAATTGTAGCAAGCAACACTCAGGTAGCAAATAAACCCTATGTCAGACATATCCCTGGAAAGTGCTACGAGTGTGGAGATCCAACTCATCGTTCTAGTGATTGTCGGGCTGCAAGATGTAAAGTTAATTCGCGTTTTTATGCCAAGGGGGAAATAGAAGAACAAGATGAAGATGACTACACATACAAGGGACACACAATTTACTATACAGAAGGAGGATCCAATGAAGTAGAGCAAGTCAGTTTCCTATGTCATGTCTTCTAATGCTGGCTTGCAAAGAGAAAGATGTTCCTCGACATCACAACCTATTCAAAACTTATTTACCTTATCAGCTAGAAGCTTTTCAACGTCATGTTTGATAGAGGCAGTGTCACGACCTGCACCCGATGTAGGGATGCAAGTCGGGAACAACGTCCAGCCTACACCGCAGAATCGGCGGTAGAACGTTGTTTGGGTAATCTATCTAACAATATAATGAGCCACCAACAATATCAATATACTCAAATCACAGATCTAAGATGGAAACGAGCACGAATATGATAAAGAATAGAATAGTCACATACAACTCATGAGTCTAAAATAATAACATCAATGTGAATGAAGAAATACTAACAAATAAGCTGGAGACAATTCCAGTACAAGGAATACTAAGAAGCTACTAGTCCCGGGTCATCTGTCTCAGTCGGGATAAGTCCCTCCTGAGCCAGGGTCTCCGACTCTAAGCCCACAATATCCTAAGGTCCATAATGTGTAGGGTACCACTCCTTAGTGTCATCTGGGAAAAATATATCCAGTCAGGAAAGGAGCAGAGTACATCGCTAACAGCAGTTCTAATCAATGATAAAAACTATGTAACAGTAAATAGATGTGAATATACAAGATGCAACAATAGATACAAGAGATACAATAAAAAAATACTAGAATAAATACAATAATGAACAATATGACAATGAACAAGAATACAATGACTAAGTGTGTGTGAGTATTAGCTTTAACATATGATCGACTTAGGAACTTGCACAATAGTAAATGGCCTGGTTAATCATATGTGCGGTGTATGATCAACACTCACAAGGAACAAGACATGCACAAGGATGGTATGATTAGATATCTACACTAAAATACTCTCCACCCCTGACTGGTATAGTAGATCCAACCATGGTACGCTATGGCACGAGATTCCCCAAGAAGATAGTTAGTCTTTCCGAGAATCAGTGTTTGTACATGTACAAGATAATCAATAAAACAAGGCTTGCACAAGATACACCATATACCAAGGAATAACATCTCATGACGAGATCCGGATATACCAATCAGTGTAACCATCGTGTCAAGAAAACAAGGATATCTACACTAAATACAATGAACATAGAGGATATCATAAATGAGAAACTATCAGAGAATGTACTCGCCTGAAGTCCGGTGAATAGTCTCACAGATGTCTGATACAGTGCCTCGAAGACCTAGATATGGAATATAACATCAATACAAGGTTTCGGAAAGAAAATAAGTTAAACTAGTCAAATATAGGTCAAAGAGCCATTTCTAAGTCAAAATAGTCAAATTAGGTCAACTCTAAGTCAAACCGGTCAAACTTGGTCAAACTACCTATTTTTAGGTTGCATGAGTCTATTTCAATGATGTTGGGTTCATACACTATTAAACTAGGCCATACAAGCTAAATCTTAGAATACTAGGATATCGTATCTCAGGATACGCAATAAAAGAGATGAATATCACATATGTACATTCAAGCAATAATAAATATATAAATTCTAATTACAAATACTAAATGGATACCTTGGTTTCGAACCAACTTGGTATCGCACCACTAAACCTCATCTTGATACCCAAACCCAATACCTTGGGTATCCTCAAATACCTTGATATTTACCTTGGTATCCCAAGGTAATTGCCAAAACCTTATTTATAGCTCACTACCCAACTATATGCTAACACCCAACTACTAAAAATATAATATACTAATGCATAAATACCAACTATATATATATATATATATATATATATATATATATATATACCAATACCATAATATACCTATTAGCTACAAATGATACATATGTATATCTATACATGCAAAACTATCGCCGAACGCTGCTGCCGTCGCTAAATGCCGCTGCTGCTGTTGCAAATACTGTTGTTGTTGCGAAACTGTTGTTGTCGCTAATGCTGCTACTGCTGCTATCGCTGAAGGCATTATACCCCTTAGGGCCTCTCATGAATAATTAATTAAGGAGGGAAGGTTCTAGTCTAACGGATTTAATTAAACTAATTATCCTCCTAATGAATGGGCTTTTAAATGGGCTCAATTCTAACAATTAATACATGTTGGTCCATGAGTCTAAACTAATCTAGTAGTTAGGTCCACTAACACAAGTCCAAAACAAATAACTAATATCTAACAACAATTAAATAATACAACAAATAATTATTTAACATGCACAATATTTAATTAATTATAAAAATACTAAAATATTATTTCCTAGAAAATGTAGTAGTGACAAGTCTACCCTCCTTAAAATAATTTCGTCCTCGAAATTCAAAGACGAAAACTACCCCCAGAAAAATAATTGAATAGAACAAAAGGACAGAACATAAAAAAAGGAATAAAACATAACTATAAAAGAACATACCTCAAGGTACAAACAAATATGGATAACGTTCTCGCATTTCATCCTCTCTCCCAGGTAGACTCTCCCGGAGAGTGATGCCTCCATGCGACGCGTACCAAAGGAATAGTCTGGTTCCTCAGCACCTTCTCTCTCCGATCCAGAATCTCAACTGGCTGTTCTGGATAGCTAAGAGTAGGGCCCACCTCTATCTCCGAGTGATCCAACACATGACTGCATGAGTATGATCTGCCACGTACCGTCTCAACTGCGACACGTGAAACACGTGCACTCCCTCCAATGCAGGTGGCAAGTTTAGTCTATAAGCAACTGTACCGACTTTTTCTAGAATAGTGAAAGGTCCGATGAATCGCGGACTAAGCTTTCCGTCTCCACCGAAGCGAATCGTGCCTCGTGTCGGAGAAATTCTCAGAAACACCAAACCACCCACCTAGAACAAAACACCACATTAAGAACTTAATATATAACAAATAACCAATAACAAGCACAAACAAATCTAAACTATACCTCAAACTCCAAAGGTCTCCGGTGGCTGTCGGTCCAATGTCGCTGTCTGTCCTGCTCCACTCGAAGTCTGTCTCTGATCAACTGAACCTTCTCCGCTGCATCCACAACCATCTCTGGTCTAAGCAAAACTCTCTCTCCAACATCGTCCCATGACAACGGAGTACGACATCTCCGACCGTACAGAGCTTCAAATGGTGACATCTCTATACTAGCCCGGTAGTTGTTGTTGTAAGCAAACTCTACCAAATAGAGATGGTCCTCCCAAGAACCCCCGAAAACTAGTACACAAGTGCGCAACATATCCTCGAAAGTCTGAATAGTCCTCTTTGACTGCCCATCTGTCTGGGGATAATATGCAGTACTTAACTTGAGCTGAGTGCCCAAACTCGCCTGCAAACTCCTCCAGAAATGAGAAGTGAAACGACTATTCCAATCAGAGACTATGCTGACGGGAACTCCATGTATCCTGACTATCTGCCTCACATACAACTCTGCCAGCTTCTCCGTAGACAAACCCACCTTGAAAAGCAAAAAGTGGGCCGACTTGGTCAACCTATCAAAGATGACCCAAATCGCGTCTTTTCCTCCTGGAGATCGTAGAAGTCCGGACACAAAATCCATAGTAATGTACTCCCACTTCCATTCTGGAATAGTTAATGGCTGAAGTAAACCTCCTGACCTCTGCCTCTCGGCTTTCACCTGCTGGCACATGAAGCATCTGGATACAAACTGTGCCACTTCCCTCTTCATGCCATACCACCACACTCTCTTGCATATCCCGATACATCTTGTTGGCACCTGGATGTATGGAATACTGAGAGTGATGCGCTTCTTGCAATACCTCCTCACGCAGTTCCCAACTAGGCACGCACAATCTAACTCCATACCGCAAAGAACCATCCTCAGCAATGGTGAACTCATCCTCCAATCCTGCTCTCACCTGAGCTCTGATGCTCCTCAGAGATACATCCTCATACTGGACTGCCTTGATCCTGTCCATCAACTCTGAATGTATCTGCAATCCCCACATCTGCATAGCCAAACCAGGAACTATCACCTCAATGCCCAAGCTCTCCAAGTCCTCCAACAAATATCGATCCTGTGTCAAGAACATAGCTACCGGATACCTGCTCGCATCGGCAACTACATTAGCTTTCCTAGGATGATACTGCAAGAATATATCAAAATCCTTCATCAGTTCCAACTACCGATGCTGCCTCATGTTCAACTTCTTCTATGTGAAAACGTACTTCAAGCTCTTGTGGTCTGTGAAGGTCTCCATACGCTCTCCGTACAAATAGTGTTTCCACAACTTTAGGGCGAAGATGTCTGCTGCCAACTCCAAATCATGGGTAGGATAGTTCTTTTCATGAGAACACAATTGCCTGGATGCATTGGCAATCACTTTCCCATTCTGTTGAAGAACACAATCCAAACATTTTTCCGATGCATCACTATAAATAATGAAACCTCCAGACCCTGATGGCAATATCAAAATAGGGGCAGACGTCAACCTCTTCTTCAATTCCTCAAAAGCAGCCTGGCAATCCTCGTCCAAACAAACTCTAAATCCTTCCTGGTGAGTCTGGTCATCGGCTCGGCAATCCTCGAAAAATCTTGCACAAACTTCCTGTAGTAGCCTGCCAATCCCAAGAAACTCCTGATCGCTGCAACCGAACTTGGGGTCTTCCAAGATTCCACTGCTGCGATCTTCTTCGGATCCACTGAAATACCATCACCAGTCACATGCCCCAAGAACTCCTACCTTGTCCAGGAAGAACTCACACTTGGACAACTTTTCATACAACTTCTCCTTCCTCAGCACATCCAACACAATCCGCAAATGCTCGTGCTCCTCCGGTGTCTTCGAGTATATGAGTATGTCGTCGATGAACACCACCACGAACTTGTCAAGGTACTGATGGAACAACTTGTTCATCAAGTTCATAAATACCGCTGGTGCATTAGTCAACCCAAACGACATTACCATAAACTCGTACTGACCATACCGAGTTCTAAAAGCAATCTTCGGTATGTCCTCCGGCTTCACTTTCACCTGGTGGTAGTCTGATCTCAAGTCTATCTTAGAAAACACCTTGGCACCACTCAACTGATCGAACAAGTCATCAATCCGTGGCAAAGGGTACTTATTCTTGATAGTGAGATTATTCAATGCCCTGTAACCAATGCACATGCGTATCGATCCATCCTTCTTCGGTACAAACAATACCGGGGCTCCCCACGGTGAAGAACTCGATCTAATAAACCCCTTATCCTGCAATTCGTCTACCTGCTTCTTCAGCTCGACCAGCTCGTTGTTTACTCTATAGGTTCTGCACCTGGCACCAAGTCTATAAAGAATTTACCATCTCGATCTGGCGGCAATCCTGGCAATTTCTCAGGAAACACATCCAAGAACTCTGCTATCAATGGATGCGACAACTCCTTGTCTTCCACCATAGCTCCACAAATAATTTCTTCTCTCTTCTTTGCAGCTCCTCTAGCAAACTCGAACTCTGGCTCTCCTGGCGGACCAAACAAAACTCTACCTCCTCTACAATCTATACTAGCACGGTACCTACTCAACCAATCCATCCCGAGTACAATGTCGTAGCTCGGAAGTGGCATTACAATTTACAAGTAGACACGCACTCAACTCCCGGCCTCCCAGAGTAACTCTTCGATCCTTGCAAATATCATTAAACAGGATAATGTCTCCCCCGGTCATGATCTTGCAAATCCTAAGCAAAGACTCAGCTACCAAATCATGCTTCAGAGCAAAAGAAACAGATACAAAACTATGGAAAGCATCACTATCAAACAAAGCTAAAGCTGGAATGGAATCAAGAAGAATAGAACATGCGATGACATCTCCAGTGGGCTCGTCCTCCTAGACGGTCATAGCAAACGCTCGTCCCAGACGTGCACCTCCCTGCTGCTGATGCTGGACATAACGCTGCTGGTGGGTCGGAAGCGGTCCCCTCAGCTGTACTGCAGGTGGTCTCGCCTGTGCCCTCGGAGCTGAAGCTGCTCCCTGAACTCCACGCCGAGGATTGGAAAGACACTCCCTCAGCTGATGCCCCTCAGTACCACAATACAAACAAACTCCCAACCTCTTCCTGCAAACTTCCCAGATGTGGCCGGACTTCTTGCAGAAGTGGCAGAAAGATTGCTGTAATTGTCTCTGCTGCTGTGGTGCCTGGTGAAACAGCGCCCTAGCTGGAGTCTGGTGCTGCTGCGGCTGCTGGAAATGAGGACGCTTGGCAGATACTACACTGCTGTTGGCCCCAGAAAAGAATTACGGTCTCTCTTGGGCTTCAAACCCAACTTCCGCTCAACCTTGTGTGCCTCCACAAGTCTCCGAGTATGTCTCGTAAAAAGACGGAATGAGGATCTTCACTTCCCAGTTTAGACCCTCGCGAAATCTAATAGCCCGAACCTCCGGCTCTTTCACCAAGTACTCTGCAAATCGGCTCAACCTGCCGAACTCCGCAGCGTATTCCTCCACAGACATGCTCCCCTGAATGAGGCTCTCAAACTGCCTCCCTAAGTCTAGCATGTCTGCCCGAGCGAAGAACTTCTTCTTGATGAGGTCCTTGAACACCTCCCAAGATTGTCCTGCATCAACAAGAATCGGCTCATTCTTGAACCAAGTGCGGGCGACGTCGAACAGTTGAAGTCCTACCGCCTCAACCTTCAGATCCTCAGAAAGACGGGACATCTTCATAAGACGCTCAATGTTCTCGAGCCAATCATCAGCATAGACGATGCCCTCCGTCCCCTTGAAGACCCTAGGCTCCAGCTTCTTGAAGTCCTGAATGTTGCCTGGCCGAAGCTGAGCAACCTGAGGAGCAACCTGCTGCTGGACCGGAACTCCTCTCTACTACGGCACGAGCAAGCTGATGAGCACTCTCGATGCCCTGTCGCAAGACGTTAGTCTGCCTCTGATGTGCCTCAGACTGAGCCCTTTGCGCCTCCAGCATCTCACGAAACAGTGTAAACATCTGTGTCGCATCTACTGGTACGGAAGGTGGAGGTGGAAGCCCCTCTGATACTGTCACGCCCGTCCCAAAATACGTAGGACTAGGAACACGTAAGCATGTCAGCCGTATGTATATGGCAACTCTAATATATGGATACCATAATACACACGTATGCTGTAATATGAATATAAACTCACATGTGGTATATATATTATCACAAGTCACAGATATGCTAGTCTCATCCACACAACAAGTCATAGAAAATAAATACTAAACTAGAATAAGGAGTCTGAAATATCCAAAATAATAGTCGGGTGGAGACAAATCCACTATCAAAGACTATATCCAAAACTAAAATGAGAGAGGAGTATCAAATCTCCAATATAAAATAAGATGATGTTAGAAGTGTATCAGCTAAAAAGATCCATCGCTAGCTGATAAATGATGCTCAGAAGGTAAGACCTCCTCGGCAGAAAGTAACGCGTCAGGTCCAGGCCCGTACTCCTGCGGATACTCCTGGTCGTCTATACCTGGCAAGGGACCAGGTCCTCAGAGGGACATAACAAGATACATAGAAGCAAGCCAATTGAATACAGTAAACATGCATAATGTTTGAAAATATATAAGTACGTTGTGCAAGACAATCTATATGAATGCAAATGAGGACAACTTTTCGACGTATGGGCAAGGGTAGGCTACTCGATCTAAATCTCACAACTCACACACACGTCAGTGGACATCAGAAATCGACATACCGCGTGGGTAGCGACCAGCGCGACACACGCCCGTAGTGCGAGCTATATACTACGGTTTACCAGAGTGGTTAAAAGCCCATACGCCTAATGATTGTCCTCTCATGATACTAGGTGTCAAGTGTGTGTCAACATATCTAATATATAGTAATGACTGAACGAAACTACACATGCAATAAATATACAAAATGCAATGAATATACAGAAATATAAATAGCATGCAAAAGTACTGTAAATAATTTGGTAAGGTATCTTGTCTGACAGGAAAGCTGCAAAGTGTAACGTCCAGATGTCACGCGCACAGGAGTAGAAGCTGTAGCTCGGAATAAACGTCTCCGGATGCTGAAATAGACATCACTAACGTTTCCAGAATAAGCGAGATAGCTAGAAAATACTACCCTTTCGTCCAATTTGCACACAGGGGCAAGACGGTAATTTTGAGTCAAAACGGGATCCCCATGTGGCCCACTTTGTATAGAAAAGCGTGTCAGGGATAAAGGTCTCTAAATGGAACAAAATTATAGGTCAAACAACTCTAAATGTCAATACGAACCCAACGGTATGTCCAAATGTGGATTCCGATGAGCCGAACACAATTTCGCCCAAAAAGTCAACTGTGGGCCCGCCAATTGGCGACTTGGTCAACTGTCTCAGAATTGTGTGAAAATTTGGTCATAGGACCAGCGCGTTACCACGAGTCCAGTGGCGTAAGTTTCGTCGCAATCTGACGAGCGTGCACAAAATGCACACAGCTTTCGCAAAAGTTGCGACACGGGGTTTGTGGCTGATTTCGACGCGCACACGTGTCCGTATCAGTTTTTGCGAACTCTCACATGTCCGGGTATACTGCGTGCACCGTTTGGTACACTTGGTACACGGCACGGCGGTCCCGTTTGGCGGGTCGCGCTCCGTTTCACAACTTTTGAAAATCTGGAAAAAATGTATTTTCGGGGTTTTTCAACGAATTTAATTCTACATACAGCAGTTAATAATCTAAGGTTAATTAACAGAAATTAAACTAGGTCAAGTGGTCTCCGCATACCAAAAAGAAAAATCGGATTCGGATCTCTGTGGTGGGAGATACGAATCCGGGAACATAGGTGGTCACCGCAGTTTTCTACGATACCCAAAAGTGGTCTTTTTTCGTCAACTTGGATGCTATTTTCGCCTAGGGTTACGCGTTGTTCGGGGTCAACTATCATACAGGTATTGAAGAGGGTTAAGTGGTGAACGTACCGGTGAAGACGGGGTCGAGTTTGGTTCAGCGAGGTGACGGAAAACAATACTGGAACACAGGTAAGTTGATGTTGAATTCTGCAGTTGCGCGGGGTCGCAGTCGTCGGTGGTCGGTTCTGGGCGGTCTGGAGGCGTTGCTGGCGGCGGACGGATCAGGCTGGGCGGCGGTCGAAGGTTTAGATGGGAAGAGGATAACTTAGGGTTAGGGTTTTGTTGAAAGAGATGTTATATATAGGGAAGAGATGGAGAGGGTATCGTGTATGGCCGCGGGGGGAGGGGGAAGATTTATTCTGAGTTGCTGCTGCTGCTTCTTATTAAGGGTGAGCGGGTTTTGGTTTGTTGCTTTCCAGCAGGTGGGTGTGGGCTCATGGGTAGCGGACGGGTTAGGATGGGTTTTGAGTAGTTCTTAAGGATCCAATAGTGATTTGTTTTTCTTTCTTTTTTTTCTTTTTCCTTTCTAACCTTTTTTTTCTTTTTCATTCTTTTTCATTTCTTTCTCTTTCTATTTCTTATAATATATATATATATATACACACACATAGAAAAATTTAGAATTTGTATTAATGCATACCATTAAGCTAGCAACTGTCCAAAGGGTCTCCTACATGAAATAAATTCGAAAAAATTCCTATGGCTCCATAAATCCCCTAAGTGCACGAACACCTAGAATAAAAATTAAATAAAATCTATTTATCCTAATTAGCTCATAATTACTATAATTAAATTAATAATTAATAGAAAAAAAAGTAAATACGATTTTTAGGATTAGGGGTTTTACAGATACAGCTGGTACAGTCCTCTGAGTAGGTGGTGGACCTCCGAAAACATCTAACACTCCAATCACCGGAGAAGTGACTGGTGTAGGCCCTCGAGACGTCGCAGGCCTCTCAGAATCTGCTCTCCCCTGCTGCTATCTAGGCTTAGGTGGCATCCTGAGACAAAGCAAAAGAAAGAATCAATATGATACATGATGTAAGACACTCAAGGAATGACAGATTAAAGATCAAATATCATTATCAAGGAAGAATAGTTGAATGAATCAAAAGAATTTTTCCTAGATGTGATTGAGTATTCTCAGCCTATATCCTATATCCTATATCCTGAAACAGGCTCGTAAGAGTACGCAATTCAGAGCACCACTACGAATCGCACTATTTGCGACCTCGAAGAGACATGCATAGGCCACCACTAAAAACGTATCACGACCCGCACCCGATGTAGGGATGCAAGTCGGGAACAACGTCCAGCATACGCCGCAGAATCAGCGGTAGAACATTGTTTGGGTAATCTATCTAACAATATAATGAGCCACCAACAATATCAATATACTCAATCACAGATCTAAGATGGAAACGAGCACGAATATGATAAAGAATAGAATAGTCACACACAACTCATGAGTCTAAAATAATAACATCAATGAGTCTGAAGAAATACTAACAAATAAGTTGGAGACAAATCCAGTACAAGGAATACTAAGAAGCTACTAGTCCCGGGTTATCTGTCTCAGTCGGGATAAGTTCCTCATGAGCCAGGGTCTCCGACTCTAAGCCCACAATATCCTGAGGTCCATAATGTGTAGGGTACCACTCCTCACTGTCATCTGAAAAAAATATATCCAGTCAGGAAAGGAGCAGAGTACATCTCTAACAGCAGTTCTAATCAATGATAAAAACTATGTAACGATAAATAGATGTGAATATACAAGATGCAACAATAGATACAAGAGATACAATAAGAAAATACTAGAATAAATACAATAATAAACAATATGACAATGAAAAAGAATACAATGACTAAGTGTGTGAGTACTAGCTTTAACATGTGATCGGTTTGGGAACTTGTACAAGAGTAAATGGCCTGGTTAATCATATGTGCGGTGTATGATCAACACTCACAAGGAACAATACATGCACAAGGAGGGTATGATCATATATCTACACTAAAATACTTCCCACCCCCGACTGGTATAGTAGATCCAACCATTGTACGCTATGACACGAGATTCCTCAAGAAGATAGCTAGTCTTTCCGAGAATCAATGTCTGTATATGTACAAGATAATCAATGAAACAAGGCTTGCACAAGATACACCATATACCAAGGAATAACATCTCATGACGAGATCCGGATATACCAATTCGTGTAACCACCGTGTCAAGAAAATAAGGATATCTACACTAAATACAATGAACATAGAGGATATCGTAAATGAGAAACTATCAGAGAATGTACTCGCCTGAAGTTCGGTGAATAGTCTCACAGATGTTTGATACGGTGTCTCGAAGACCTAGATATGGAATATAACATCAATACAAGGTTTCAGAAAAAAAATAAGTTAAACTAGTCAACATCTAGGTCAAAGAGCCATTTCTAAGTCAAAACAGTCAAACTAGGTCAACTCTAAGTCAAACCGGTCAAACTTGGTCAAACTACCTATTTCTAAGTTGCATGAGTCTATCTCAATGATGTTGGGTTCATACACTATTAAACTAGGCCATACAAGCTAAATCTTAGGATACTAGGAAACCGTATCTCAGGATACGCAACAAAAGAGATTAATATCATATATGTACATTCAAGCAATAATAAATATATAAATCATAATTACAAATACTAAATGGATACCTTAGTTTCGAACCAACTTTGTCTCGCACCACTAAACCTCATCTTGATACCCAAACCCAATACCTTGGGTATCCTCAAATACCTTGATACTTACCTTGGTATCCCAAGGTAATTGCCAAAATCTTATTTATAGCTCACTACCCAACTATATGCTAACATCCAACTACTAAAAATATAATATACTAATGCATAAATACCAACTATGAAATATATATATATCAATACCATACAAATACCTATTTGCTACAAATGATACATATGTATATCTATACACGCAAAACTGTCACCGAAAGCTGCTGCTGCTGTCGGTAAATGCCTCTTCGGCTGTTGCAAATACTGCTACTGCTGTTGTGGAACTGTTGCTGTCGCTAATGCTGCTGCTGTCGCTGAAGCCGCTGCTGTCGCTAATGCTGCTGCTGCTGTCGCTGAAGCCGCCGCTGCTGTTGCTGTAGCCGTTGTTGTTGTCACTATAAACGTTGAGTCCGCCTCTCACTCTTATACACTAAAACATACACAATTATATGTACTAATATATATACTAACTACATCTATTTATATATATATACACATGCTCATCCATATACATATATATACATCTCCACAATTTAATACATATAGTATAACATACACACATAGTTAGATATAGTATCATATATATATATATATATATATATATATATATATATATATTCATATCACATATACGTATACGTATATATATAATCATGCAAGTATATATATATATAACATAACATACAAGTATATATATATAACATAACTTATATATACACATAACATATATATATATATATATATATATATATATATATATATATATATATATATATATATATATATACACACACTACTATATTTAATAGCTATTACAAATGTAGAAGTATAGCTACATATATTCATAACACATAGGTACATAGATATATAATACACTAACACATATATATATATATATATATATATATATATATATATATATATAATGACTAAGAACAATAGGAAATCGATCTAGAACTAAAATGCACAAACACATGTAGTGCATCATACCCGTATCCCACTAGATCTAGGATATGCTTGAGGCACGAGTCCACCACACATCCAAACGTACCCCGAAGGACGCGAGCAAGTTTAATATATTATTTATGAACAATACGAAGAGTCAAACACAAATCTACGTGTCCGTGTCAAAATGTGACATGCGCAAAGTCCCGTATCGGAGGGAATACTCCCAAATCAACATGTATCACCAAATTGTTGGGATACGACCTACACGTACAATTGTGGACACGACACTAGCCACAAACACACAAACACATGCCAAATTGATCTATAGTACCAATTGACAAACACAACAAGTGTCATTCTCGAAATTCTCCCAAAATTGACACAAAAAGCACCATAACTTTCTCAATAGGCCTCCTATGAACTCAAAACCAAATCTTATGGGTAGCCTATGCATATGGGTTGATTTCTTATATTTAAATCTCAGATTTAGAACCTAAATTAAGGGAAAAAACTGAATTGTACCTATTGGGAGATGGATTCCCAGTGCAACCTCCAAATATGATGAAATTGGCCTCCAACTTGTAGATCCTTGCTTCCTCCTTCTAGATCCTTACTTCCTCCTAGATCCTTGCTCCACTAGTCTCCAATGGTGATTTGGGAAGGAATTGGGGTGAAATTTGGTAGAAAAAATGATGTGGAATGAAGGAATTTGGTTGAGAAAAATTCTAGATCTAGTTTTCAAATGAAAAGAGAAAAAAATTTCTCTCTTCTTTAATAGGCCGGTCTCCCCTTACACCTTCCTCAAGTCACTATGTAAAGTCCATTATATCCCTTGGGGCCTCTCATGAATAATTAATTAAGGAAGAAAGGTTCTAGTCTAATAGGTATAATTAAACTAATCATTCTCCTAATGAATGGGCTTCTAAATGGGCCCAATTCTAACAATTAATACATGTTGGTCCATGAGTCTAAACTAAACTAATAGTTAGGTCCACTAACACAAGTCCAAAACAAATAACTAACATCTAACAACAATTAAATAATACAACAAATAATTATTTAACATGCACAATATTTAATTAATTATGAAAAGACTAAAATATTCTTTCTTAGAAAATGTGGTAGTGACAGGCAGTACCGAAAATATAGTCTCAAAAGGTCATTGTCAAAACACTGTTTATCGACAAAAATCCTAATCCCTCTAAGATTGGATGGATCAAAAAAATATGTAAAATTCAGGTAATCGTAGTTGTTCCTTCGAGTATTACGAAGTATAAAGATGAGGTTATCTGTGATGTAGTTGACATGGATGTATGTTATTTGTTGTTGTATAGACATTGTGAGTATGATTTGTTGGTGTTGGGTGGGGTTCCCAACCTATATGAAGAATACCTTGGAGTGCGACAAGCGACATCCGTACATCGGAGAAGCTCGGGAAGTCGAAGGCGACAAATAAGACAAATTTCAGCGGGCGTCATTAGAATTGAAAAACAGCAGTCTTTCTGGTATACCGGCCTCGGTATACCGTCGGTATATCGGCTTGGTATACCGGCGGTATACCGAATTTGATGTAGCGGTTGTTGTTCATTCCAGAACCTGTGATTCGCTAATTTGGAATACCATCTGTATACTACGATATACCGCCGATATCCCATTTATTGTTCCAGAACCTTTTAGTCTTGGTATACCGTCGGTATACTATTTTCGGGGGATGACGTCGAATTTGGGTATTTTATTTACACTGTTGAATCTAATCAACGGTCTAGATTGTTGTGGAATTTACGAGACTTTAAATAGGCTTTTTCTAACCCTAATCTCCTATCCATCAATCTACTAGAGAGAGAGAGAGAGATCGAAGGTAGAGAGTTTTCAAGTTTGCAAGTTTCGAAGAAGAGAGAGGTATCGGTGGCTATTTCAAAGGGAACTTGTGTGACCGACTTTAGAGTATCGCTTGAGTAGACACTAGAACTGGGGCAGCAAGTAGGTATTGAGGTAGTCATGAATCTCACCAACAATGACAATTTTTTGCTGGTGGACTCAGGGCCTTCAGCATACGTATCTCACAATAAGGCATTGTTTGCTACTTACACAACAAGAGACTGAAGTGTTGAAGATGGGCAACGCAAATGTGTCAAAGACTGTTGCTATTGGAGATGTGCATTTAAAGACATACATGAGCAACTCTTGTACTCAAAGGTGTTCATCATGTCCTCGATATCCATTTCAACCAGATGTCGGTTGGAAGGTTGGATGATGAGAGATTCTTCAATCTCTTTAGGAACTACCAGTAGAAGCTTTCTAGAGATTCGTTGGTGATTGTCAGAGGAAGCAAGAAGTTCGGTCTCTACCATATAGAAGGGAGCGCACATGGAACACAAGAGGTGAACACAGTCAGTGATGCGTCTATCAAGTTGTGGCACATGCAGCTATATCATCGAGAAATGAATGAGCTACTTGTTAAGAAGGAAAGTGATTCCGGGATAAAAGTCTACAAAATTAAAGTGATGCACACACACAATAGCTAAAAAAAATTAAGGTCTTTCCAAAGTCATACATCTTCAAGAAATCCAGTATTACTCGAGTTAGAAATCCAGTATTGCTCGAGTTAATTTACTTGGATGTCTGTAATCCAATGAAAAAATTATTGGTGGTACTTATTTTGTAACTTTTCTTGATGATTGTTTCAGAAAAATTTGACTCTATGCTATAAAGACCAAGGATCAGGTGTTGCCTACTTTCAAAGAGTTTTAGGCCTCCGTTGAAAGCGAGACGGGCAAAAGTTGAAGTGTGTTCGGTCCGACAATAACGGCGAATACATTAGCCCCTTTGATGCTTACTGTAGAGAGTAAGGGATTCGACACCAAAAGACTTCGTGAAAGATACCTCAGCTTAATGGTGTAGCGGAGCATATGAACATGATACTGATAGAGAAGGTACGGTGTTTGTTATGAGAAGCAAACTTACCGGACTGTTATTGGAGTAAGGCTTTCAACATTGTTGCTTATGTTATTAATTTATCTTCTAGTACTCCTTTGCAGGATGATGTGCCTAATGGAGTATGGTACAACAAGTAGTCATACAGTCATCTACGAGTGTTTGGTTATAAGACTTTTGTGCATGTACCTAAGGACGAGAGATCCAAACTTGAGGACATGACAGTGCGTTTTTGTCGGCTATGGTCGGGATTAAATTCGGGTATAGACTCTATGACCCAGTGGAAGAAAAGCTCTACAAGCTCTGCAGAAGCAGGGACGTAATATTCGTCGAGGATCAAACCATAGTCAACACTCAGGATTCCGAGATGTCTTCTGAGGCTGATAAATTATCTGAGTTCATACTTCGAGTTGTTTCGAGAGGACACTGCAGAGAATCCAATAAAGGGGAGCCAGTACATACAGACTCTCCTAACCTTGGTCATCACCTGCTAATGATGATCATGGCGACCCTCGGGAGGATGAGCATATCAAGAAAGAAGTTCCTAACTGGAATGAGCCTGTCAGTACACAGCCAACACCAGAGGTTCTATTGAGGAGGAGCACGAAAGGGCGTCGACCATCCACGAGGTACTTGCCAGATAAGTATGTGCTATTGACTGACGGGGGACTACCCGAAAGCTTCGCTTAGGCGATATAAGATGAGTACATGCATGAGTGGATACAGGCTATGCATTAGTGAATGCAGACTATGCAGGAGGAGATGAGTTCCTTACAGAAAAACTCCACTTATGAGCTGGCGTGGTTGCAAAAGGTCAAAAAGGCTTTGAAGAATCAATAGATATTCAGAGTGAAGCCGATCAAAGATTCTACTCGCCCTGTACAAAGTGAGGCTGGTGTGACATGACGCGATAGACGAAAATGACGGGCCAAGGGATCATAACAACGGTATTCCTTGTGCTCGGAACTAAAACCGAGTAAGACACTTTGTTGATCGGGCTTTCAGTTTCGTACGTTCAGTCTCAGGAAGAAGAACAAAACAATTGCACCCAAAAGTGTGAAGCATACAGTAATCAGGAGTGTCATGCCTCGTTCCTGCAAGTGTCGTTCGTCCTCGCTTGGGGCCTTGCGGAACCGACCGTCCTCCCTTGGGCGTGATGTCGTGCAAGCCTAAGTTGTACTTGCACAAGGCCAGGGCTTTGAGTAAGGACAAGTAAGCTATTCAGAGTAAAAGTAGCGACACAATAATATAGAAAAGTGAAGAACACAATGGCATCAGAAAATAAGCTTTTTATTGATATTCAAGAAGTGTTACAAGCGGCGCTTGGCCGAGATTACAAATCACTCAAGTTCTCCCTTAAATACAATGACGTCGTTCCATACATTACATCCATTTATATAAAAGTATCTTAAAACATCTCGATACGTCTCAAGGCATCGACTCCAGATCTCCGGCTCCTGAGGATGAGGCTCGGCTATCACTTCTTCGGACAATCCAGCACCTGCGAACAGAACTGGCGGGGGGTCAGTACTTTTGGGCAAGTATTGGTGAGTATAAAATCAACGAACAGAAGCAACACTCCCTGAAACTAACACTAAGTAATCATGTTATAAAATATTGCATTATTATTGATCTTGTTATTTTTTATCTAGGTTCATTTCATGCTACACAGGATTAGAGTCGGATTACTTCTTTTGAAACATATCTTTGAAAATAGTTTGCATATTCAATACATTCAAGCATGCTATAGGGACAGTGTTCTATAGTGCAGTGCACATCATGTATCATGGACCATATTTACTAACTCTTTAGGAACACAAGCTATCTCTAGTGGACTGTTCATCTTAGTTCAAGACAAAGTGCATCTAGTGGACTTATTCAATTCAGTTCAATGGACAACAGCATATTCAAGTAAAACAGATACATCTCATTAGCATTTATGATAAGGAGCATAAGGAATACGAATGTTCATTATTCATGTAACGCCCCGCTCCGCGCCGGCGTTATGTATCAAGGTGAGTGGGCAGAACTTCGTTCTCTGATTCTTGCACGCCTTAATAATAACCTGTGTTTTTGCTTGCAATGTTTTCTTAAGAGAATGATAGAACCTGCCTTGCATGTTAATGAACGAACTCACCTAGCTTGTCTTTGAAACAATGCCTGCTTAACGAGAATCCTGAATCGCCTGCTTAGAGTGCATGAATATGTTCACTATCGTCTATGCTTCGAGAGAACCATACTGTGCCTGAACGTGTTCAAGCGATAAGTCGGATTGCCCCGCAACAACGAGTGTATTCTGATGGTTCGTCTCGTCTGCATACTAGAGTTTATTTGATAGTGTTCCATGCATTCGCACGCGGTCGGACAATGGCTATTGGTGGAGAGCTGAACTGCATGTGTCACGGCTGCTACCATGATAGTGCAAAGCAACCATGAGTCACAGCTGCCTCTAGCATCCGATAAAGAGTCATTGGTATGCTGTTCCACCAGCTGCCGATCCTGAGATACTCGGGGACCGCCCTGCATATAGCTAAGTCATTGTGTTGGCTTGAATAGTGACTGCCCCTAAGAATGTGCATCGTGTGTCTAGCTATGCATCTGACCCTCGAGTCGCACGAGACACGCTACGCACACCCTGAAACATGAACGGTTTGCTTGCTTGCATATTCAATTATGAAACTCTGTTTCCAAACATGTTTCTAAACAAGTAAATCGACTCTGCTAGAACTGCATGAAACGAACCTAGGTAAAACTAGTAAGATCACTAGTAATGTAATGTTTTATAACATGATTACTTAGTGCCTGTTTGAGTGAATGCTTGTTTCTGTTCAGTTGATTTATCTCACCAGTACTTGTATAAAGTGCTGACCCACCAACAGTTTACTTGTTCGCAGGTACTGGATCGTCCGAGGGAGCGATAGGCGTGCCACAGTCCCGAAGACCCGGAATCCTGGTTTCGATTGTTGCTCCGAGAATGCTATCGTATAAGGGGGCATAATGTATGGAACGAACGTGTGCCTTTGCTAAAGGAAACCCAAGTTGCCTCGATTGTCCCGAACACTCAGTTGGCTAATGCATTGCATTGCAACAAGTTCCTTTCCGCTGCTTACTCGATTGATGCGATGATAGCCAACTATCAACTTAAACGATTGGCCTTGCACGGGCGCAACCCCAGGCCTGTGCGGCATCACGTCCCCCGAAAGCTCGAACGGGCCATTCGCTTGGCTCCCTTCCTCCCTCGCACCCGCGGGACGGGCGCGGTGATTCGCGTCCGGCACGCCGAGGCACGGTGATACGTGTCCGGTTCGTTAATTCCCGGCCGCACGGGGCGGGGCAGGGCGGAGCGGCGGCCCGGGCGGGACCGGGGCATGACAATTCAGTGATCATTACCCCTCGCCGAACGGTTATCCCTGTAACAGACATACAAGTTAGCAACAATTTGCATATACATATGAGGTTCTATTTCCTGTTCGTCTCTGCATCAAACGTTAGGTATGCAACAAGGCTAACCTATCATGCGCCCTAACTACATAATGGTCCATAGGTTGTCCCATGATTAGCAGCGGTGACTCAAGGTTCAGCTCTGCACTAGTATGCGCGTATATCAGCAGCTGTGACTCAAGGTTCATCTCTACACCAACATACACGAATACTAGCAGCTGTGACATTATGTTTCTGCTCTTCACTAATAGTCACAACACACCACTTGATCACAAGGACCGTACCTCAGGGTGCTCTCAAAAATCTCTTCCGGATCGACCAATTTTTATTGCCCCAGAAACCGTTCGAGAGACTAAACCTTGTGCACAAGTTGTCCGAGACCAATGCATGACATGAAACATCTGTCACAATTCTATAGTGCAAGCAAACAATGATCAAACAAATTTTTATCTCTTTTTCTTGTCAATCGAGCGATAGGTTCAATCTTCTCTTTACAAAACTAATAGCACACCCCACTAGATCACAAGGACCGTACCTCAGGGTGCACTATTAGTGTTTTCTCATTTATATCAATCATCTTTAGTATATTACAAGTTATTCATACAGTTTTATCTTTTGCAGTTCGATATATGGATACAAGCAAGCAGAACATATTATAAGCAAGCACGATAACGATTCTATAAATCTAGCATGCAATCTCTCTCTCTCTTTCAGTACGATAGGGAGCAGGCAAGAAATATCTATTTAAGCTAGGATGGTAGTTCTTCTATCTCTTTTAACTAAAACATGCAATTCTACTATTACTTAGCATACAATGGATTCACAAGTTCAAGCAAATCTTTTACTCTTCTTATTAGCATGACAAGGTTCGTTCGATAACCGTGTTAGTATAACCTAGCATGCAACATTATATTCTTTTACTCAACATGGCAAGGGTCTTTTTCAATTACTAACATTACAAGTTCTCTAGTTAAGCAATACATGTTCTCCTTCTATCATTTTTATGCGAACATTATCTACTTAGCAACAAGCATTAAAAAAACTCAGATTCATTATTAAGACGTGCAAGAATCAGAGAATGAAGTTCTACCCACTCACCTAGATCAATCGACTTGTGTTTCGATCGGGGAACACTTCGAGAAGGCTTTCGCTCGAGCCAGCAAAGGGATATCTCTTGTATATAGTGCCATCGCGGAGCGGGACACTACAAGGAGGTCGAAAAAAGACTCATAAGGTGTCCGACTAGACAAAACAGAGGAAGGAGTGATATTGATAAGATTAACAGACGTAAGAATGACTTCTGCCTAGAATATTTGAGGAACATACGAGTATAGCAAGATATCACGAGCAGTCTCAAGAATATGGCAATGTTTGCGCTCGGCTACCCCATTATGTTCATGAGTGTAAGGGCAGGACTGCTGAAAAACGGTGCCGTGAGATTGCAAGATAGATCACATCGTAGTGGAGAGATACTCACGAGCACAATCAGAACGAATTTTTTTAATCCTACCATTGAATTGAGTATGAATAATAGTAGTAAACGTCCTATAAATGGTAGGAAGATCAGAACGATGACGCATAAGATAGACCCAAGTATAACGAGTGTAATCATCAATAAAACTTACGTAGTAGAAAAAATTACTCATAGATGGGATAGGAGCAGGTCTCCATATGTCAGAATAAACTAATTCAAAAATACTACTAGATTTAGATAAACTCTTAGGAAAATGTAGGGCTATGTGTTTTGCCAACTTACAGCTCGTACATGTGGATAGAGAAGAGAAAGAACCACGTCCAAGAGTTCCACTATGAAATAAAGTCTTTAGACGAGGCTCTGAAATATGATCTAAGCGTCTGTGCTACAAGTCGGCAACAGACGTAACGATGGCAGCATGACTAGAACTCAAAGATTGAGTTGATAGAAGATGAAACTCTAAGTGGTACAACCGTCCTGTAGAAAAAAAGTTATTGATTTATTTCTCAAAGAGGGGGTACATATATATAGGAGGAGACTAGCCTCCTTACTTTCTATCCAATGTGGGACTAAATAAGTTCCCATAACTCAACACTCCCCCTCAAGATGGGCGATAGATATCAATCATCCCCATCTTGTTACAAAAGATATCACTCTCTAGAACCTAAACATTTAGTTAAACAATCAGCTAACAGCTCCGCTGATTTCACATAGCTTAAAGTCGATATTTTTCTATTCAGCTGCTCCTTGATGAAGAACCGATCAATCTCCACATGTTTTGTGCGATCATGTTGAACTAGATTGTTTGCAAATTAATTACTGATTTGTTGTCACACCAAAGTTGCAGGGAGTCTCCTCTAAACAAACGCATCTTAGCCAACAAGCTCTTCACCCACATCATCTCCCACAGGCTAACTGCCATACCTCAGCTGTAGACCTAGCTACTACATCTTGCTTCTTGCTGCGGCAAGATACAAAATTGCCTCCAACAAAAACACAGTAACCTGTAGTGGACCTACAATCGTCCATACAACCCGTCCAATCGGCATCACAGTAGCCTTCAACTCTCAGATGTCCAGAACTTCTGAACCATAACCCCTTTTCTGGGCTTCCTTTAATATACCTGAAAATTCTGCGAACTGCCTCCATATGCTGCTCTCTGGGATCATGCATATATCTACTCACCACACTCACGACATGAGTAATATCATGTCTCGTATAACATAGATATATAAGTCGACCAACTAATCATTGATATTGCTCCTTACTCACCGGATCACCACCCTCAGCACTTGTGATTCTGCTCGATAGGAGTAGAAGCAACCCTGCAACCCAGCATTCCTGTCTCTAAAACAAGGTCCAGAGTGTACTTTCGCTGAGAAAGCACTATACCCTTTCGTGACCTTCCAATTTCAATTTCGAGGAAGTGCACTCTCCCTTCACATATTTTTCAAGTCCCTTGGTCCGAAGGTTCAACAGCGCCTTCCTAGACCAACTTAGGTAGTTTCTCGTCCCCTCAAGTTTGATGTCATTGGGTAGCAACTCTATCTTCTTCATTACCTGCGATGGTTCTGGTGCAGGCACGACTGTCCGACTGTCCGACTGGATGAGGTCTCCAATTTGGCCTGAAACACCCTGGCTATCCCCTCCAGTATCTCCTTCAGCTCCTGACTAGTCACATGTGTCCCCATCTTCACAGTTGCACTTATTGCAAACCCAACGAGATCAAACGCAACTCAAACACGGGTTGTGCACCTACACGCGATCACGGCTTTCTCCATCTATCTGTACACCTCCAAGTTCATACGGCAGGAGAGGTGCACGATGGATAGAACTCGCCGGAACAAAGGCTAGAGATAGAGATCTGTGCAAAACTTTCTAGAAAGTATGCTCTCTAATCCCATAACCCACGTTGAGATCGAAATCAGAGGATCACACAAGAGTTCCTCTCTGATTATCCACGATCTAACGAACAACAACGAAATCAGAGGATCACACAAGAGTTACTCTCTGATTATCCATAATATAACGAACAACTCGCCTACGTCGGCGTACGACGAGGACAAGATCGACGGCAGTGTACCTTGCTTCACGACAGGTTCGACGACACTCAAAGAGGACGTCGACGCCGGAGAAGATGGGCGGCGGCGGAGAAGGAAAAGAAGAATTTTTTTTCTTTTTTTATGTGGGAAAAGAGATTTAGAATTTTGGCTATGATACCATGTAGAAAGAAAGTTATTGTTTTATTTCTCAAAGAGGGGTACATATATATAGGAGGAGGTTAGCCCCCTCCTTACTTTCTATCCAATATGGGACTAAATAAGTTCCCATAATTCAACCCCTTCCTACGAGCACGACCAATCGTCTAGTCTCTACGAGGATCATTCATAGAATATGTAAGGGAATCAAAAGAAACAATAAGTTCACTCTCACAAAGGCTACTGACTGGTTTGAGGTGTAAAGTAAGATGAGGAACATGTAAGACAAAAGGAAGACTCAAAGTGTCAGAAATAATGGAGCCAGATTGAGTGATGACCAACTGAGAACCATCAGTTGTGTCTAAAGATGGAAAGTGAGATGGTAAAAGTGTAATACTAGATAAGAGACTAAGGTCAGAGATCATATGATGAGAACCACCAGAGTTTAATATCCAAAAAGTAGATGTACCAGTAGAGGCAGATGTAGAGAAGCCAACAAAGACAGGCTGACGTTGGAGTCGAAGCTGGAACTGGAGGTCTAACTGAGTAAGACGATGCTGAATATCTGTCGATGTCTATGTACTATTAACAATGTTAGCCTGAGGTACTGAAGAGCGAGTCGAGGAAGAATCCTTTGTCTTTATCCTCTTGGAAAATTTGAGTCTTTAAATGTGGATGAAGTAAAAAACAATTATCCACTGAGTGTTTAAGCTTTTGGCAATAAGAACAAATCAAACTAGACCGCTGACGAGTATAGCAGGTGGTAGCATAATGACCAGGTTTCCTGTAATAGGTACATAGATGATGCATTTTCTTTTTCAGCTGAAGGTGTCCTTAGTTGTCTAGAAGACTTGAACGCAATTTTCTTCTACCAACCCAAAGAATATTGTCATATGTATATATGACTCTGGTTGAGAAGGAACAAACTACTTTAGTTGACAAGTTTATATTCAAAAGAAGAGATTCCTTTCAAACTTAAGACATTGTAGTACCCAAAGGATGACCGTCCATAAGACATGTTGGAGATCGACAGCCAAACTCGAGGGGACTGAGGAAGGTTAGTGGTCTTCGATGCACTTTCTTCTGTGAGATCTGAACGGTCCTGGAAAGAAAGAAAAATCTAGGATATGATACCATGAAACAAATTAATAATATTTATTTTATTATTGAATAATATAAAAGGTCATGCAACTACGAATATATATATAGAGAGAGAGAGAGAGAACATATCCGGATAGGAGTAGGAGATGAAATATGTATCCATATAGGAGAAAAAAATCTAATCCTAAATCTAATTAATATATAATCCTAAATCTAATTATTCTTAACAGTGGGCTAAGGCCGAATTTGGGTGTTCTATTTACGTTGTTTCTAATCGACGGTCCAGATTGCTGCAGGATTTAAGGGGGCTTTAAATAGGCTTTTTCCTAACCCTAATCTCCCATCCATCAATCTATCAGAGAGAGATCAAATGAAGAGAGTTCTCAAGCTTGCAACTTTCGAAGAAGAGAGAGGGATCGGTGGCTATTTCGAAGGGAGATTATTTCGGGTGACTGTTCTCGTCATCTTCGTTCCTCGGTCTATAATATGTTTTCATTATTTTGACTAGTTGCGGTGATCCGGTTAGATCGGTAGAGAAGTTTGTAGTGGGTGTATTCTTCTAATTCATTAAAAAGACTTTTCTAAGAGTTGAAATCCGATCATCCCGTGGTTTTTTCCGCAAGGATTTTCCACGTTATAATCGTTGGGTTTGCGTTTGGCTTTGTCTGTGATTTTGACAAGTTGGTTTTGTGCGTTTTTATTGCTTGCTTCTCTCGCAGTATCTTGGTTTGGGGGAACGGTTTCCGTGTTTCGTTCCCAACAAGGATTTAGATGTCACTCATAAGGATAATATCTACTCATTTAAAAAGGATGGAATTCATTTTTTACTCGTACCTTTGAAGAAAGATACTAAGCCTAAAGTTAGGAGAGCAGGGAAGATATATCTTGTTAACATGGCAGATTTTCGGGCTGATTTGAAGAGTGAATAAGATGTCTATGCTCTGGTTGTGAGAGTTGAAGAACAAAAGTTTCCCCAATAGGGGCGTATCTCTAAGGGGGAGTGATTGCTCCCTCTTGAGTTTTTGGGTTCCCTATATGTAGTATTTTTTGTGTTCTGTTATGATTAATTTCTATATATGTAGTAAATGACTACTTGGTTCAACTAGTGAAGATCGTGCTTTTCTGATCAAGAGGTGATGTGTTCAAAACTTGTTAGCCACATTATTTGTCATGTATTTTTTTTTATATGACTTCTACATAAAGCTCATTAATTTCTAAGTTGGTGTATTTTTGCTCTCCCTGAAAATTTTTAGTATATTCTTGCTCCCCACATGCCCCTCCCCCCTCCGCCACTGGCCCCTGGTGATTGTCTTTGCAAAATTACAACCTCTAATGATGGTCTCTCCCGAGAAACTACCACATGGACTGCTACCTATACCGGACATGCAACATCATATTGACTTAGTTCCCAGTACTAGCTTACATAATCTGGTTCGTTACATAATGAGCCCAAAGGAGAATGGGATAATACAAGAACATGTTGAAGATCTGTTAAAGAAAAGACTAATTCGGGAAAGCACAAATCCTTGTTTTGTTCTTGCTTTACTAGTTACTAAGGATGACGAAAGTTGGACAATGTGTGTTGATAACAGAGCTATAAAAAAAATAACGGTAACATATCAGTTTCCTATTCCCAAAATTGATGATATGCTAGACATGATAGGAGGTCGAAGGTGTTCGCTAAAATTGATTTAGTAAGTGGTTATTACCAAATTGCAGTATGTCCGGTGGACAATGGGAAAACTGCTTTCAAGACCAAAGATAGGTTATATGAATGGATGGTGATGTCATTTGGTTCGAGTAATGCACCCAACAATTTCATGAGATTGATGAGTCAATTATTGAAGCCTTTTATTGGAAAGTATATTTCAATAATATCTTCTTTGCAATATATTTCAATAATATCTTCGTTTGCAGCAAGTCTGAAGAAGAACCTCTAGCGTATCTGAGGGAAGTACTTCACCATTTTAAAATAAGTTATACATCAAATCAAGGAGTAGCAACCTTTTAAAACGAGAATGGAAGCTGCACTCCTTAAAGCTATCATGGGATTATATGTGTGTGTGTGTGTGAGAGAGAGAGAGAGAGACAGAGACCGGAATTTGTAGTATTTTGCATTATTCCTGATCTATTTTTTCTTTGATGGCTTTTACGATGCATATTCCTCTGGTTTTAAGTCAACGTTTTCCACTGTACAGGTAGATTTGATTGCTCCTGCAGTAAGTGGCACTCTGAATGTACTCAAAGCATGTTGTGAGAGTAAAGTCAAAAGAGTTATTGTTGTTTCATCTATTGCTGCTGTTGCGATGAATCCATCTTGGCCTGAAGATAAGTTAATCAATGAGGAGTGTTGGTCAGACAAGGAGTATTGCAGGACAACCGAGGTAATTTACACATTTATTAAAACCCTTTTTTAAAAAACCATTTTTTAATATAATTTTCTTTATTTCAACATTATCCAGGTGATATTGTTAAACATTGACTTGATGTGGTATTCCCTGTAGTTAACTAGTTCTGGACCTTTAAGCTTATGCCTCTTTAACGATGGTTGTACCTTTGTGTTCATTTGTATCATCCTCCCTTTAATAAACTCAAATCTTAATATTATTTCTCCGATACCACAATGTAACTTAATTGTTGACTTTAGTATTGTAGAGATTCAGTTTTTAGGTAACAAGATAAACAAGAAGGCAAATGTAGGGTTTTCTCGTTCAAAAATAGAAAAAGAATACTACAACTAGATATATGTACTCATCAAACTTGACCAGACAAGAATCCAGCTATATTATACTGGAATTCTAGTTTTTACAATGCGGAAATCAAGCCCAAACCAGAATCTTTGGTTTTCAGTTCCATTTTTGCTTCCTCTGGTGGTGCACAAAAAAGTAACAAGTGTAGAATGGAAATGATGGGATGATATTATTGATTGAAGAGATTACATATATATAGGAGAGGATTAGCCTTCTCCTTATTCTTTACCCGATGTGGGACTAAATAACTAATACTCAACACCCTCCCTCAAGCTAAAGCATAGATGTCAATCATGCCTAGCTTGTTAGAAAGAAACTGAACACGATGGCCTAAAAGAGACTTCGTGAAGATATTAACTATTTGATCACTGGTTCTCACGTCGTGAAAGTTCTCCTTTTAATACTCGTCATGAATGAAGTGGATGTCGATCTCAATTTGTTTCGTCCTTTCATGGAATACGGGATTAGTAGCAATATGGATAGCAGACTGGTTATCACACCACATATGTGCTGCTTCAGATCCTGCTTCTTCTTCCAGCTCCTTTAGAAGATGTCACGTCCCGATCCCGTAAGCGCCGATCGTCCTCGCTTGGGCCTTACGGAACCGATTGTTCTCGCTTGGGCATGATGTCGTGCAAGCCTAAATTGCGCTTGCACAAGACATAGTATCTGAACAAAACGCAAGACAAAAATATACATATATAGAAGCACGAGATTTAATTGCAGAGAACCAAAGTTGAACACATTTGATAGGAACACAAAATACTTTCTTTATTGAATACTTGAAGATTGGATTACAAAGTACTTGCTTGGCTGATATAAAATATGTCATAGATGGCTTGCGACTCTTTTTACAAACTCAAAACTAGCCACAACGCTCACACATTATATCCTTTTACCAAAATCAAAGTACCTAGCAGAAGAGCTTGCACACAGGATAGGAAAGCTTTGGGAAGCAGCACAAGCACGGTTCCGCTTGAAGGGATGCGGCTCCTAAAGCTTTAAAATGCTTGTCAAACTCTCGCTACCAGAACATGGAAATTTGCCTACAAACGTGGGTCAGTACTGCAACATGTACTGGTGAGCGACCGTAGCCAAACTCACCTAGAAATTCACACTAAGTAAACACATGAAGCTAACATTATTAGGTAATCTTTCTAGTTGTCTAGTTTTTTTTTAACAATTCATGCAAAGAAAACATAAACAATGGATAGACTACGCATATGATAAATTTTACCCATGGTCGAGCGGTTATTCCTGCAACAGACACACAAGTTAGCAACAATATGCATATGTGTATAAACTCATGTATCTATTATTGCATCAAAACGTTAGGCTTACAAGAAGGAAAATTCTAGTATACGGCCTAACTACATGATGGTCCCCTCCATGGAATTAGCAGTTGGGACGTACAAACCCATCTCACTAATAGACCTATACCCTCCCGTAAGGACTTCTAGCCTCAGGGTATCCAGATCTTTCCTAGGCCGAACGATCTCCAGTGTCCTAGGAACCGCTCGAGAGATAATCCTTGTGCACAAGTTGTCCAGACCAAATGCATGAATGCAAGTTCCTATCAGATAATATACTATCATGTAGTTGTTGAACGATTAACAAGCAAGTCTATTTCTTTTTCTTATTTCAAGGTCAAGTCAAGAGGTTTCCAGCAATGTTTCTCAATATGCAGCATACAACAAGGGCAGGTAAGCATTCATGATGAAACTAGTAAAGTAGCTGAACCATGCAATAATGTTTCTTTTTAGCTTATTTTGTAAGTAAGGCAACATTGATTTAGTGAATTAGAGATTCTTTTATTAAGGCGTACAGACCAAAGGATTCATCGAAGGGCCGAAGCCACTCATAAATTGAATCAACGAGAGGATGGGGAAGCATTACGCAACGATCACTCCTTGGTTATTCGTCCTGAAATTGCAACAATACTTGGTTAACATCTATAGATCTCTTTCTTACGATTCGAAAATAATGCGCAAGCGAGAAAGCAAATTATGAAAACCAAGTCATCGAAAGCAAGACAAAACATAGCAACACAAAACCAAGCAGCAAAACAACCAACAAAAACTTTTTGACTCATTTCAATAGATGTTCCATCAGTTTGAAGGGTTCATTGCATTTTGTCTGTGATTGTTTTGGCGGTAAGGTTTTTTCCAGACTCGATTCTCAACCGAGTCAAAGTAACAAGTGTTTCATAAGTAAACCGCTAGAAGCGGGGCATTACAGAAGATGCTGCAGATATAATACCTCTGTTGTGCCATGAGCAATAGTTCGGTATTTCGCTTTCGAATTGGATCGTGAGACCATACTTTGCTTAATGCTCTTCTACGACACTAAGTTCCTACCAATAAATACCGAATAGCCAGATGTAGATCGTCTATCTATAAGACTTGCACCCCAATCAACATATGTAAATCACTCAAGATGAGTATGTCCGTGATTCTCCATCTGAATTTCTTTTTCTGGATTCTGAGCTAGATAGCGCAGGATTCTGAGAACTGATTGCCAATGCGAAATTCGTGGAGAAGCCATAAATCTACTCGCAACACTTATAGCAAAGAAAATGTCTGGGCGAGTCATGACTGCCAAGTAGTAAAGTTTTTCAACCACCCGACGATACCGATCAGGATTGGACATCAGTATTCCCTCATCAGGAAGTAACTTTACTCTTGGATCCATGAGTGAGATTGCTCTCTTAGTTTGCATCATTTCTGCTTCAATTAGGATGTTAAGTACATATTTCCGCTGAGACATTACAATGTCTTGCTTTTCCCTTGTGACTTCAATGTCCAAGAAGTAATTCAACGCTTCCATATCTTTGATCTGAAACTGCTCATCCAGAAATCTCTTCAATCCTGCAATACCTTGACTGTCATCTCCCGTAATCACAATGTCATCCACATAGACACCAAATAATATTCGTCTGACTGATGTCTCTTAGTAAAATACTGAATGATTTTTTTTTTATTAACACATGCCAAACTGGGTAATGACATGTGTAAATCGACCAACTCAGGCACGCGATAACTGTTTGAGACTATAGAGGGTCTTTCGCAAATGACATACTTTACCCTTCCTTGCAACGAACCCAGGAGGTTACATCACATACACTTCCTCTTCAAGGTCTCCATGGAGAAATACATTTTTCACATCCAACTGAAGTAGGAGCCAGTCATAGCGGACGACTAAGGATAATAGCACGCATACATATATCATTCTGGCAACTAGGAAGAAGGTCTCAAAATAATCTTCACCGAAAGTCTAAGAATACCCTTTTGCCACATGACGAGCTTTCATATTATCAAGATTGTCATCCGGTTTCACCTTGATTGTGAACACCCATTTGCAACCTACCGCCTTCTTACCAGTAGGCAAATCTACCAAGTCCTATGTATGGCTCTCCCGAAGCGCTCTTATCTCTTCTATAACGGCGTGCCAACCAGGATATTTCAGTCATTCCTCTGCAGAATTGATGTTCTGAATCCTATCATTAGTAGCCACCTAGAACTGAGTGTGACTCGTGAGCCCTTTGTAGTTGGCAACATACAAAGGATGGTCGCGGCATGCACGACGGGGGCGAACTTGTATTTCAGGAGGTGATAAATTGGTAGAGCTGGAGGAGGACGCTAATGACGACGTCGACGCTATGGCTGTGGGCACCATTGGTGATACTTGTTCTGACAAAGCTGGTATTCGCAAACCGGTGGACGGTGAGACTGGCGATGCCAATTCTGACAGAGTCGGTGTTTGCGGACCATTGGATGGTAAGCCTGACTCAGTAGGAGATGGCACCCTTACGGGAGGTTGTTGTGCTTGAATTGGATATACGAGAAATTTCTCATCTAGGTAAACTTTTGGAGCAAAATCGTTAGTTGGAGAAGGTAGAGGAAACTCAGTTTCAACAAAGGTAACATCCGAGACATAATGTACCTCTTCAAGGTAGGAGAAAAATAACGATATCCTTTCTGATCCTTAGGATATCCAAAAAAATACACTTGAGTGTCTTTGGGTCTATTCAGCGTCGTAGCCAGAATTTCTATCTAGGGAGAGCGATGCTTACTATTAAATTTTTTTTTTACAACAAACACGTTATAATTTTCATATATTGATATTTAATGTCATATTACTGGATTAATATGAATAGGATTATTATAAAATACCAACCCAATTAATGGATCAATACGAATGAGAAGATAGAGAAACACAAAGCAAAAGTTTGTATATATTTTTTGAGATAAACAATTGCTAGTGCTGGTTTTTTCTAACTGTTATGTCAAACTTTGCATGAACCATGGTATCAATGCTTTCCAGTTCTTCAATAATCAACATGTCCGCTGTTGACTTCTAGGGATGGCAACGGGGAGGGTAGGAGCCGGAGACAATATCCCACATCCCTGCCTACGAGTAGTGTTCGAATTTCCGTTCCCGTTTCTGGTCGGTTTCAATTTTTTCCCCATCCTTGTAAAACAATGCACTCTCCGTCCCCGTTTTCGCGTCCGTCCCCCGTCTCGTTAACACTTTCGAGATCAGAGATTTACCGGGACGGGAAGTACCCAAACCCGACCCTGAACCTAGTCGGAATTTTTTTTAATCCCTATCCCCGTTTCCATTTTTAAATTCCAAAATCCGCCCCCGTCGAAGAAAAAAATCCGGACCTCCATCGGGTTCGAAGAAAATTGCCATCCCTAATGACATCGTCTAATATTTTGAAGTTAGAAAATACCTACAACTACCTACTTGCTCATTGAAGAACTATCCCTACAACTACCTACTTGCTCATTGAAGAGATGTCACTGTCAGTAGAAGCTTTTCCTTTTCCTCCTCTTTCCTTCATAGTTTTATTTAGTCTCATTTTCTCTTTTTTTGTAGCATCCTTAGTAGCTTTACAGATGGTGCTTTTAGCCATTGTTGCGGAACTTAATGTTATTTGAACAGTTAATGTATTTCAAATGCACATTTCCATTTGATGTTTTTTTAAACTCAAAATTTGAGGGGGCACAGCCGTACCCCCTCGGTCTAATGTGGCTATGTTATTGGGTCTAATTTAGAAAGGGTAGGTCGAGTGTCCCGAATGCAACACAAACATCCAAAAAATTTGAGAGGTAAAGGAAATGGCATTTGATTGGAATATAATCAAGAAAAATGAGTGACTTCGTTGACACGAGATGACATACGATTAATCAGATAATAAGTCGTCGGTACAGCGTCTGACCAAAATTTTTTGGGTGTACTGACGTGAAACATAAGTGCTTGAGTTATTTCTAGCAGATGATAATTCTTACGTTCTGTCACCCCATTTTGTTGTGGTGTATAGGGACAGGAAGTTTAGTGAATAATCTCATGTTTAGCAAGATGGGAAGAGAATGCTTCAGACATATTCACGTCCACTGTCACTCCGAAGACACTTAATGGAAACCCCAAATTGGATTTTTATTTCCGCAAAGAAAGTACACTAGATATCAAATAATTCGGAATGGTTCTTCATTAGGTAGACATAGGTAACTCGTGAGTAATCATCAACAAAGGACACAAAATATTTAAACTCCGTCATTGATTCAACAGGACATGGATTCCATATATCAGAGTGGACTAATTCATACAAAGGGGAATCATATTTATCTACACTCACTGGATAAGATGCATGATGATGTTTAGCTAGACTACACGATTCACAATGAATAGATACTCGAAGATATAGCGATGGACACTATTTCTAGAGAGCTTGGATAGACGGATGACCAAGTCGACAATGCAACTCAAAGGGATCGCGGCACACATTGGCACAAGCAACAGACGAATTCAACTCAACCAGATATAAGCCTCCAACTACATGCTCCTTACCAATAGTCTTTTTTGCTTTCCGGTCTTGAAAAACACAACCATTAGGAAATAATGTTACCGAGCAGTGTAAGTCTCGAGTTATTCGACTAATGTATAATAAACTGAATGGGTTGCTAGGTTTATATAAAACTGAAGTGAGTTACAGAGTAGGAGAAAGACGACACTCGTCCACGAACTTTTAGAAAACTGTCATTCGCAACAGTAATATCTGTCACACAACCTACATATTCATAATTATGCAATATACTGACATCACCTGTCATGTGATTAAATGCACGTAAGTTAATCCACTATTTTGGTCTTACCACACACGCCGCTGAGTATCCTGCAGTGGATCCAGATATAGAGGCCGCTCCATATTGCTGAGCTTGAAATTCAGCGAATTGGGCATGGGTCACTACAGTCATCTGCACGGAGTTCCCTTCATCATCATGAGCATCCGACGCAACATTTGCGGCAGAAGCTTTGGCGCACTGCCACTGAAAATGTCTTTGTTGTCCATAGGTAAAGCATATTTCCTCCATTACGTCCGTCATTGTCTCGACCACCATCACAGCCAACATTCCAACCATCGCGTCTACCACCGCGTCCACCAAGGAATCCACCACGAGCAGCACCAAGGCAGATCGATCAGCAGGTGCATCACTTGCATCAGTCCCAACAACTTTCGCTGTCCGTATGACACAAAATTAGGATTCCATTAATGGAATCTCGTCCCCAGCAATTATCTGAGACCGTACGAAATCTGCATCAGGACGAAGTGATGCGAGGTATGCCATTACATAGAGTTGTTGACGTTGAGTCTTCGCCTCATTAAGATCCGTTGTCAATGCTAAGACACGATCAACTTCATCAGTCATGGCCTTAAAGGCTTGGAAGTGATCATGGTGTGACTTGTCTCATTGATCAGCTCAGCAGACGCCAACAACCGAGTCATAGATGCGAGACAAATCGCGTTTTCCATTAAATGTAGCTGTTAGGACCTCCCATAACTCCTTTATGGCATATGTATTCTGAATCATATCCTCGACGGATGGTTCCATTGAATTCATCAATTGTGTAAACAGTCTACTATCATCAGTCTTCTACTGCTCATAAGTGGGATCAGTCTCCTTCGAAGGGTTGTCAGTGAGATGTTTTGACAACCACATTCTCCGAAGCATCTTCTCAACCTTCTTGCGTCAAGTAGAGTAGTTTTTCGAACCATCCAGGCTCCGATCGACCAGTCGAATCGAAAATACCATTATACCAGTGATCGGTGTTCTCACCTCTGTGTTTTCAATACTGGTGCTACCAACACTGCTATTCGCTGCAGTATTCGTCATCTTTCAGGTTCTTGAGTCGACTATCGTTGATCGTTTCAACCCGATATTCACATCAACGGTGCCAATGCACGATCAACGTTGCCAGAACTGGCTCGCACAATGTTGGCATAGATCGAATATGGATCACACAAGTCAAAACAAAGATTCACATAAACTTAGTTTTCTCTCTGATAGATCCTGATGTGGATACCGGACCAGGAACAAAGATTCACACAAACAATCAAGTTTGTTCTCTGTTAACTTCTGATGTCGTTGTCGATGTTCAGAGGTTCATGTAAACAATCATAGTTTACCATCTGAAGATCTCAACTCCCACGATTTTTTTGCTAGGGTTGGCTGTTAGGATGGAAGGGGCTGCTGGCGGCTGCAGTTAAGGTTAGGGTTTGGGAGGTGGGCATAAGGAAAGGCGGATGTAGTTAGGGAAAGGGGGGGTGTAGATAGGGAACTAGGGTTAAGGGTTAGGGTTTGTGTACATGAGGGGGGGGGGGAAGCACTATCAGAGGGAAAGGCGGAGGGGCAAGCAGCGCGGGGAGGCACGGCAGCGGTCGGGTGGTGCGTTGGCAGGCACGAGGAGGCGCGGTGGCGGGCGCGGGGAGGCGCAGCGGCGGTTGGGTGGTGCGCTGGCAGGCAGGGGAGGCACATGGTCTTGAGGGGAAGCACGGTGGTGCGATGGCAGGCTGATGGTGATGGAGGTGTGGAGGCGGATCGGAAAGAGGGGACTAGGGTTAGAGAGAGAGAGAGAGAGAGAAGTGGGAGTTTGGCTCTGATACCATGTAGAATGGAAATGATGGGATGATGTTATTGATTGAAGAGATTACAAATATATATAGGAGAGGATTAGCCTCTCCTTATTCTCTAGCCTATGTAGGACTAAATAACTAATACTCAACAAGAAGTAACTGAAGGCTCAAAGAAAAGAGGAAGCTTTTGGTACTTCCAATTTGCCTTCCCTAGCAGAGTTTTCCACCTTTGCTGATCCTAGTAGAATTTTCGGGTGGTGAGTTTGCCAAATAAATCTGTCCAAAGATCCTTTTGTGAGTGCTTCAGTCAGTAGATGACATACTAGATGTATTTCAAACACAACACTCCTTTGCATCTAGATTTCTCTGTGAAGTGCCCATCTATCTCAATGTGTTTCATTCCGTCATGTTATAACGGATCATCTGCAATGTTACTTGTGGCTTTGTCTATCACTATACAATGGAGTTTGGGATAAAGGCTTTGTTGTTTTTGTTATACCAAAATAATGTTTGTAATGCTAATATTATAGGACTACATCTGATTGTCATCTCCTTGTACTTCCAGAATTGGTATTGCCTCTCCAAGACACTGGCAGAGGATGCTGCTCTGGATTATGCTGGAAAGAATGGACTTGACGTCGTGACTGTATTGCCATCTTTGGTTCTGGGGCCACTGCTGCAAACCACAGTAAACGCTAGTAGCTTGTATCTCCTCACTCTTTTTAAAGGTCTGTCATTATATTACACTTACATTTTTATGGTTTAGTGATATATCTAACCAAAATAATGCCATAATACACATACATTGAAGTTAGAGAGAACAATTATATACACTTGCAAACCTTGTTCTATATTATTGCTACTGAGTGCAAACAATGTCTAACGGACAAGCTATATTCCATCACTAAGCAATAGTTCTTTGTGGCCATGGGAAGGATGCAAGAATTATTGCATGTTTGTTTTTGTTCAATTGGAGACGACTACTGCCACTAGGTACCCGCATCTTTCCCTGCCATACACAGACATGTGCCTATAGTCATGCTACTATAAATCCACACATACATGATAGCTCGTAAAGTAATCAACGGTATGTGGTCAAAACACAGAGTGAGGAACTCCACAGTAACGGGACAACTTATTATAGCGGCCCACAACTACGGTCAACTGTCAACCCACCACTAGGAGTGAGGAATGGAAAGTGATAATGATAATAGAAGTGGTAATAGTAGTAGGAGTGTCATCAAGGATAGTTGTAAAACAACTTCCTATGTCTACTATAGTACTAGGGCTCGCACCATATAGTCGGACATGATAATAGCCTATGAAAAGTAGAGAGAAAGGAAATGTAACTTGTATTCTTGAACTTGAAATTTTAAACTCAAAATCTTGAGCTTGTGATCTTCGAAATATGCAATCTTGAACTTATAATAATATTGTCGAAATAAAATCTCCTATATGACACTCACTGTTATATATATATATATATATATATATATATATATATATATATGGGTCCAGATCGGGAGCCCCTTTTCGGAGCCCCACGGGAGCCCTACGATCCTTAGCCGTTGGATCGGCGCGGGCCTCCCGATCCGGGGGGCGGAGCTTTGGCGGGGCTCCGCGGGTGGGACTTCCAATCCGGATCCTATATATATATTAGCGCCTTGCTTGAGACCAAAATTAAATCAGAACGGATTTTAATACGGCGAACGACGCTGCATGTAAACAATTTGTGCTTGTGTAATATGGCAAGAATCTGGGTACGATGGGACACATGCAGTTGGGACGGTCATGTACTATCTATTTCAGAACAAGTCATTGCTATTATTTTTACTAATAAGGGAGGCCTTAGATTTATTTTATGTGCGGTATATGACCACAATGATAGAAGGCATAGGGAGAGTTTATGGCAAGAAGTTATTCGTCCTAGTATCATAGTTGAGTTCGATTTGGGCTTGCTATTGTTGGTGATGGGTGACTTCGATGCTTTACTTTATGAGCATGAGAAACTTGGCGGCAGGAGAGTCCCTGGCAACATCTTACAAGACTTTCAGAGTTGTTTGATACAGTCGGGACTGCGAGGTCCGGATAAAGTGGGGGCATATATGGACTTGGAACAATAAACCTGTGTGGAAATGGGTAGTCTGTCGGCTGGATAAATCACTGGGGAACATAAGTTGCTTTGATAAATTCCCCAATGCAGTTATAGAGGGATTGGCAGCAGGGACTAGTGATTACTCTCCAATTCGGATACGGATCACGGATACGAAGGTGTGTAGGCCGAGTCCATTCAGATATAATAATGCATGGCACCTACTTGATGGGTATGTGGATGTTTTTCGACGGGGGCTCCAAGTGGAGGTGGGCGGCAATGTCCAATTCCAGGTGGTATGCCGCCTGAAGGCAGTGAAATCTGGGCTCAAAGCCTGGAGCAGCAGCAGGCCCAAGGCGGACTGGGCCGTCAAGAAACATGAGCTGAAAGATGTTCATATTCGACTCCAGGCGAATGCACAGAATGCAACACTGGTTGCTCGGGAGCGGATAGTGGTGCGGGAGGTTGGGAGCCTGCGTCTTTTTGAGGAGATTCACATGGCCCAACGAGCTAAATGCTCATGGCTCCAGAAAGGTGACAGGTATACAAAATTCTTCTACGACGTGGTCCAGGCATGTCAGCACTGCAATAGCATCAACAAATTTATTGACATTGATGGTGGAAAAATATTAGCCCCAACGGATATCCAATCGGAAGCGGTCAGGTATTACTCTACCTTGTACAATCAAGATGATTATTTGACAACATTTCTCCCACTTGTGTGTAAGATGCCAGTTACGGACTTGGGTAATCAAACTTTACTTGCCCCAGTCTCAATGGAAGTGGTGGAAGATATAGTAAAATCTGTGAATCCTGACAAGGCTCCTGGTCCAGATGAGTTTGGGAGTAAATTTTATAAAATTAATTGGGATTAGCTGAAAGACTCGGTGCTAGAGATGGTCAGAGATTTTTTTTCGGCATGGTAGATTGCTGCAGGAAATGAATCACACTTTTCTTACTCTCATTCCGAAGGAGGGAGCCACGGCGATGGCGGATTTTAGGCCCATTGCGTGTTGTAATTATATGTACAAGATAATTACGCACCTTATGTGTCGTCTTATAGAGCATGTTATGCAAGATCTGGTGTCCAAGAACCAAGCAGCATTTATCAATGGAGGGCTATTTCTGAAAATACTCCTTGGACATGAATTGGTGTGGGAGTTCAACAAACCTTGTGGCCAGAAAGCATGTTTCAAGCTCGATTTACGGAAGGCGTATGATATGGTGAATCCGAATTTTCTCTATCACATTATGTTGTCTATGGTCTTTGATAGGGAGTGGGTGACACGGGTTCGAAGTACATTACGACGGCTACCTTCTCGGTTCTTATTAAAGGCCAGTCTCATGGCTTCTTCAGAAGTAATAGGGGGCTACGGCAGAGGGATCTGCTCTCTCCATATCTTTTCACTTTGGTAATGGAGTATTTTTCGTGCCTGATGGATATTGATGTGTCCCTACAACAGATCGTGTCACTTTTTCGTCAGGTAAAATCACATATTTCACTTCTTATTTATGCTGATGATTTGTTGGTATTTTTGGTGTCGTCCTTCTAAGGACTTGCGGCTGTGTCCAATGTTATGGAGGAGTTTGGAGCGCTGACAGGGCTACGTCTGAATAGAGACAAGAGCAAGGTTTACTTCAGTAAATGGTGTCATGCAAAGGAAGAGCGGGCAGCGGTGCTTGCAATTGCCAGAGGAGATCAACCGGTTAAATATTTGGGTATTCCTTTGTCGATTAATTATGCTAGAGAGGCGGATTGTCGCTTCATTGTGGAGTTTACTCAGAAAAGACTGGAGTGGTGGCAGGCTCAGACTTTGTCGTTTGGGGTCGGACCGAAATAGTGTGATCTGTCAATATGTCGATCACTAGTTTCTGGCTCCAATCGATCATGTTACCACCGACGACTATCAAAAGAATGGAGAAGTTGTGTGCGACCTTTATTTGGAGAGGCAGCTTGCATGCAATTGTGTGGGACAAGTTGTGTCGGCCGAGAGATAAGGGGGATTTGGTCTCCGACCCCTGAGGACGATGAGGAAGGTGCCAGGGATGAAGTTGGTTTGGCGCTTTCTTTAATGGGACTTCTTGTGGGCGAACTGGATGAGGGAGAGATATCTGAAGGGAAGTAACTTCTGGTCGTACTCCTCAAATAATAATGAATATGTTACCTTCAAACTTATGTTGCACCACAGGATGGTGGTTAAACAGGTTATTATCCAAATAATTAAGGAGGGGGTGGAGACTGACATGTGGCTGGACCCATGGCTACAACATAAGGGGTTATTACATCGGGTCGGGATACACGTTGTCCATGAGGCATACTGCAAGTAGCAGGTGGCGACAATTATTCATGATGGTGACTGGCGGGTAGAAGGACATCGGCATACGCGACAGTTCCAGGACATTATCCGCCAAGTAAAGATTGATCCTAGCTTGCAATGAGACATGGGTGTGGGACGGCACGACTAGTGGTTGCTTCGCTTGTAAGACTGTGTATAACCAAGTCAGATTGGTGCATGAGAAGTGGGAGTATGCCGAGATTGTATGGGCTAAAGGAAGTGCTAAGAAATGCAATTATGCTTATATCGGCTCTTGATGGGTAGACTGCTGACGTGGGACAGACTATCACGATTTGGGATCCAAACAGGGGACCAGATTTGTGTTACGTGTTGCCAGGTGAATAAGACTTTGTAGCACTTGTTCTTCAGATGCCCGACAACCTTGCCTATATGGTGGTCACAGGGAGAGAAGTTGCAATTGCCCACTAGTGTTAACACGGATATGGATACATTGGTACATGACATCATGGCAGCAAAGAGCAGAGGAGGCATGTGGTATCGTGAAGCTCGCATTAGACTGGCGGCCGCAGTGTGGCATGTTTGGAGAGAGAGGAACAGCCACATATTCGAGGGACTGACGAACATAACAACTGGGATTATCCTAAATATAGAGCATGATGTATGCTCCTAAATATTTTTCGGGTATATATATATACACACACACACACACCCAATAGCCCGTGGTTCGAAACCACCCAGCCAAGCCCGATGTCCCCTCCGCCCCCACTGGAGCTATGGAGGCCGAACCCATATATATTTTGCCCTTATATATATATATATATATATATATATATATATATATATATATATATATAAGGGCAATTAGTTTACCAAAGTCTGATAGATACCACTAGGCTAGTGTCATTGATTGGTCTTGAACTTGTAATAAATCATGGCATGGAAGTATATAATCTTGTGGTCGAATGTTCTCATAGGTCAAGACCTGATACTTGTAAGTAGGCAAGGTAGCAGTAAACCATTTCTAGTTAGGAAACATATTCAAGGTTAACCAAATAATGACATTACAATGGTGTATCCATAACATTTTCGGTATCACATGAAATGATAGTATTATAGAGGAAGTACTCACAAACATTATTAAAATCTTAAGTTGAGGGTTCTAACATATAGGGGTCATAATAAGGCTTAGAAATCAAGTTCCGGGAGAATCAGACAACTATTTCTATATGAAACATGACCAAGAAATACATCAAACCAAGACCATAAAATATCAGACCACTTCATGCGGATGTCTGCTCATGCTGGGCAGATCCAAATCATGTCGAAGAAATATCATTTTGATCT
Organism: Iris macrosiphon; assembly: GCA_036927795.1. Classification (NCBI taxonomy): domain Eukaryota; kingdom Viridiplantae; phylum Streptophyta; class Magnoliopsida; order Asparagales; family Iridaceae; genus Iris; species Iris macrosiphon. Next base: position 27,096,289 of record JAYESA010000017.1, read on the forward strand.
TTGAAACCAATGTCTTTCTACTTAAAAATTCCATAGCATAGTAATGATTAACATTTGCAAGTTAGGTATTTTTGATATAATATTTAATAATGCTCTAGAATTCAAATTCATTTTCATCTTCTATTTCATTTCAAATTGTCAAACAAGTAAAACATTGGATTTCCTTGCCATTTCTTGGGGAAAGTCTCCCAACTATATTTGAAAATGGATTGGTTATCCATATAGAACTTGTTAAGAATATGAATCTAGTGCTTATGTGTGTATACATGACATTGTGTCCTGAAATCCTAAGATTTGGGATAAAACAAGGATAAACGTGATTAATTGGTTATATAAGCATGAAAGCATAAAGAATAACATCAAAATCAAAACGCAATCACACACAAACCAGTACTACACAAGTGGGTTTATTGTCCCTATGACAAAACTGAGTTTTAACAAGGCATAGCAAGTGGATACTTGCCTCAAGTGGAAGAAGATGACTCGCCTAGATCTATGACAAACTCCTCCTTCTAGTGGTTCTATCCTCCAAACTTCCTTGATCATCTCATTCTGCTCCTCCTTTCTCAGCCCAAAGAAAAGAAGATGAAGAAGTGGTAGGGAGAAGTGACGAGGAGGAACATAAGTGGATAGATGAATGAGTAGTGATTATATGGAAACCATAGGGCTTGTAAAGCCTTCATGTGTGTAGAATATTTGGAGTTATATTTTTTATTATAATCTTTTGGCTATATATATATATATATATATATATATATATATATATATATAGCCTTACAATCCTCCATCTTATATAAAATCTCCTAATACATTCTAATATACCAACACTCCTCCTCAAGATGGGCGAAAGATATTCACTAAGTCCATCTTGTCACATCCTCTAATCATATCTACAGAGCAAAGTTCCTTGGTCAGACTGTCTGCTACATGATCCTTGGTTGGAACATGGCCTAGCTCCAGTAGTCCACTGTCCAACTTCTCCTTGATGAAGAACCTATCGATCTCGATGTGTTTGGTCATGTTATGTTGTACTGGATTGTTGGCGATACTGATGGCTGACTGGTTGTCAAACCACAGCTTCATCTTGGCTCCTTGATCCAGCTTTAGCTCCACCAGCATACTTTTCAGCCATAGCAGATCTGCATCTCCCAAGACCATAGCTCTGTACTCCGCTTCAGCTGTCGATCTGGCCACCACTGACTGTTTCTTACTCCTCCAAGAAACCAAGTTGCCTTCTACAAATATGCAATAGGCCGAGGTAGACCTGTCATCAGCACAGCTAGCCCAGTCAGAGTCACAGTAGCCCTCGATACTCACGTGATCATTCTTCCTGAATATCAATCCCTTTCCGGGGGCACCCTTTAAGTATCTCAGAATCTGGTATACTGCATCCATATGACCCTTCCTTGGATCATGCATGTAGCGGCTCACCACACTCACTGTAAAGCAGATATCGGAACGTGTGTGGCTCAAATAGATCAACTTGCCCACCAGTCTCTGGTATCTGTCCCGGTCAACTAGTTCTCCAGCCTCAGCATCCAGCTTGAACCTCTGATTGATCGACATCACTGCAGATTTGCATCCCAACATCCATGTCTCTGTGAGAAGGTCCAGCTCATACTTTCTCTGAGAAAGAACAATCACCTCTGCTTCTCGAGCAATCTCAATCCCAAGGAAGTACCGAAGAAAGCCAAGGTCCTTCACCTCGATCTCCTTGCCAAGCTTTCCCTTGAGTCGGGCAAGTTGAGTCGGGCAATCTCCTGCTCATCATCTCCTGTGATAATCATATCGTCCATATACACCGCAAGCATGGTGATGTGGCCTCCACTCCGACGAAAAAATACAGTGTGATCAGCGTTGATCTGTCGATATCCCATCCCTATCATCGCCCTTCTGAATCTGTCAAACCACGCTCGAGGAGACTGCTTCAGTCCATAGAGGAACTTTTTCAACATGCAAACCTTGTCCACTGTCTTATCAGTGCAGAATCCTGGTGGTATCTTTATGTACACCTCCTCCAGTAGATCCCCATGAAGAAACATTATTCACATCCAGTTGGTGTAGCTTACATCCACCATTCGCTGCCAAAAAAAATCAGGGTCCTGACGGTGCTCATCTTCGTCACTGGTGCAAAAGTCTCGTCGTAGTCAATGTTGTACGTCTGACTGTATCATTTTGCTACCAGTCGAGCCTTGTAGCGCTCAAACTGTTCATTTGGGTTCTGCTTTACAATAAAAATCCACTTGTATCCGACTGCCCTTTTTTTCTCTGGCAGTTTTACCAGTTCCTAAGTGTGGTTCTTCTCAAGAGCCCCTAACTTCTCGTGCATCGCCGCTTTCCACTTTGGATCGTTCTTGGCAACCTGCCAATTGTTAGGTACATTAATACTATCCAAAGACGCAATGAATGCTCCATGAGAAGAAGAGATGTTATCATATGAAACAAACTGAGCAAGGTCCCAACCATATCTATCAGGAGGATTTTTCACATTGCTGCGAGTGGTCTTCCGTACTGATAATGATGTGGGAGGGGTAAGAAGAATGATATCACCTGAAGAAAAATCTGGTGGTGGTGGTGTAGGTGTCTCCGGAGTCAAGACGGACACAGGCAAGGGACTTGGCACTGGCACTATAGGTATTGGTCCTGCAGTTTGTTTCCCTTTCCTGTTGTAGGTAAGTCACTCCCCCTGAGCCGTGGGCCTAACACCTCGCATCTCCTCCCCATGTTCCTTCTTCACTCTCCTCCTTAACCGTTCCTCCATGTCATACTCCTAAATCGGCCACAACACTCTCACCAATCTCCCTCTCTCGCCTCATACTCTTAGTGTCAGGTTAGTTGTCCATGGATGAGGTTCCCTCCTGATGGTAGTATGGCTCAAGCTTCCTGAAGTGAACATCCATGCTCACAAACCTTTTCTTCTCTACTGGGCTTCAGCATACGTACCCCTTCTGAGTGACTGAATAGCCCACGAAGACACTTGATTGCTCTAGGGTCAAGGTTCCCAACAGACTGTCTGTTGTCTTTCACTAAACATACGCAGCCAAACACCTTCAGCGGGAGTATCTCATTATTATTTTCTTGCAATATCTCACATGGAGACTTTCATCCCAGTACTTTCGAGGGCATCCTGTTGATCAGTTGAGCTGCTGTCAATACTGCATGCCCCCACAAACTCTGTAGGACATTCATGGTGATCATCATGCTCCTTGCCACCTCCAGAAGGTGTCTGTTCTTACTTTCTGTCACTCCATTCTGTGCTGGTGTGTATGCACAGGTGATCTGATGTTGTATCCCTTGGGCTGACAGGTATTCCTCAAGTTCTTTGTTGGTATACTCTATCTTATTGTCAGACCTCAGTACCTTCACCACTGCTCTGTGCTGAGTCTGGACATGTTTATGAAAGTCCCGGAAACAGGCAAAGACATCACTCTTATTCTTCATCAAATATAGCCAGGCTGACAGGTATTCCTTAAGGTGTATGTTCTTCCTTTCTGCCACGATTCACATTCGTTCTCTTCGTCCTCTCCTAGATCCGATCATGCCTCTCCCCCATCGGATCTAGGTCTTCGATGTCAACGTCTGGAACGACCCGCGGGAGATTCCGAGAACCGCGGCAGAAGGCTCCTGCGGGCTAGGGTTTGGCGATGGTGGTGGTGCGGCGGCAGCGGTGGTGGGCGAGCGGTGCGACGGCGGTGGCGGCGGCTAGGGTTTGGCGGCTAGGGTTTGTGCTCTGATACCATGTAGAATATTTGGAGTTATATTTTTATTATAATCTCTTGGCTATATATATATATATATATATATATATATATATATATATATCCTTACAACCCTCCATCTTACATAAAATCTCCTAATACATTCTAATATACCAACAATGTGTGATCGCGGGACTCATCTATCTAGCCAAACATCCTTCTTCACGTTACCCCTCACCCAACAACGATGGACATGATTGGTCAGTCAAAATAGGCCGAGGATTGCTGACTGGACAAATTCAGTCAGATCGGACGTCCGACAGACTTCTGACAGAAGTCCAGCTGGTAGCACTTGTGCTTGTCTAGTCTCAATGATGAGTGGCCAATGACACTGTTTAGAGCCTTATAATATGTTTCTAAGTTGTGTAGTGGGCTAGTCTTGGTCATGGGTGATACTAATGTTGGTGGGATGAATTTTATAACTGATTAGCAAATAATTTAGCCCTAGTTAAACCCCATTTATGAGTAATTAAGCAAACAAAAAGGGTATCATATATAGTGTTACTCATATACACGAGCCTTGAGATAGTCAACTCGGTCTCCCACAAGCAAACCAAACCTATCTTTAATACATCACAATAGTATAAATACAGCATCCGGAAAAGTAGCCTTACACATATTCATGTTAAAGTTTCGATCACAAGCTTGTAGTAGACTTTTTCACCGAGAAATTCGAATTCGATTGGGCTAAATATGAAAAAAATTTCATATTGATAATGCTTTGGAATATATGCGACCTTATCTATCGCGCCCTAGTTTCAGAGAACTGGGGGTATGACCAAGCCAGCTACGCACTACAGTGTACACCAATACCCCGTTGTACGTTCACGATTGTACTAGACAAGGGGGTATATTCTACAAACCAACAATCTTCCTAGAGTATCACAGATAAATCCTATGTCTCAATCCAGTAACAAAAAACAGTAAGATATGACAGATAAAATAACGCAAAAATGCATCACAAATACTCCGTCATAAATGATCATGAAGCTAATATAACAAAATAGGACACTAGCACAAGTGTCGTAGTAGATGATCACATAATCAGCTGCAATCTAAATATACAATCATATTGTCTCAAAAGACGAAAAACAGACTCCCGGATACACGGGTTAAACAGGTGCTCGATGACTAAACATCTCAAAATGATGATAACAGGACATGAGTTGTGGAGAATGAACCCACTCACGACTCCCAGTCGTTGTTCTCCTAGTGTGCACCATCGAGTAGAAGTCGCAGGTCATACAAAATCAGAGGGATCAACTTCTAATAGCAAGTACCACAAGGGAACATGAAGGAAGTAATGCAAAACCAACAACATATTCATAGGATAGCAAGTACCACACAAAAGTAGTAATGATATTTTTGGAATTAAGATCGCCAGAGCAAAAGAGGAATGGTTCTCTCCAAAAGAAAATTTTTAAATGATTTTTTTACAAGAAACTGGTCTACTTGGATCTAAACCAGCAGCTGACAGTCCTACGGAACCAAATCTTAACTTGTGTCCAGAGAATGGTCAGGATGTTGACGACAAGTTTCAAACATTAAAAAGTTGATCTATTTTAGTGTGACTCGTCCAAACATCTCCTTTTTGTTGGTCTAATTAGTCAGTTCATGTAGAATCCTAATGAGATGTCACTCTAAAGTTGCTCTTATAAGCTTGAGATATGTAATAGGATCTCCAGGTAAAGGTCTTTTGTATCAATGCCATAGACATCTCAAGACCGAGTCCTACTCAGATGCCGACTATGTTGGGTTAAGGAGTAATAGGTGATCCACTTATGGTTATTGTACCTATGTTGGCGGACATATGGTTATTGTACCTATGTTAGCGGCAATCTTGTTACTTGGCACAACAAGAAGCAAACATTTGTAGCCAGTTCTAGCGCAAAGGCATTAGACAGGGCAATGGCTCATACAGTCTGTGCGATGATGTGCCTTAAGACTCAGATAATTGATCTTGGTATTCAGTATAAGACAACTAAGCTATCATCTTTATTGTGACAACCAAGCTGTCTTCAGTGAGAGTACCAATGCATTGAGGTGGATTGTCACTTTGTTCGCGATGTTGTGATAGACAATCAAATATGTACTATGTTTACTTGATCTGAAGATCAGATTGCCTACCTCTTTACAAAATCTCTTTGTATTTCTCATATTATTTCTTTGTAACAAGCTGGGCATGTATGATATATTTGTTCTAGCTTAAGGGTGAGTGTTACTATACAAACATTGTTAGAATTTTTCATCCCAATAGGTCATTGGGCCTTAGAGCATCTTATATGATGTATATATTGTTGGTGTCGGTCCATAGATGCCTGGACCTACTATTCCACTTTAGGACCAATCTCATATGTGTGTATTTCAATATTTGAGCATTCATTTATTGACTTGTACACATCTTGTGATTTAGCTGAAGTGGTTAGTAGGGGCTTTATAGTGGCTAGGTTCAAATTGTACAATCAACATTTGTTTTAGTCACCCGTTCTTGGAGATATCCCTTCGGAGCTAAGGCCTAGCTCGGACCCAGGCTGCTGGGCAGCGGGGCTGTGAGGCTGCTGGGCAGCGGTACAGCGAGGTTGCCGAGCAACAGGGCTTTGAGGCCGCATGTTGTAGCATCGTTGTGCTGAAGCGTAGCTTCCAGCTGGCTGTTCAGTTACAAACTGTCCAGGAGTTATTCCCCTTTTTTCTTTCCATGTCTTTAGTGGGCGGTTCAATTTTGTCACTGAACAGTTCCTCCCTTTTATAAGTAGTGCTCCAGCACTTAGTGCTGACAAGAAATCAGAGGCAGAGGGGAGAATTCAACAGAAAGAGAAAGTTCTCTCTAGCAGTCCGAGTAGTCCATCTGCACATCAGCACTAGCTCCACGAAGGGAGGTGACAAGGAGAGTGTTCCATAAGTTCTTCAGAACTTACTAGTTCCTGTTAACGAATCGACGAAGATGGTCGAATCTCGTTTTGAGCAACGTTGGTTCTAACCACCCAGCAGGCTGTTCGGCTAACTTTGTTAGCGAACTTATCAGCAGTTATAATGCTTCCTTCTTTTAGCAGATCTTACTGTATAGCGGTTTTAATCCCTGGCATTTCTATTAACAAGTTCAACTTATTGTCAGATAAGTTTGAGGTTAAGTTTTCGTAGAGTTGGACAAAAAAAATTCCGAAATATCAACAACATATATATCCCATATAATGAATGGAACAATCATGTTGGCTATTTCGGGAATTACTTATACCACCATGTGAATCCAGATCTCAACCAAAGATGTTTTTTGACCTGCAGACACATGTCAGAGCATGAACCTTATTATATGTTGGGAATCTTGTATGATAATCATTGCCTTAAATGTATTTAGATGTCTGAAAGTTAAGTTGGCCCTTACGTAAGGACTATATTACCAACCCCCCCCCCCCCCCCCCCCCCCCCCCACCCAACCCAATTTCTATGAAATATAATATGCTCACCGAATAGTACGAAATTAATGTTCAGTTATTTGATAAGGGTCTCGTTTCCTTTTCTTCTTTTTTTGTGTTTTTTGTTTGTGTTTTGTTTGGTTCTGTTCTAGGTGAAACAGAATAAGTTCACCAGTCTCATTTTTTTTTCCTACAGAAACCTCCAATTTGAATAGGTTAGACAGTATAAATTTGATTTCATGTCCTGAACATTTATTGTGAATGTAGACGAGATGTTTCTTAGACTTTGTGTAATAATTGTCATTATCTGTGTTCACATAATAGAAAATCGTGAATCGCTGGAGAACAGAAACAGGCATATTGTTGATGTTCGAGATGTAGCGGATGCACTTCTTCTTGCATATGAGAAGCCGGAAGCATCTGGCAGATACATCTGTGCAGCTCATCCAACTAAACTTTTCGACTTGGTTGACATGCTGAAGAGCATGTACCCTCAATACAACCACCCAAGGAAGTAAGCATCATTCTAAACTTTGTTTTTGTTTATGTGAACTTCCACAATCTTTCTTCACTAACTTTGACCCAAAACTTTTACTGTCAGTTTCACGGAGGTAGATAAAAATCCTCGGGCAACTTCGGAGAAACTGAAGCAGTTGGGGTGGAAGTGCAGGCCGCTGAAAGAGACTCTGATCGATACTGTCGAGTACTATCGAGAGGCTGGTCTTCTGGACAAGGAATAGACCACTTTGTGCCCGGTGTGGATATGTATGTCTATCTGAATATCTGATGAACACCTCTCATGGTTTTTAAGTTTCTCCCTGGACTTCATCTATCACAGTTAGCAGCAATGTTAAGCTGCAGTGGCTTTATTTGTGATTGATAAACTTGATTTCAATCATTCTTATCCTAATTATGTGCAATCAATTTTAGAACTTTATCGCGAGTCCATTTTTGTTCACCCACCAAAACTAGGGTAGATGTTCATCCTTCCATTCAAATGTTGCCGAGGAAGGGTGAATATCCACCTTAGTTTTGGTGGGGGAATAAAATGGAGTCGTACTTTGCTATGTTTGTATTAGAGGTTTGGCTCTTAAAAACCAGAACTCCAGTTCTGGAATTTATTCTCCCCGGTATGAAAACCAAACTGGAATAATCTCTCTAGTCCATGGAGCACAAAATGCCAATTAATCAGACTTTTAGAGGAAAGAAACATTTAGGAGTGTTAACAAACTTTTTTTTTGTTTTATCGAAACTGTTCATATACATTTACTAGTAAGAAGAATGAAGAATAATCACTCGTATTGTAAACAATCATCATTCCTTTATCACTATCGCTATGAGAGAAGCCATATCTGATGGGAACATACCCAAAAGTGGAAAACCAATTAAACTAATTAAAAAAAAAAAAGAAGCTAAAAACTAAAGCCATTTCCGACGGGGGTTTATATCTTCCATATTTCATTGGTAGAAATTCATTTTAGAAAAAATCTCTCTCAATGGTGGTTTCTATTACAATTTCTATCCTAGGTGGCGTTGATGTAGGATAAAAAATTTATATCACGGTTTCTATATGTAGAAACTTTTATATAGAAATTCCCTCTTTCTCATAGCAATTAATAATGATCCTCACATCATTAAATTGATCCTTTTATTTTGTGACACCTAGGATAGAAATGGAGAACCATTTGAGAGTTTTTTTTATTTGTGTAATTTTCATGTATAAATTCTACCAATTATGATATTTTTTTTCTTAAAGTACAATGACAACTAGGATAGAAACTCAATTTTAAAAATTTCCATTGAGATTGCCTAAGAGTACATGATGTAGGATCGTATGGCAACTCTAGAAGGGGAGGGGGGGGGGGGGGGGGGGGGGGGTTGAATAGAGTTCGTGTATATGCAGCGAAAATTAATCACCAAATAAAAATTCTAAGTCTAAGCTAACTTATAAACTGCTGTAACAGATAATAAACAGAGTATAGACAGAGTATAAGTAAAGTTTAGAAGAGCAAACGCAAACACCGCGATTTTATCCTGGTTTCCTCTGAGAGAACTAGTCCAGGCCCGAGAACTCTTGCTCGGAGTTGTATCTACTATAATCACCAATAGTGAATCACAAGCTTTGATCCGAAGGATTGCAAACTTCTTACAACATCGAGCTTTGATCTGAAGGCTCGAAAGACTTCACACGTGCATTTGATCTGAATGGCACACTGACTTCAAACAATAGAGAACTTGACAAATCAAGCTTTTTATAACTCGATCAGACTTCTAAATCGGAACCGTGTTGGCACTAGAAGGCTGGGAGTTGATCTTGGGAATGAAGAAGGTTTATAGCTCAGGAAGATAGAGATATGACAGTGAGTGAATGAATAAAAATGTGGAATTCAATCTCTATTTATAGGATTTTTCTGAACCGAGTTCGGATGCCCAAAGTTCAAAAATTCGAACGTTAGAATCCTGGTCTCACGGAGTAACGTTGCAAACTGGGTCTTAGGGTGATCGAGTTCAGCCCGAGTTCACCCTGAGTTCTGCCCGAACTCTGTTGGTCTGTTTCCAGAATGTTGGGTCCATGTTTGTTTTGGTTCAGGCTGTTTTGAGTGGACTAGGTTTTGGTTTAATATGGGTTTGAGCTTCCTAGTGCCAACTACGAACCCGATGTACATTTGGTCCTATAAACAAAAGATAAAATACAGAATAAAAGATAAAATATCAAGAGCACTTGATGACCTAATCTTCTGAAGCATCCGTTGACTTGAAGACGCCCTTTTCCTTGACAACAATTGTCCAAAGATAGTCAGATCTGAAAATTTGAATACCTTTCAGGGGCTTCACCTCTGAACCCCCACGAGGGGTGTTTCTCCCTTGACCTTCGTCCGCTGAACGGACAGTGGAACCCCCAAGTGCGAGACTGCAGATAAGTCGTAGGCGGTTGAACGAAATCTTCTGGTATAACGTCGTCTCTGGCTCATCATATTTTCTTCACTGCATATGTCCATTGCTTTTCTGCAAATACATATTAGACGAACAAAGCAATATACAGAAGCAAATATGATAACATATAAGATCAGATATGGACAATGCTGAGTTTAAGTAGAAGTTACAAGTTATTATAGTGATTGCACGATTATCATAATGTTAAACTTAATCGATTAGCCATATTCAAAAACTCAACTTAAACATTGGGCCAATAATCTTTCCCTTTTTTATTATGGCAAATCAGTTAAGTTTAAGATAAATATAATCGATGCGTATATCAAAATAATAAGCATAAATCACTATAAGTATACTAGTTAAACATATACTTACATACTTAAACTTACTTCCCCCCCTTTGACATGATAAAAAAGAAGCTCCCCCGTAGGTGAATATGCACACATACTACATATTTCTCTTCCTTTGTCAACAGTTTATTTTGCGGCTCCCTCGCAAACGAAGAATATATCATGAAGACATGGTGAGTAACATACAGCATATAATATGATCATGTGTTAAATGAAGAGTAAGTAGCTAATATGTCAACATAAAAATAATGACTTGCATATCATAACAATGACTTATATACTTACCAATTGAAGGTAACTAGATGTAGACATATTCAATACATAGCAAAAAATACTATTAAATATTAGGTAACAATAATACAAGAGAAACCAAATAAACAATTCTCTCAGATATCTCAATCCCAGCATTAAATCATATATCATATATCACAGTCTAGTATTGAATCATGAATTGTAGTAGAAAAGAAAATATACATATCATTGCAACTAGCCAAAGTCTAAATTTAAACTAAGTAACATAGTTCTGAGACAATTAGAAAATATCCAAAGTGACTAGTAGTTCTTATTATAGTGTCACGGTATATACTAAAAGTTGTTAACTTTAAGTCAAAAAGTATAGCTCATATTTGCTGTTGTATTATGAAAATAATTGCAAATAGACCTTAACAAATATTTATTTAATAAAGTATTGATCATCTTGGGTTGGCTGTAGGGGCCGGATCCCAGCTAGCGGTGGTCCGAAGACACTTAAGTACCGTATTGCTTAGGCTATTTACGTCTTTTTGACAGAAGGGCCTTTTCGGCTTATAACCAAAAGTAATTATAACTTTAAAGAACTTTGATTAAAAGGACTTTAAGCAAATATCTTTATACTGCATCAAAATCCAGAATTCTAATTTTTGACGAATAAAGTTTACTAAAGGATATAAAGCATGTATAGACAATTGTGTCATACTAATAGAAGGGAAATAAAACCATAGTGTGAACTTAAGCTAATTAACTAATCATGCCGAATAGAAGTAATTAAAAAAAATTAACTAAGCATGCTAGTATTACATCTCACACTTGAAAAAATATATAACAACTTAAGATATCAATAAGAGATAGTAATAAGACATTGATAAAAATATGCTAGATTCTACAAATTTAGCTATTCTAGGAAGAATAAATTAGCACGTTACCAAAATGGCTCAAGTAGCCATATTTATGTTGGTGTAATTGCTTGGAAGATGATCTTTATAGCTTTGCAATCACCAAGGCTCCCATTGGTGCTAAATCCCGACACAAAGCGTTCTACCTACATCATTAGGTAGAAACTTTGGTATCCAAGATTTGGATCCATATTTGTTATTTTTTGGTATCCACATAAACTTGTTCATACTAACCAACTGTTTAATATTACACTGTTGTAAAATGTGTCCTTTCTGCCTACAATAGTGACATGTAGCATGGACATTAGTGTTAGGTGTAGCATGGTGAGTATGACTATGTAATGTGGTGTGTTGTGTCTTGCATGGATACTTGTAATAAAAAGCATGATTGTGAGAAGCTTTAGATTTGCTTGCTTCCTTTACAAATGATCTGTCGTGTGTGACTTTGTGATGAGTCACGTGGCGGGTTAGATTGAGTCATACGTTGCATTACTTGATTTCCCAATCTAACCTCTAACTTTTTAGAGTTAGCATATAAATCATCATATTTAATAGTAAGAGCATCAATTCTTTGTGAAGCAATAAAAGACTTCTTCTTTTCTGATTTCAATTCCTCCTTAAGATTAGCATTTTCTTGAGTGGTTTTCTCAATGCATTCAAGTGCCTCATACAATCTAAGCTCAAGTGTGAAAATCTCAGCATAGTTATCATAAAATGAAGTATCTCTAACTTCATCAAATAAACAAGTAAGCTTTTCATTATCAAGATGATAAGACTTAATATCTTTTCTAGCTTGCTTATACTTATTCCTAAGCTTCTTGTAATCATCAAGTAAATCATTAAAAGCATCAGATAATTCATCATAAGAAAATTCTTCAAATAAAGGATTATATGTTACCTCGCTTACCATTAAGCATAAACATGTAGTATGTCGAGGACTTTCTTTTTCCGAATTGCTAGCTTCACTTTCGCACCAAATGCTTGTATTTCTTTCTAAGCTTTCTGCTCTCTCATTTGTTGATGTCATTAGGCACATGTTTGCAGTGTTATGAGGATTTTCTTCTTCCTCTGAGTCACTAGCTTCGCTCTCGTGCCATATGTTTGTGTTTGCACAGTTGCGAGAACTTTCTTCTTCTTCTTCAGAATCACTAGCTTTATTTTCATGCATGTTCTCATAAGTAACTTCGAGGCAATTCCATATCTCATGTGATGTCAAGCAAGTATAGATTAGATCAAATACAATTTTATTTAAAGCACAAAATAAAATATTTATTGCCTTAGCATCAAGGCTAGCTGCTATTTTTTCTTCCTTCGTGTAGTCATAATAAGGTTTGTTAACTATATTGGAAGTAAGAGGAGAAATGATAGTAGTCTTTGTGTAAACATCAATCATTATGGTCCAAAGTTCAAAGTCAAGTGATTTCAAATAAAAACTCGTGTGTGTCTTCCAGCAAGTGTAATTCGTACCATCAAATAGGGGTGGCCTATTTGTGGATTGGCCTTCACCATTATTGGTATAAATGAATCTAGAGGTTTTCATATCAATACTCTTAGGAGGTTAAGCATGTATCAAGATAACCCGCTCTAATACTAATTGTAGGAGCAATTGGGATCAGAAACCAATTCAGAGAGTGCCTGCTCTGATACCAATAGTAGGATCGTGTGGCAACTCTAGAGGGGAGAGTGAATAGAGTTCGTGTATATGAAACAGAAATTAATCACCAATTAAAAATTCTAAGTCTAAGCTAACTTATAAACTGTTGTAACAGATAAGAAATAGAGTATAGGCAGAGTATAAGTAAAGTTTAGAAGAGCAAACGCAAATACCGCAATTTTATCCTGGTTTTCCTCTGAGAGGACTAGTCCAGGCCCGAGAACTCTTGCTCAGAGTTGTATCCACTATAATCACTAATAGTGAATCACAAGCTTTGATCCTAAGGCTTGCAAACATTTTATAACATCGAGCTTTGATCCGAAGGCTCGAAAGACTTCACGCATGCATTTGATTCGAAGGGCACGCCGACTTCAAATACTAGAAAACTTGACAAACCAAGCTTTTTACAACTCGATCAGACTTCTGAATCGGAACCGTGTTGGCACTAGAAGGCTGGGAGTTGATCTTGGGAATGAAGAAGGTTTATAGCTCAGGAAGATAGAGATATGAAAGTGAGTGAGTGAATGAATGAATAAGAATATTGAATTCAATCTCAATTTATAGGGTTTTTCTGAACCAAGTTCGGGCCGAGTTCGGATGTCCAACGTTCAAAAATTCGAACGTTAGAATCCTGGTCTCATGGAGTAACATTGCACACTAGGTCTTAGGGTGACCGAGTTCGCCCCAAGTTCGCCCCGAGTTCTGTTCGACCTCTGTTGGTCTGTTTTCATAATGTTGGGTCCAGGTTTGGTTTGGTTCAGGCTGTTTTAAGTAGACTAGGTTATGGTTTAATATGGGTTTGAGCTTCCTAGTGCCAACTGCAAACCCGATGTATATTTGGTCCTATAAACAAATATAAAATACAGAATAAAAGATAAAAGACCCAGAGCACTTGATGACGCTAATCTTCTGAAGCATCCGTTGACTTGAAGACGCATTTTTTTACGACAGTTGTACAAAGATAGCTAGATATGAAAATCTGAATACCTTTGTCACGCCCCACTCCCAAAATACGTAGGACTAGGTACACGTAAGCATGACAGTCGTATGTATATGGCAACTCCAATATATGGATACCATAATACACACGTACGTTGTATTATGAACAATAATTCACAAGTGGAATCTATATTATCACAAGTCACAGAAATACTAATCTCATCCACACAACAAGTCACAGAAAGAAAATAACTAAACTAGAATAATGAGTCTGAATAATCCATAAATGATAGTCGGGTGGAGACAAATCCACTACCAATGACTATATCAAACTAAAATGAGAGAGAAGAGTAAAATCTCCTATATAAAATAAAGTGATGATATAAAAGTGTCAGCTAAGGGATCCATCGCTAGAAATAATCAATGATGCTCAGTGGATAAGGTCTCCTCGGCAGAAAGTAAAGCGTCAAGTCCGGGTTCGTACTCCTGCGGATACTCATGGTCGTCTATACCTGGCAAGGAACCAGGTCCTCAGAGGGACATAACAAGATACATAGAAGCAAGCCAATTGAATACAGTGAACATGCATAATGTTTGAAAATATATAAGTACGCTGTACAAGACAATATATATGAATGCAAATGAGGACAACTTTTTGACGTATGGGCAGGGTAGGCTACTCTATCTAATCTCACAACTCACACACACGTCAGGAACATCATCAGCTGACATACCGCGGGGGCAGCGACCCTCGTGACACCATCAATCGATATACCACGAGGGTAGCGACCATCGGACATGACTACCATAGTGCGTGCTAGTTACTACGGTTTACCAGAGTGGTTATAGCCCATACGCCTATTGATTGTCCTCTATGATACTAAGTGCCAAGTGTGTGTCATCATATCTAATATATAGTAATAACTGAAAGAAACTACACATGCAATGAATATACAGAAATATAATAAGCATTTAAAATACTGTAAATAATTTGGCAAGGTATACTTGCCTGGCAAGAAAGCTATGTAGTTCCAATATCCTGCTCCGGAAGTCGCGTAGAACAATCCAATATCCTCGGGTCAGCGTACACAGGCACGGGAATCGGGATGACTGCTACAGGTCATCTTCGGTGAGGGTGACGGGTCCACGATGACGATGATGACGAGGGTGATGAGGATAATGATAATTATAGTTAGGGTTGTGATTAGATCAATAATTAGGGTGATCATGTGATGATTATTATAATAAAGATGATGATGGCAATGATGATGGAAATGATGATAATGGTGATGATGTGGATGGTTATTAGGATGATGGTGATGGTGTGGGGGTGACTGAGATGATAGTGATGATGTGGGTGTTGATAGGGGTGATGGTGATGATGTGTATGGTGACTGGGACGATGGTGATGATGTGGATGGTGACTGGGATTATGGTGATGATAATGATGTTGATAATAATGATGATGATGGGGTGATGATGACGATAATGATTTGGAGATGATGATGATGATGATGATTTGGAGATGATGATGATGATGATTTGGTGATGGTAATGTTTGCTCCGGCCAGGGGAAGATTCGGCCAAGGCGGAGGAGGAAGACAGGGAGCAGGGAGGAGGAGGCTCGGGTTCAGGGAAGGGAGATGTGGTGGTGTTATGGGTGGTTCAGGTCGATGGGAGGAGGTTCTCAGGGAGGAAGGAGGTCGAGGGGGAGTTCAGGTGGTGATGGTGTGGCCGTGTTGTCGACTCCGGCGGCTCAGGCGAGGAGTGGTGGTGGCGGTGAAGTTCAGTGGGATCGTGGTTGTGTACAGGGAGGTCGGGATAAGGAGAACGGCGGGTTGCGGGTGATGTAAAGGCAGGGGAAGTCGGCTGTAGTCAGGAAGTTGGGGTGAGCGAAGGAAGCCGGAGAAGAAGATGAAGTGGGTGGCTGACAGGGCGGAGGAAAAGGAAGTCGTGTAGGTGGTGGTGTGCTTCGGCGGTGAGGGGAGTCGAGGGAGGCTGAGGGAGATGATTGGTGAATGGCCGGGGAAGTGGCCGGAGGAGAGTCGAGCGGGGTCGGATGGCAATGGTGGTGTGGTGGTGTTGGCCTGGGTGGCTGCTGGCGGTGTGCAGCAGGGTTCAGCGAGGGTGGACGTCGAGGAGAGTCGAAGGCGGTGGAGAGGAGATGGTGGGCAGTGGTGAAGGCCGGTGTTAATGGTGGTGGTGATGGGGAAGTCCGACGAGGAGGAGATTGATGACATGAGGTCGGGGAAGGAGAGATCAGGGAGGAGAGGAGAGGTGGTGCGGCGTGCAGGCGTTCTCAGGCGGGGGCGGATGGCAGTGGCTCAGGCGGACTGGCCGGAGGAGGGAACTGCTCCGGCGGTCGTGAGGAAGGAGGAGGTGAACAGTAAAGGGAGATGGGTATTTCGGCTAGGTATTGTTTTGGGTGTTGTGTTTTGGTTTTGTGAAGTAGGAAAAAAGTAAGGAAAAATATTATATTTATACATGTGAAACTAGGATTTTGTTGACCTAGGAATGTGGGCTTTGGTCAACATTTCCTTGGAGTGGGCCTTGGCTTGACATGGAGAGGTTTGGAGGACTATAATTTACATTGTTTAAAATGCAAGGATAGGGTTAATGAGGGGGCGATGTTGTGCGTTGCACATTCCGAAAATTATGAAAAAAATTATATGAAGGGGAAAATGGGTTTCTATATGTATTGTCTAATGATGTGGACACCTTAATGCATTTTTTGCATAAAAGTGCCCAATAATTGGAAAATGTATAAAGATGGAAATTGGATTAATTTAATTAAAATTAATGCGCAAGGTGTTCTTGAATTAATTAGAAGTAGATGGGGATAAGTTTAGGTGGGACACAAGTGTCATGGACATAGAGAATTCAGTGTAGAATATTATCATTAATTGGGTTGCACAAAATGGGTCAAGATTGTGTCTCCAATTTTGATTGGAACGCACAAGGGTACAAAGTTAATTTTATTTAGAATTAAATGTAAACGTCTGCGACGAATGTTGTGCGACTAAAATATAGCACAAGAGAGCATAATTATAAGTTACACCGAGGTTAGAATAGAAGGCGGTCATGTCTAGGGCAAGAGTGTAAAAATTGTAGGAAGATAAAGGCTAGTGTAGTGCTCCAATTATCGAAGCAACGGTAAGGTAAGCTAAGTGATATAATTATTGTATAATTAAAATAAATATCGTGTTCTATTTCTATTTTGGGTTTAAACTAGCCATAGTTTCTCTTTCTAAGCCAAGTAGGCCTAATTTTGGGTGAGAGAGTTTACAATCTACCCAACTTAAAATAATTTCGTCCTCGAAATTAAAATAAGGAATGGTTCCTCTCTATCTAATCTCACTTGGTCACAGTCTAAAAGAATTTACCTCAAGTTTTAACAATGCGGTTTCTACCCAACTTAGAATTTACCTATCTATCACCTAAGGCTATACATCTAATAAAATATTTCTCTAATTATTTAATCATGTTATTCAATCCTCAGAAGTTTTAACACCAAATATATTACCTATGATATGTCCTTAATCAATTATAAAAGAGAGTCACCAAGTTATGTGATTAGCCTATGGGGTATGTCTAGTACTATCAATGTATCAAACTTATACCAAGCACGAGGTTTCGTCTTTCCGAAATAAGGGAAGACGAAAAACAATAATAAAGAGTTCAAGGGGGAGGTAATAGAATAGAAGTATGGGAATCAAGGCGTTTAAAGAATTCAAATGGGAATTGTCAAGGCAGTTATAGATTGAAATCTTATTTGGTAATTTTTTTATTTGCATGCTCGTATCAATACAGTTATGTAACCAATACGATACGCTCAGACATGTCTAGAGGGCAAGTACATTCGTCTAAGAAGCTAAGTCAATTTTATCTTAATCCACATAAGTAGTCATGCTGTAAACTCCCTCGACCAGATTTCAGTAATTTAGGATTAATTTTGACTAATTAGAATTAGTGCAACTTTTTAAAATTTTATTTATTATATATTATATTGATTGTGCACCTGTTCATTACATAATTAATTAGGGCATCACACTAGCTGTTAACCCTAAATAAATTTCACATTCCAGCTCTAGACTAGTCAGACTACTTTTTCTGTATTTTGTGCAACTTCCAGAAACCTCATCTGGTGCTTCGTTTTAGTCGCACAAATATCGTTACAAACGTATGTATTTATTTCCTATTTAATTTTCTGCTCTTTACCCATCTCTGTACCCCGAGAGATTTGAGGACCAGTAGGCACCTGTTTTTGCCAAACAAAAATACGATAATATTCTACTCTAATTGTATTACAATTATCGTTTTGACACCGTAGAAAAATTATGACTCTAATAGCCTCTAAATAATTAGTGAACACCGTGCGCAGTATTTATTAAATAATAAATACGATGACTGTATCACCTGCAATATCAGACCCTGCACCTGCCCAGAATCACCCCACACTGTCCAAAATATTTTCCCCCAGCTATTTTCCCTCATTTCTATACAATTTAGAATTTCAGGAAATCAGTATTTGAAATTTGGTAAATTGCGAAATTACGCAAAATACAAATTTTATGCAATTATGCAATTATTGAAAAGTTAGGGGTTTATATGCAAATTGCATGCTAGGTGGCCAAATCCTATTGGCTAGACCATAGGTGGGTGGGACCCACCATAAAATC